>LR738713.1:159265632-159481429 GCA_902687465.1 Secale cereale
CCTCTCTCCCTCTCTCATCTCCTCCACTCTCCCCCTCGGATCTTCACCGATTCTTCACCGTTTTTGCGGATCGAGATGGCCCCGAAGAGAGAAACATAAGCTCCTCCAATCTCTCCAATTAGTTTTCGCAAACTTGCTTCCGATTCGACGCATTATTTGCTTGAAATCCCTCATATTTTTGAACTTAGATTAGATTTTTTTCACCTAAGATTGTTTTAGGTTGATTGTAGTTCTAGTTCTTAGTTCTTTAGTAAGTAGTGGTATTGAATATGAACTCTAATCTTAGTTTGAAGAACCCTAATAGTTCATATGTTAGTTTGAAGAACCCTAGTTCATAATTTTTTGTTAAAAAAATTATGATGTATGTTGATGTGATGATGAACCCTGGTTTGATGATGCATGTTGATATGATGAGATGATGTAGTGTGAAGATGAACCCTAGTCTTAGTTTTATGATGCATGTTGATATGATGATGTGAATATGTTGTTGGAAAAAATTATTAAAAAATATGATGATATGATGTATGTTGGAGGATTTTTTTATATGATGCATGTTGATATGATTTGATCCATCATGTGTAGCACATGTTGTTGGGGCGAATATGCTTAAGATTTTATTTTGATATGATGCATGTTGATATGATTTTGATATGATTTCATTTCATTGATTGTTTATGTATATGCTTATGCTTATGATGCTTTTGTTTATGAAATTTTATTAAGGCGGACACCTCTTGCGGACAACATCGGCCCACGGTACTCCATACTGGACTGGGCATTCGACAAGGGTCATCGTGCCCGTTTCATAGAGAATGGAGAGGTAAGTGATATGAATGAAATATTGATCAAAGTTATCGGATTGATGAAAATAAATTCCTAACTTTTGGCGTTCACTTTTTGACAGATGCTCCAGTCACTGTGCATGAGGGGTCACGGGGTATATGGGCATATGGAATACGACGAGCGCTATGTGCCATTCTTCAAGAAAGCCCATCTGTTGGGTTTTGTGTTGCAGTTCAAGCGTCAGCCGCCGACGCTTATCCACGCAGCTCTGACAGCGTTGATTGACCGGTGGCGACCGGAGACCCATTCTTTCCGTCTGCCATGCGGGGAGACGACGGTGACCCTCGAGGATTGGTCTATGATTACTACAATGCTGATCGAGGGTAATGCACTCACCGGGCGAGTGGAGAGGACCAACTGGCAGGAGAGGGTTGCCACCCTCATCGGCGACTACCCCGTTGCTAAGGGTAACCGTACATCCAGTGTCCCGTTGATCTGGCTCGCGGAGCACTGGCACTGATGCCCCGAAGGCACCGACGAGACGACCGTGGAGTGGTATGCGAGGGTCTACCTGTGGTACATTCTCTCGAAGGTCGTGTTTCCAGACAGCTCTGGGAACTCTGCCAACTGGTCGTATCTCTTCTTCCAAGCGGACTGGGAGGCATGGTACAGTTGGGGGACCGCATCTCTCGCCTACCTATACCGTTCGGTAAGAGAGTATCTAATTGCCTACCTACCTACAAAAGTGTGTCCATGACATTTTGTTATATCTGATCCTTATTTGATGTTTTGCAGCTTGACGACGCAACACACACGACGGGAGACAAGTCCAATATGGGTGGCTTTGTTTGGGACTTCTCCATTTGGATGTGGGAGCGGCTGCCGATGGGGCGTCCAGAGAAGATGCGAAGACGCCCATGGGGTGCCTATAGCGAAGACGGCAACGAGACTCGAAACCCCACCGTAGCTTACGAGTGGGACGTTGTCAAACTCTACACGGACCTAAACAAGACTTCGTACAAGACCTACACCAATGAGATGGACGCTTTGACGGTTTCACAGGTATATGAACTCGCTCAACACCTTTATCATTGATTCCACTTTTGACCGAGAGTGGGAACTTACCAATGTATATGTAATAGGTAAACTGGTGGCCGTATCATGACCGAGAGGGGGTTTCGATCTGAACGTGATGTGCACTGCGGAGAGTTCTCTCTGGCGATGCCCATGATCTGTGTGTACGCCGTCGAGTGGCACTTGCCACGCCCCGTGGCCAGGCAGTTTGGGATGTATCAACATACCCCATCGGCCCTGCCCACCGATACCGGCGGCCATACGCTCCACATGTGAGCGCTTTGTTCTCTATGCACATGATTTCATTGCGTGGCGAATTTATTATGATGTTTCTTGTGGCCTATTGATGTCTACACACGCTTCTACTCTTGTAGACTATGTTGGGCCTCCAAGCGCAGAGGTTTATAGGACAGTAACAATTTCCCTCAAGTGGATGACCTAAGGTTTATCGAACTCAGGGAAGTAGAGGTTGAAGATGGTCTCTCTCAAGCAACCCTGCAACTAAGATACAAGAAGTCTCTTGTGTCCCCAACACACCTAATACACTTGTTAGATGTATAGGTGCACTAGTTCGGCGAAGAGATGTTAAATGGCAAGTGATATGGATGGCAAACCAAAGTAATATAAATCTGTAATAAAAAGTGCAGCAAGCAAACAAGTGGTAAACGTGAGCACAAATGGTATTGCAATGGTGGAAACAAGGCCTAGGGTTCATACTTTCACTAGTGGCAACTTCCAACAACATTAACATAATCGAATCACATGATATTTCCCACAAAACATGCAATGGAGACGCACCCGGAGGTCATTCCTTCGTGGTCAAGAGAGGACGAGAATTATGTAGGGCTACAAAAGCACACCTCAAAGTTCGTAGTTTCTCAATCTATGGATTTCCCAATGTCACCGCGGCCATCCAAAGAGAGTACCACAATCACCACAACATATCCAAAGGATAGTCAAAGACAAGCACCAAGAGACTCTCAATCTTCAATCAACACACAAAAGAGGAAATCACTCATGAAAATATTTTTCTAATCCATGTCCAATAGACCGCTGTCACCTTGGTCTCGGGAATTATACTAGATAAAGAAAAATGAGTACATCAATCCAATACATAGAGGAAGGGGAAATATCATGGGATCACCCTAGATTAACATAGCCTATGATCACAACGAAGATCACATCATGGGAGAGAGAGATAACCACATAGCTACACGTACAAGCCCTCAGCCCCGGAGGAGACTACTCACACATGGACATGGTGAAGAGGATCTTGATGGCGGTGTTGATGGAGAGGTGCAGCCCCGCGAGGAGGCGGCGGCCGGCGGCGGCCATGGAGGCGGCGGCGGCTGGGAGGAGACGGCGGCGGCCCTGGGGGCGGCGGCGGCCCTAGGGGGGCAGCGGCTCCTTGGCCCCCCTTCTTCCTTGTGGATGGTGCTGCAATGGTGCTGGTCCTCCCCTCCAAGACGGCGGCTTGGGAGGAGGAAAATCCGTGGCCCTTGGTGACCTAGGTTTCCTCTCTTTATATAGACTCTCGGATTCCCGTCATCAGATTTTGGGCCTCAGTAAAACGGGCTTTACTCGGCCTTCCGGACTCCGATTTGGACGAATTTTATATCCAGAAGCATCGCCTCGAAATTCCCCACAACTTTTGCAACTAGATTTTTTCCGTTTGACATCGTCTTCGGGCCGGAACGTGACCATCTTTAAAAAACGTTCTCAGACAGATTTCAGGAAAGTCAGAGTCCTACTCCAATACGACTCCTTTTGCGTTTTTCTCAATTTCCAAGTAATTCCTACACAATAAAGTGTAAAACAAGAACATTGTGCACTTTTGCAACCATTAGTTGGTTAGTCCAAATATGATCAAAAGTGTATGGAAGTGCATAAATATCATAGCAATATCACACAAAAAAGGCATGGAGCAAACAGAAATTATAGATACGTTTTGGACGTATCACCTATGCCTTGCAAGATGAGCCGGCAGAAGAATCAGTCGATCACAGACTAGGGAGTGCAGCATAAAACTCATGTGACAGAGTGGAACGAACGGAGGTACCGTAAAGATAGGGAGAGGAGAGTGACCGACTAGGATGATTACGAGAGCCGACACATGAGGTGGTACGATGATGGCCAGAAGCACCGTCTTCGTCTCAGGCCTCGGTGGAGGACGGAAGACATCGTGGAGCTGGAGAGGGTTGACCCCAAGGAAGAGGCATACCAAACCGGCATCAGAGACATGCACAGTGGATTTAGGGAGTTTGCACCCCTCATCAGCAGAGTGGTAAGTCTGTTCAAACTTATGCCTTTAAATTATTATATTCGTCATCGTGACTGACTTATGCCTTTGCAGTCTGGTGAGCTGAACAGCTGCATCTTTGAAGCCTCAGATGCACTAGGTGATAACCTCGGAGGCGTAGAGTCTGAGAACAATATAAGGGGGACGATGAAGGTACAACTTCGTCCTCCTCGGAACAGATGCATCTGGATCACTTGCAATCATAAATCTGATACTTAATATGCCCTTGTTTCATTGTGAGTGTAGAAGCTCGTGAAGCGTTGTCGCAAGGTGGTAGGCCTGCTTGGATGTGCTGGAGCTGGGTCGGTTGAAGCTTATCAACCTGCAGCCACATAGGGTCACATCGGCTCATCGAGCCATGTTCCCTCGTGCTCTAGGTTGGTTGAGGAGGAGGAAGAGGATGGGGGCGAGGAGGAGGAGGAGGCCACATATGAAGAGGGGGCGGAGAAGGATGATGATGATAAGGGCAACGGGGAGGAGGAGTACGATGAAGATTATGGACCTCCACCAACCCAATCATCTCAACCACCTGAGATGCCGAAGAGGCCTTCGAAGAAGAAGAATTTGCTGAGTCCAGAACTTTTCCAGAGACCGATCCCTCGATGACCCAAGAAGAAGACCGGGACTCGTTCAAAGAGTAACGAGGACCGTACCTCCAAGAGGGGAAGGAGCAAATGATTATGCTCTTCGATAGTTGGCTCTTGTAGTTGGGTTGTCTATGTGTTTGAACTTCGTTCTGTTGAACTTGTCTAGTGGTTGTGAAACTACTTGGAACTATGAGTTTGCTATTTATGGATCTATGTGTTTGCTATTTGTGAACCTATGTGGAACTCCAATTACTAATTAGTTGAAGTTCGTTTGAAATGTTCTATGCACTTGAAGTTTTGTTAATGTGTATGTGATGCCTAAGTTTAATTGTTAAAGATCTGTGATATTGCTATCATATTTTGTGAAACTTGTTGTGATATTGCTGTCATACTGAATTTGAAAAGAAGCAAGCAAATGAACTTTAAAAAATAAAACACATGACCCTACCACCAAGGGCCCTGGAGGTAGGGTCACACAGCCTACCGCCAGCCCTCCTAGCGGTAGGGTGAACCTACCGTCAGGGCCCCCGCATATTTCGCTACAGAAGGTTTCTATGGCAAAACCCAGCCACAGCCTACCTCCAGGTGCTTTGGCGGTAGGTTTAGATAGTCTACCGCTAGGAGGGGCGGCGATAGGGTGCTTATCCACGTCAGCACAAGCAAATGGCGCCGTCCCCTTTCGCCGCACCCTACCGCCAGGGCCCATGGCGGTAGGCTGTCTAACCCTACCGTCAGAGCCAGTGGCGGTAGGAAAAGGGTCAAATCCCAATTTTTTTTCAAGCCGGGGTCAGATCCTGAATTTTTATCCAAAAAGGATCAAGACACGAAAATTTGCCAAGTCTGGTCGGCCCTGTTACCATGTGTGCGTGGTCTCCTTGGCTGCAAACTACTATCGGGATCCAACATACTGCCCGGCGGCGGACACACGTCACCACCGCTATTATTATTGTTTGGATCCTCATCTGTCTACAAATAGCAACCCGACACGACCGTAATGATTTTGCAAAAAGGATAATTTATATGAAACATATATTTACTAAAAAAATATCACCCGGTTATCCCATCAATCTGTGGCGATCACCTAGTAGGCTCTCAATGAAAGCGCAAATGTCGGTTCAATATCCGGCATATCTCGTAGTAGGGGTCCTAAGCTAGGCGTCTTGGAATGATGGTAACATTGACACAAATTTTACCCAGGTTCGGGCCCTCTTGATGGAGGTAAAACCCTACGTCCTACTTTTGATTATATTGATATGGGTGTAGTACAGGGTACATGTGTCTACCACGGGATTGATCTAATGAATATCAGATGTTCTATTGACTAGCCTGGCCTCGGTTTATATAACACACCGGAGGCCTAGGGTTTAGGAGAGTCCTTGTCTTGGGAACAAAGTCTTGTGGAAATCTCCTTGTATGCAGCATGAGCTGCCCGAAGTGGCCCATGAATGAACTACCATGGGGGTCCTCGGCCAGTACCCCCTAGTCCGTGACACCGTCACCTCCTGACAACTGGGACCCAACATATCGAAGCGTACATAGCGTTATCTATCTAGTCGCGAACGTGTACATACATAGCGGTCTATCGGTGCCTCTGCTGCTATGAACCATGTCCGAGTAAGGAGCTGCACGTGTCATAGTAGAACTGCCAACGTAGCTTGTCACACGGCCCCGTATATATCGTGTACACTTACGTACAACCATGTTGCAAGATAATAAATATGAGTACATACATACGGGCAGGGTCTCGAATGTGTACAACGACAGCGTCCTATTCATCGGGAGCCAACCGGCTGGGTCGGAATGGAGGAAATAGCGTCGTGGTCATCCGGAGGCAACCGACAGGGTCGGAATACGCATGTTCATCGGGAGCCAACCGGCTTGGATGGAATAGCTGAAACGAGGTCTGGCATACCGCAAAACGAAGGAAACGGCCTTCTGTTCGACAGCGTATGGTCGAAACGGGGACTTGTTCCTCGGGATGGGGCTGGCGTACCGCAAAATGGAGGAAACGACTTTCTGTTTGACCGGCTACGATCGAAACGGGATCCTGTTCATCGCGAGGGGTCCGATGTACCGCAAAACGAAGGAAACGGACTTCTGTTTGGGCGCCTATGTTTGAAACGGGGTCCTGTTCATCGGGATGGGTGTGGCGTACCACAAAACGGGACTCCACGGGCTACTATTCATCCATCGTCGACTTCCTCCAGCCTCCACCTTCTACTATTCATCCACCGTCGACTTTCTCCAGTCTCCACGAGCTACTATTCATCCAGCCTCCACCGGCTACTGTTCAACCAGCCTCTGCGGGGTCATGTTCATCCACCCCAACTAGCTGGGGTGTGTGGCGGCCTCCTTAGGGTCCTGTTCATCCAGCGACAACCGCCTACTACAACATGGTCCTGTTCACCAGCGGCAACCGCCTACACACGGCCAGGGTCCTGTTCATCCAACCGCCACCAGGAACTGTTCATCCACAACCAACTAACTAGCTGGACTCACCATGTCTCGACTCGTTCTACGTACCGTGCGCGCGACAGCAACGAGCACCGTTCATCCAGAGGCAACCCTACTGGCTAGCTATGTCTCGCACGGTGGTTCGATCGGGTTCAGTAAGCAGCAACAACGATCGGTAAGGCTCAGTTATCAGAGAAGGAGTCAGTCAGGTTCAGTTAGAAGCGAAGGGATCGGTCGATCAGCTTTAGTACATAGCAGTGTGATCGCTCGGGTTCAATAAGCAAACGCCTCGCTCGGGTTCAATTATAGCGAACACGACTCGCACCACGCACGCGTACGAGAGAGAAACACGCAAACCACACTGCATTGCTCCGCCCCGACCACCCACCGTAACTGAGAACTCCACAAAAATTTCATCGCCCTCACTTCTACCACAATTTTTTATGTCATGAACGACCCAAAGAATGTCGCTGCGTCCCCGGCCATCCCAGAACATTAAACACATTTTCTGTCATGATTGTTTGTCACAAAAGTAGGATCCCACTACTGCTTCTTGAGCTTGCTTTGATTTTTTTTCCTTGAAGAGGAAAGGGTGATACAACAAAGTAGAGATAAGTATTTCCCTTAGTTAGGAACCAAGGTATCAATCCAGTAGGAGGCACAAGAAAGTCCCCAATATATGCACCTGCACAAACTAACAAACACTTGCACACAACGCGAAAAAGGGGTTGTCAATCCTTTCACGGTCACTAGAAAGTGTGAGATCTAATAGAGATAGATTCAAAATAATAGTAAAAGGCAAAATAAAGTAAATACAAAATAATTGCAGCAAGGTATTTTTTGGTTTTTGGTTTTATAGATCCAAAAATATATGATGGAAAATAGACCCGGGGGCATAGGTTCACTAGAGGCTTCTCTCTCGAAGAAAGCATACGGTAGGTAAATTTTTTACTGTTGAGCAATTGATAGAAAAGCAAAAAGTTATGATGACATCTAAGGCAATGATCATGAATATAGGCATCACGTCCGTGACAAGTAGACCGACTCCTACCTGCATCTACCACTATTACTCCACACATGGACCGCTATCCAGCATGCATCTAGAGTATTAAGTTCATAAGAATAGAGTAATGCCTTAAGCAAGATAACATGACGTAGAGGGATATACTCAAGCAATATGACATAAAATCCATCTTTTTATCCTTAATGGCAACAATACAATACGTGCCTTGCTACCCCTTCTGTCACCGGGTGAGGACATCGCAAGATTGAACCCATCACAAAGCACCTCTCCCATTGCAAGAAAAACCAATCTAGTTGGCCAAACCAAATCAATAAATCGGAGAGAAAGACAAAGCTATCTTAATCATGCATAAAATAGTTTAGAGAAGACTCAAATAATATTCATATATGATCTGATCATAAATCCACAATTCATCGGATCTCAACAAACACACCGCAAAAGAAGATTACATCGAATTGATCTCCAAGAACATCGAGGAGAACATTGTATTGAAGATCAAAGAGAGAGAAGAAGTCATATAGCTACTAGCTATGGACCCGTAGGTCTCTGGTAAACTACTCACACATCATCGGAAGGGCAGCAAGGTTGATGTAGAGGCCCTCTGTGATCGAATACCCCTCCTGCAGAGTACCAAAAAAGGCCCCAAGATGGGATCTCACGGGAACAGAAACTTGCGGATGTGCAAAAGTATTTTTTGCGACTCTTCTGACGTAGGGGGAATATTTGGGTATTTATAGGGTGAAGATTAGGGTTAGGAGAGCTACGAGGGGCTCACAAGCCCGGGGGCGCCCCCCTAGGGCGCGCCCCTATGACTTGTGGCCTCATCTCCAAGTCACGTAGGTGTCTTCTGGTCCAAAAGAAATCATCGTAAAGTTATATTCCGTTTGGACTTCATTTGATATTCCTTTTCTGTAAAAGCCAAAACAACAACAACAACAACATAAATTGGCACTAGGCATCCATAAAATAACATAAAATAGTATATTAATGCATATAAAACATCCAAAGTTGATAATATATAGCATGGAACAAAATTACAGATACGTTGGAGACGTATCAAGCATCCCCAACCTTAATTCCTTCTCGTCCTCGAGTGGGTAAATGATAAAAACAATTTTTTTGATGTGGAATGCTACCTAGCATATTTATCATGTATTTCTTCTGATCTTGGCAGGAATGTTCAGACCCATATGATTCAAAACAAAAGTTTAATATTGACATAAAAACAATAATACTTTAAGCATACAAGAAAGAAAAATCATGAAACTTCAAAAATATCACGGCTAAAGAAAGTTATCCCTACAAAATCATAGAGTCTTGTTATGCTCCCTCTTCTGAACGAAAAGTATAAATCATGTACTACCCCGGTGTCTGCTAAGCAATTGTTTCGTAATTCTTATGTTCTCAAACCTTTTCAACTCTTCACGTAATACATGAGCGTGAGCCATGGACATAGCACTATAGGTGAAATAGAAGTTGGTAGTAGACAAAAGAAGGCAGAAAGTCTCACATCAACTAGGCAAATTAATAGACTATGGAGGTTTCCATCAATTGATATCAATGTGAGTGAGTAGGGATTGCCATGTAACAGATGCGCTAGATCTATAAGTGTATGAAAGCTCAAAAGAAAACTAAGTGGCCTTGCATCAAACTTCCTTGCTCATGAAGACCTAGGGCAATTTGAGGAAGCCCATCATTGGAATATACAAGCCAAGTTCTATAAAGAAAAATTCCTACTAGTAATATATGAAAGTGTTAAAATAGGAGACTCTCTATCATGAAGAACAAGGTGCTACTTTTAAGTACAAGTGTGGAAAGGGATAGTAACATTGTCACTTCTCTCTTTTTCACTCATTTTTTTTATTTTGGGATCTTTGGCCTCTCTTTTTTGTTTGGGCTCTTTGGCCTCTATTTTTTATAACCTCACACGGGACAATGTTCTAATAATCATGATCATCACACTTTTATTTACATACAACTCAAAAATTACAACTCAAGATAAACACTTATAATGACGGAACGATGGAGTTACATGACAATGTATCTCAGAATGGCTATATAAATGCCATAAGGTAGCTATGGTGGCTGTTTTTGTTGGGGAACGTAGTATTTTCAAAATTTTCCTACGATCATGCAAGATCTATCTACTAGATGCATAGCAACGAGGGGGAGAGTGTGTCTACGTACCCTCGTAGACCGGGAGTGGAAGCGCCAAGTGACGCGGTTGATGTAGTCGAGCTTCTTCGCGATCCAACCGATGAAGCACCGAACGTACGGCACCTCTGCGTTCAGCACACGTTCAGCTTGATGACGTACCGCGAGCTCTTGATCCAGTTGAGCTTTACGGGAGATTTTCGTCAGCACGACGGCGTGGTGACGGATATGATGTATCTACCTACGCAGGGCTTCGCCTAAGCACTGCAACGATATGACCGAGGTGTGTTTCTGTGGAGGGGGGCACCGCACACGGCTAAAACAATTCAACTTGTGTGTCTTTGGGTGCCCCCTGCTCCCGTATATAAAGGAGCAAGGGGTGAGGCCGGCCGGCCCCTATTGGCGCGCCAAGGAGGAGCAATCCTACTAGGAATAGGATCCTAGTAGGAACTACCAAAAGGGAGAAGGGGGGAAGGAAGGAGAGGGAGAAGGAGAAGGAAAGGGGCGCCGGCCCCCCTCCTTCCTTGTCCAATTAGGACCAAGGGGTGGGGGGCGCGCGGCCCAGCCCTGGCCCTCCTTCTCTCTTTCTTCTATGGCTCATTAAGGCCCATAGCTTCCCCGGGGGGTTTCGGTAACCCCCCCCCGTTACTCCGGTTAATTCCGAAACTTTACGGAACACTTCCGGTGTCCAAATATAGTCGTCCAATATATCAATCTTTACATCTCAGACATTCCGAGACTCCTCGTCATGTCCGTGATCTCATCCGGGACACCGAACTACCTTCGGTACATCAAAACTCATAAACTCATAATACCGATCGTCATCAAACGTTAAGTGTGCGAACCCTACGGGTTCGAGAACTATGTAGACATGACCGAGACTCATCTCCGGTTAATAACCAATAGCGGAACCTGGATGCTCATATTGGCTCCTACATATTCTGCGAAGATCTTTATCGGTCAAACCGCATAACAACATACGTTGTTCCTTTTGTCATCGGTATGTTACTTGCCCGAGATTCGATCGTCGGTATCTCTATACCTAGTTCAATCTCGTTACCGGCAAGTCTCTTTACTCGTTCCGTAATACATCATCTTGTGACTAAGTCATTAGTCATTTGCTTGCAAGGCTTATTATGATGAGCATTACCGAGAGGGCCCAGAGATACCTCTCCGACACTCGGAGTGACAAATCCTATTCTTGATCTATGCCAACACCACGAACACTTTCGGAGACACCTGTAGAGCATCTTTATAATCACCCAGTTACGTTGTGATGTTTGATAGCACACAAGGTGTTCCTCCGGTATTCGGGAGTTGCATAATCTCATAGTCATAGGAACATGTATAAGTCATGAAGAAAGCAATAGCAGTAAAACTAAACGATCATAGTGCTAAGCTAATGGATGGGTCTTGTCCATCACATCATTCTCCTAATGATGTGATCCCGTTGATCAAATGACAACTCATGTCTATGGATAGGAAACATAACCATCTTTGATCAATGAGCTAGTCTAGTAGAGGCATACTAGGGACACTCTGTTTTGTCTATGTATTCACACATGTACTAAGTTTTCGGTTAATACAATTCTAGAATGAATAATTAACATTTATCATGATATAAGGAAATAAATAATAACTTTATTATTGCCTCTAGGGCATATTTCCTTCAGTCTCCCACTTGCACTAGAGTCAATAATCTAGATCACATCACCATGTGATTAACACCAATCGTTCACATCACCATGTGACTAACACCCATAGTTCTCATCACCATGTGACCAATACCCAAAGGTTTTACTAGAGTCAACAATCTAGTTCACATCGCCATGTGATTAACACCCAAAGAGTACTAAGGTGTGATCATGTTTTCCTTCGTGAGAGAAGTTTAGTCAGCGGGTCTATTACAATCAGATCCGTATGTATTTTCCAAATTTCTATGTCTACAATTCTCTGCATGGAGCTACTTTAGCTAATTGCTCCCACTTCCAATATGCATCCAGATCGAGAGTCAGAGTCATCCAGATCGGTGTTAAAGCTTGCATCGACGTAACTCTTTACGACGAACTCATTTATCACCTCCGTAACCGAGAAATATTTCCTTAGTCATCCAGTAACTAAGGACAATTTTGATCGCTATCCAGTGATCTACTCTTAGATCAAAATTGTACTCCCTTGCCAAAATCAGGACAGGGCATACAATAGGTCTGCTATACAGCATGGCATACTTCATAGAACCTATGGCTGAGGCATAGGGAATGACTTTCATTCTCTCTATATTTTTCTGCCGTGGTCAGGCTTTGAGTCTTTACTCAATTTCACACCTTACAAATCAGGCAAGAACTCCTTCTTTGACTGATCCATTTTGAACTACTTCAAATTCTTATCAAGGTATGTACTCATTGAAAGTCTTATCAAGTGTCTTGATCTATCTCTATAGATCTTGATGCCTAATATGTAAGCAGCTTCACCGAGGTCTTTCTTTGAAAAACTCCTTCCAAATACTCCTTTATGCTTCCCAGAATATTCTACATTATTTCTGATCAACAATATGTCATTCACATATACTGATCATAAATGTTGTAGTGCTCCCACTCACTTTCTTGTAAATACAGGCTTCACCGTAAGTCTGTATAAAACCATATGCTTTGATCTCCTCATCAAAGCGTATATTCCAACTCTGAGATGCTTGCACCAGTCCGTAGATGGATCGCTGGAGCTTGCATACTTTGTTAGCACCTTTTGGATCGACAAAACCTTCTGGTTGCATCATATACAACTGTTCTTTGAGATATCCATTGAGGAATGCAGTTTTGACGTCCATTTGCCAAATTTCATAATCATAAAATGCGGTAATTGCTTACATGATTCGGACAGACTTAAGCATCACTACAAGTGAGAAAGTCTCATCGTAGTCAACTCCTTGAACTTGTCGAAACCCTTTCGCAACAAGTCGAGCTTTGTAAACAGTAACATTACCGTCTACGTCGGTCTTCCTCTTAAAGATCCATTTATTTTAGATGGCTTGCCGATCATCGGGCAAGTCAACCAAAGTCCACACTTTGTTCTCATACATGGATCCCATCTTAGATTTCATGGCCTCAAGCCATTTTGCGGAATCTGGGCTCATCATCGCTTCCTCATAGTTTGTAGGTTCATCATGGTCTAGTAACATGACTTCCAGGACTGGGTTACCGTACCACTCTGGTGCGGAACGTATTCTGGTTGATCTACGACGTTCAACAGAAACTTGGTCTGAAGTTTCGTGATCATCATCATTAGCTTCATCACTAATAGGTGTAGGAATCACTGGAACTAGTTTCTGTGATGTTCCACTTTCCAATTCGGGAGAAGGTACAATACCTCATCAAGTTCTGCTTTCCTCCCACTCACTTCTTTCGAGAGAAACTCCTTCTCTAGAAAGGATCCATTCTTAGCAACGAATATCTTGCCTTCGGATCTGTGATAGAAGGTGTACCCAACAGTCTCTTTTGGGTATCCTATGAAGACACATTTCTCCGACTTGGGTTCGAGCTTACCAGGTTGAAGCTTTTTCACATAAGCATCACAGCCCCAAACTTTAAGAAACGGCAACTTTGCTTTCTTGCCAAACCACAGTTCATAAGGCGTCGTCTCAACGGATTTTTAGATGATGCCCTTATTAAACGTGAATGCAACTTTCTCTAATGCACAACCCTAAACGATAGTGGTAAATCGGTAAGAGACATCATAGATCGCACCATATCTAATAAAGCACGGTTACGACGTTCAGACACACCATTACACTGTGGTGTTCCGGATGGCGTGAGTTGTGAAACTATTCCACATTGTTTTAAATGAAGACCAAACTCGTAACTTCAAATATTCGCCTCCGCGATCAGATCGTGGAAACTTTTATTTTCTTGTTACAATGATTCTCTACTTCACTCTGAAATTTCTTTGAACTTTTCAAATGTTTCAGACTTGTGTTTCATTAGGTAGATATACCCATATCTGCTCAAATCATCTGTGAAGGTCAGAAAATAATGATACCCGCCGCGAGCCTCAACACTCATTGGTCTGCATACATCAGTATGTATGATTTCCAACAAGTCAATTGCTCGCTCCATTGTTCCGGAGAACGGAGTTTTAGTCATCTTGACCATGAGGCATGGTTCGCAAGCACCAAGTGATTCATAATCAAGTGATTCCAAAAGTCCATCACTATGGAGTTTCTTCATGCGCTTTACACCATTATGACCTAAACGACAGTGCCACAAATAAGTTGCACTATCATTATTAACCTTGCATCTTTTGGCTTCAATATTATGAATATGTGTATCACTATTTTCATTGGGTGTATGACCATCGAAGGCTTTATTCATGTAAACAGAATAACAATTATTCTATGACTTTAAATGAATAACCGAATTGCAACAAACATGATCAAATCATATTCATGCTCAACGCAAATGCCAAATAACATTTATTTAGGTTCTACACTAATCCCGAAAGTATAGGGAGTGTGCGATGATGATCATATCAATCTTGGAACCACTTCCAACACACATCGTCACTTCACCTTTAACTAGTCTCTGTTCATTCCGCAACTCTCGTTAATTCCGAAACTTTACGGAACACTTCCAGTGTCCGA
The DNA here is from genome assembly GCA_902687465.1 of Secale cereale. NCBI lineage: Eukaryota > Viridiplantae > Streptophyta > Magnoliopsida > Poales > Poaceae > Secale > Secale cereale. The sequence continues at coordinate 159,280,641 of LR738713.1, forward strand.
ATATATTCGTCCAATATATCAATCTTTACGTCTCAGACATTTCGAGACTCCTCGTCATGTCCGTGATCTCACCCGGGACTCCGAACTACCTTGGGTACATCAAAACTCATAAACTCATAATACCGATCGTCATCAAACATTAAGCGTGCGGACCCTACGGGTTCGAGAACTATGTAGACATGACCGAGACTCATCTCCGGTTAATAACCAATAGCAGAACCTGGATGCTCATATTGGCTGCTATATATTCTACGAAGATCTTCATCGGTCAAACCGCATAACAACATGCGTTGTTCCTTTTGTCATCGGTATGTTACTTGCCCGAGATTCGATCGTCGATATCTCTATACCTAGTTCAATCTCGTTACCGGCAAGTCTCTTTACTCGTTCCGTAATACATCATCTCGTGACTAACTCATTAGTCATTTGCTTGCAAGGCTTATTATGATGAGCATTACCGAGAGGGCCCAGAGATACCTCTCCGACACTCGGAGTGACAAATCCTATTCTTTATCTATGCCAACACCACGAACACTTTCGGAGACACCTGTAGAGCATCTTTATAATCACCCAGTTACGTTGTGACGTTTGATAGCACACAAGGTGTTCCTCCGGTATTCGGGAGTTGCATAATCTCATAGTCATAGGAACATATATAAGTCATGAAGAAAGCAATAGCACTAAAACTAAACGATCATAGTGCTAAGCTAATGGATGGGTCTTGTCCATCACATCATTCTCCTAATGATGTGATCCCGTTGATCAAATTACAGCTCATGTCAATGGCTAGGAAACATAACCATCTTTGATCAGTGAGCTATTCTAGTAGAGGCATACTAGGGACACTCTGTTTTGTCTATGTATTCACACATGTACTAAGTTTCCGGTTAATACAATTCTAGCATGAATAATAAACATTTAGCATGATATAAGGAAATAAATAATAACTTTATTTATTGCCTCTAGGGCATATTTCCTTCAGTTTTGAGGAAAGCTATAAGGTGGGTTTAATGCACAGTGAAAGTTGCGCTATACTAGACTGGCTAGCAAAGGTGGAAGCGTGAGAGCGTATAATCCATGGACTCAACATTAGTCATAAAGAACTCACATACTTATGGCAAAACGTTTATTAGCCTTCGAAGCAAAGGACTACTATGCATGCTCCTAGGGGAGAGTTTGGTAGGGGTTAACCATCGCGCGCTCCCGACTTTCACACAAAGAAACACAATCAAGGATAAATTGCGCTCCAACTTCATCACATAACTAGAAGACCATACATGCATGCTACGGGAATCACAAACCTTAACGCAAGTATTTCTTTTATTCCACATTTCACTACTAGCATGACTCTAATATTACCATCTTCATATCTCAAAACTATTGGAAGGAATCAAACTTCTCATATATTCAATGCTCTTTATGAAAGCTTTTATTATATCCCCTTTGGATGTCTATCATATTACGAATAAATTCATAACCTAGGAAAATTACCATGCTGTTATTAGAATCTCAAAATAATATAAGTGAATCATGAGAGGTCATCAATTTGTTCAAAATAACATCATCGCCGTGCTAAAAATGATATAAGTGAAGTAATAGAGCAACTGCCTAGCTCAAAAGATATAAGTGAAGCACATAGAGTATTCAAATAAATTCACGATTAATGTGTGTCCCTCTCAAAAGGTGTGTAAAACAAGGAAGATTGTGGCAAACTAAAAAGCATAAACTCAAATCATACAAGACGCTCCAAGAAAAACACATATCATGTGGTGAATAAAAATATAGCCTCAAGTAAATTTACCGATGGATTGAAGACAAAAGAGGTGATACCTTCTCGGGCATCCCCAAGCTTAGATGCTTGGTTGTCCTTGAATATTACCGTGGTGTGCCTTGGGCATCCCCAAGCTTAGGATCTTGCCACTCCTTATTCCCTAGTCCATCAAATCTTTACATAAAACTTGAAAACCTCACAACACAAAACTCAACAGAAAACTCGTGAGATCCGTCAGTATAATAAAGCAAATAACCACTTTAGGTACTGTTGGGAAATCAGTATAATTTTATATTGGTGTTATATCTACTGTATTCCAACTTTTCCATGGTTCTTACCTCCCGATACTACCCACAGGTTGATCAAAATAAGCAAACAACACAATGAAAACAAAATTTATCAAAGAGAGAACAGTCTATAGCAATCTGAAAATTTTGTATACTTCTGCAACTCTAAAAATTCTGAAAAATTAGGAGAACGTGGGAAATTTCTATATAAATCTTGTGTAAAAATTCAGAAAATTATCACACTCCAGTGAATTATAGAATTTTTGGCACTAGAAGCAAAAGTTTTTGTTTTTTTAGCAAACTCAAATCAACAATCTTCCAAACCATCCCAAAGGTCTTGGCACAAGCACTAAATTAAAGCATGAAAACCCATCTAACCAGAGGCTAGAAGTCTTATTTATTTGAAAAGATAAGATAAACTATTGGGTTGTCTCCCAACAAGCGTTTTTAAAGCCTTTTAGCTAGGCATTGAGATTTCAATGGTGCTCACATGAAAGACAATAACTGAAGCACAAAGAGAGCAACTTGAAATATGTGACAAACACATCTAAGTCTAACATACTTCCTATGCATATGCATTTTATAAGCAAACAAATTATCAAGGCAAGCAAAAACTAGCATATGCAAGGAAGAAGAATAAAACTTTGACAATCTAAGCATCAAGAGAGGTAATTTAGTAACATGAAGATTTGTACAAACATATTTTCCACTCTCATAATATTTGCATGTAGGATCATAATCAAATTCTACAATATAGGTATCATATAACATATTTTCTACATGATCCACATGCATGCAAAGTTGACACTCTTCCAAAATAGTGGGATTATCATCAAATAAAGTCATGATCTCTCCAAACCCACTTTTATCAAAAATTTCATAAGATTGTTCAATCTCCAAAGTAGTGGGATCATTATTACCTAGAGTTGACATTCTTCCAAACCCACTTTCAATATTATTACAAACATTATTATCAAGATCATATTCATCACAAGGCTTAAATAAATTTTCATGATCGTAAGAAGTATCACCCCATTCATGATCATTACAATAGATAGTGGACATAGCAAAATTAACATCCCCAAGCTTGGGGTTTTGCATATTAGCATAATTGACATACAAATAATTTATAATAACATCATTGCAATCATGCTTTTCATTCAAGGAGCTATCATGAATCACTTTATAAATTACTTCTTTAAACACTTCATCACAATTTTCAGATTCACGAATTTCAAGCAAAACTTCATAAAGATAATCTAGTGCACTCAACTCACTAGCAATTGGTTCATCATAATTGGATCTTTTAAAAAGATTAGCAAGTGGACGAGGATCCATATTTTTTTATTTGCTTCTAAATTGCAATAAACACATAATTATGCCAAGTAAACGAGTAAAAAAACCAAGTAAGGCATAATGGCAAATGGAAAGAAGGCAAATATTTTTGTGTTTTTCTGAAAATGTTTTAGAAGTGGGGGAGATGAAAACAACAGGCAAATGGCAAATAATGTAAGTGAAAGAGATGAGAGTTTATGATAGGTACTTGGCAGGCTTGATGTAGAACCTCCCCGGCAACGGCGCCAGAAATTCTTCCTGCTACTTCTTGAGCTTGCGTTCATTTTTCCCTTGAAGAGGAAAGGGTGATGCAGCAAAGTAGAGATACATATTTCCCTCAATTAAGAACCACAATATCAATCCTGTAGGATGCACAAGCAACTCCTCAATATATGTGTCGGTGTTCTGGGAGCCGGGGTACCTAGACTTGCCTGCCTGCGGCCCATAGCGTGGCTCCATGAACGGCCAAGTACGACCCATCTTAAACATTGACACGCCAAGATCCTAGTGCCTCACGAGGCGGACGATGCCAAGACCTCCGAAGGGAGCAGCTTCCTGAGGAGCGGAGTTTCCTATGCAAGCACCCACTCATGAGGATGAAGTGACGCAAGCCGTGACGACCAAGGCCAGGCGGGCGCAGAGCAGCAGGTTTCCTCTTTGGTGCTAAGGAGGCAAGCGCAGGCACAGAGTCCCGAGGAATCATCCAAATTTTCCATTTATGTGCAACAAGACCAAGACCGCCAGGACGGGAGGACGAATGTCATCACCAAGCCCACCGCGGCGTCATGACCAGAAGCTTTGCAAGCAAAGACCACCCTTCGTCAGGATAAGATGTACTTCTTGCCCCCTTTCAAATTGGCAGTTGTGGGATCCCTTCCCGCCTTCGTTTCGGAGGAAGAGGACCCAGATCGCTATATATAGACTAGCCACCACCGTAGCAAGGGGATCGAACCCTCACTAGCTCACACTCACCTAAGAACACGCCTCCTGAGGTTGTTCTTCCTCTATACTAGTTCATACTCAGCCCGCCGTGAGGCTAATCCACCCCAAAGCAGGAGTAGGGTCTTACACCGCAAGGTGGCCTGAACCTGGGTAAACTGCTGAGTCTTTTTCCTTTCATGTTCATTGATCTATGCCATGAGAGAGATGAGTTGGTAGGCTGGAGAGGTAGAGTTCTTCGCACACGCCCCAGAGTTCCAACCATTCTTGGGTCTGCGGAGCCCTGAATCCGACATTTGGCACGCCAGGTAGGGGTGTGTTGAAGGATTGCCTTCCAAATGGCTGCGCTCCGTCCTCGCCGCTTGGTCTCCATGGCAGGCGCCGCTCCACTCGCCAGACCGCACGATGCGTTCGGAGGCATCACGCCCCTCCCGGTCTTTCTCCCCCGCCTTGAGACGAGTGTTGTGGCTGCCAAAGTTCAGGTCGGCGCCGCCACTGTGGTATGATGGCGCATCGGACCCCACAGAGTTCCTCTAGGTGTACACAGTGGCCATCTGGGCGGCTGATGGCGATGACAAGGTCATGGCGAATTGGCTCCCTATGGCTCTTGTGTGTGTGCCAAGCGCCTGGTTTCTCAACTTGCCAGAGTCCTCAGTAGCCTCCTGGGAAGAGGTGTGCGACTTGTTCATCATGCACTTTGCGGCGCCGGCACCCCACACCGTCGCAGCAATCCTCGGCGGATCACGGGCGCAGGCCTCGGACCGCCACGTCAAGCAGTTCTTTCGCCAGGTGGGGGCCGCCTAGTCGCCCCCGGGCTGGGCGGCGCCCAAGGCCGACTTCACTGTCAATTCCAGAGACCACCCCAAGACCACGGTCGGTGCCGACGCGCTTCCAATGCTTTGCACCCCAACATCTGCAACATAGCAGTCACCAAGACCCTTATCGAGAGGTGCCGGCCTCAACGTCCTCTCCGTGGAGGCATTCGTCTGCTCATGTGCCCCACGGCCGGTTCCTCCCCACCAAGCCCTTCTCTGGGGTCGTCGATGGCTCCACCTCTCCTCTAGGGCATATCCGCCACCCCGTCACCTTTGGCACGCACAACAACTATCACACCGAGCTCATCGACTTCGACGTTGCCCGCATTGGACTCCCGTACAATGCCATCCTCGGGTACCCAGCCCTCGCCAAGTTCATGGCGGTGACTCACACCGGCTACAACATCATGAATATGCCGGGAAGCAGCGGTGTCCTCACCGTGGCAGTGACTCACCTCGAGCTCCCTTTCAAGGCCGCGGCTGCCACGCGGCCAAGCGCGGAGGGCACTCCGAAGGGCTCGGGGGCTGTGCCAACAAAGAAGAAGCAACTGTTTTCTCAAGACCGGGATAAGACGAAGCAGGTGCTAGTCGATGAAGATGGGGGACCGGGCCCGACCTTCACCATAAGCGCCAGACTTCCTCCGACCAGGAAGAGGCGCTGGCCAGCTTCCGTCACGCGAACAATGACGTGTTTGCATGGGAGGCAACGGACCTGGTCGGTGTTCCGCATGGGGTTATCGAGCACCACCTGATGGTGTGCCCCAATGCGCGCCCAGTAAAGCAAAAGGCGCGTCGGCACGCCTCGGAGAAGCAATCATTTACCATTCACAAGACCCTCAAGCTGCAACAAGCCAGCGTTATTCAGGAGGTGTGGCACCCCGATTGGCTGGCAAACCCAGTCATCGTCCCCAAGAAGGGTGGGAAGGAGCGCATGTGCGTCGATTTTACGAGCCTCGCCAAGGCTTGTCCTCAAGATCCTTTCCCTCTTTCGCGTATCGACCAGATCGTTGACTCCACCCCCGAGTGTGATTTGATGTACTTCATGTATGCCTTCTCAGGCTATCACCAAATCAAGATGGTGGTACGGGATGTGGAGAAGACGGCCTTCCTAACCCCGTGCGTGGTATATTGCTACACCTGCATGCTGTTCGGGCTGCGCAATGCTGGGGCGACCTTCCAGTGGCTGATGCACATCGCTTTGGCTCAGCAGCTCGGGAGGAACGCTGAGGCATACGTCGACGACATAGTGGTCAAATCTCGGGAGGCGAGAACTCTTATCGAAGATCTAGAGGAGACGTTTGCCAGCTTGCGCAAAGTAAACCTGCGGCTCAACCCAGAAAAGTGCATGTTTGGCATCCCGTCCGGCAAGCTGCTAGGTTTCTTGGTGTCGCACAGGGGGGGTCAAGGCTAACCTGGAGAAAATCAAGGCCATAGAAAGGATGAGCCCACCGCAAACCCTCAAAGAGATGCAGAAGCTGGCTGGCTAAATACCCTCGCTGGGGCGCTTCATCTCCAAGCTAGGCGAGCGAGCCCTCCCATTCTTCAAGATGATGAAGAAGAAGGGCCCATTTGAGTGGACCCCAGAGGCTGACGCAGCCTTCCAAGACCTCAAGAGGTACCTCACCAGCCCACCGCTAATGGTCGCGCCTCGCCCCCTTGAACCCCTGGTGCCTGGCCGCCACGCCTCACTCAGCCAGCACGACGCTCGTGGCGGTCCGGGCAGAGCGTTTGGTTGAGGGTGCACGAGCATCACCCCGCACCCAACTAAGGCGCTGCGACCTCAGGACGGCGCCCTCGAGGCCACATGAGCCTCACGAGACGGCAGGGCTCATGAGGATACCGCTCCTGAGGTCACGGCCGTCCCTCCAGGTGACTAGGCTCCTGAGGCTCTCCTACCTCAGGAGGCCTAGGACCCCACCAGCGCCTCCTCCCTCGTTGAGCACCCCGTGTACTTCGTCAACATGGTGCCGCGTGATGCGTGTGCACGTTACCCCATGCCACAGAAGCTCCTGCTTGCACTACTCGTCACCTCCAGGAAACTGCATCACTACTTCCAAGGCCAACCCATCAATGTTGTTTCATCTTATCCCTTGGAGAGGGTGCGCCGAAGTAAGCGAGGATTGTTCCTCATGCCCGGATATGAGGCACCAGATGGTTGGGTCATTGATACGTCTCCAACCTATCTATAATTTTTGATTGTTCCCTGCTATTATATTATCTGTTTTGTATGTTTATTGGGCTTTAATATACACTTTTATATGATTTTTGGGATTAACCTATTAACCCAAAGCCAGTGCCAGTTTCTGTTTTTCCTTGTTTTTGAGTATCGCAGAAAAAGAATACCAAACGGAGTCCAATTAACCTGAAACTCCACAGAGATTGTTTTTGGACCAGAAGAAGCCCATGGAGTACCGGAGATGGACCAGAAGAATCCCGAGGCCACCACGAGGGTGGGGGGGGGGGCACGCCTTACCCCACTGGGTGCGCCCCCTATCTCGTGGCCACCTCGGGGACCCCCCTGACTTGTTCCCGACTCCAACGCCTCTTATATATACCCAAACTTCCAGAACATAACCTAGATCGGGAGTTCCGCCACCGCAAGCCCTTGTAGCCACCTAAAACCAATCTAGACCTGTTCCGGCACCCTACCGGTGGGGGGAATCCCTCTTCGGTGGCCATCTTCATCATCCCGGCACTCTCCACGACGAGGGGGGAGTAGTTCACCCTCGGGGCTGAGGGTATGTACCAGTAGCTATGTGTTTGATCTCTCTCGTGTTCTTGAGATGGCACGATCTTGATGTATCGCGAGCTTTGCTACTATAGTTGGATCTTATGATGTTTCTCCCCCTCTACTTTCTTGTAATGGATTGAGTTTTCCCTTTGAAGTTATCATATCGGATTGAGTCTTTAAGGATTTGAGAACACTTGATGTTTGTCTTGCATGTGATACCTGTGGTGACAATGGGGTATTCTATTGATTCACTTGATGTATGTTTTGGTGATCAACTTGCGGGTTCCGTGACCTTGGGAATCTATGCATAGGGGTTGGCACATGTTTTCGTCTTGAATCTTCGATAGAAACTTTGGGGCACTCTTTGAAGTTCTTTGGGTTGGTTGAATAGATGAATCTGAGATTGTGTGATGCATATCGTATAATCATACCCACGGATACTTTAGGTGACAATGGAGTATCTAAGTGACATTAGGGTTTTGGTTGATTTGTATCTTAAGGTGTTATTCTAGTATGAACTCTAGGATAGATCGAAAGGAAAAAAATAGCTTCGTGTTATTTTACTACGGACTCTTGAATAGATCGATCAAAAATAATAACTTTGAGGTGGTTTCGTACCCTACAATAATCTCTTCATTTGTTCTCCACTATTAGTGACTTTGGAGTGACTCTTTGTTGCATGTTGAGAGATAGTTCTATGATCCAGTTATGTTATTATTGTTGAGAGAACTTGCACTAGTTAAAGTATGAGCCCTAAGCCTTGTTTCAAAGCATTGCGATACCGTTTATGCTCACTTTTATCATTAGTTACCTTGCTGTTTTTATATTTTCATATTACAAAAACCTATATCTACCATCCATATTGCATTGGTATCACCATCTCTTCGCCGAACTAGTGCACCTATACAATTTACCATTGTATTGGGTGCGTTGGGGCCACAAGAGACTCTTTGTTATTTGGTTGCAGGGTTGTTTGAGGGAGACCAACTTCATCCTACGCCTCCCACGGATTGATAAACCTTAGGTTATCCACTTGAGGGAAATTTGCTACTTTCCTACAAACCTCTACACTTGGAGGCCCAACAACATCTACAAGAGGAAGGTTGCGCAATAGACATCAAGCAATTTCTGGTGCCGTTGCCGGGGAGGCTAGGTAAGCGGCACTCACATCTCGTCAACGAAGCAATTTTTGGCGCCATTGCCGGGGAGGTGAGTGCTTGAAGGTATATCTTTAGATCTTGCAATCGAATCTTTTAGTTTCTTGTATTATCGCTAGTTTAGTTTATAAAAGAAAACTACAAAAAAATGGAATTGAGGTTGCCTCATATGCTTCATCTTTTTAATATCTTTCATGAAAATGATGGGAAGGAAAATTGTGCTCAAGTACTAGAAGAAGAATTACATAGAATGCTTGGCATAAAATATGTGAATGATGAGCATGATTGCAATGTTGTTAGTATGAATTCTTTGAATACCCATGATGCACATGATATGCGAAGACACAAGCTTGGGGATGCTATGTTTGATGAAGATGATATGTTTAGTCCCCCAAGTTTTGATGAGCAAATTTATTATGATGAAAGCATGCCTCCTATTTATGATGATTATTGTGATAACGCATATGCTATAAAGAATAAAGATAACCATGAAACTTGTCATCATGATTTTAATTCTCAATTGGATTATGCTTCACATGATAGTTATTTTGTTGAATTTGCTCGTCCCACTACTATGAATGAAAAGAATTTTGCTTATGATGGGAGTAGTAAAATTTCTATGCTTATGGATCATGAAAATAATGCTTTATGTCATAGTTATATTGTTGTATTCATTCATGATGCTACTGAAAATTATTATGAGGAAGGAACATATGCTTATGGGAATTGCAATAATATCAAGTTTCCTCTCTATGTGCTTAAAATCTTGAGTTATGCTTGCTTTGCCTTCCTATGCTAGTTAATTATTGTTCACATAAGTTGTTTGCTTACAAAATCCCTATGCATAGGAAGTGGGTTAGGCCTAAATGTGCTAGTCATATTCTTCATGATGCTCCCGTTATGTTTCAACTCTTATCTTTTATGCGAGCATCATTAAAATCATTATGCCTAGCTAAAAGGCATTAAAGAAAAGCGCTTGTTGGGAGACAACCCAATATTTACCCCTACTGTTTTTGTGTGTTCACATGATTAAGCTACTGTAGTAATCATGTTTTATAGCTTTTGTTTCAATAAAGTGCCAAGTAAGACCTTTGGATGATTTGGAAGATAGTAGATTGGTTTTGCTAAAAAACAGAAACTTTTGCGCCCAGTGTTTGAATTATTCCTGATTACTGGAACGTGATAAATTCTTGAATTTTTTACAGAACTCTGACCTACAAATTTCCCATGTTTTCCTAATTTTTGAGAATTTTTAGAGATGCAGAAGTTTTACATCAATTCACATCTTTACAAAGTACCCTGTTTAAGACATATTCTGTTTTCTTGTGTTGTTTGCTTATTTTGATGCATCTATGGGTAGTATCATGGGGTATGAACCATGGAAAAGTTGGAATACAGTAGATATTACATCAATATGAAACAAGAATGAGTTCAAAACAGTACCTAGAAGTAAGGATTGGATTTGTTTTACTAACGCATCTCACGAAGTTTCGTTAAGTTTTGTGTTGTGAAGTTTTCAAGTTTTGGGTAAAAAATTGATGGACTATGGAATAAGGAGTGGCTAGAGACTAAGCTTGGGGATTCCCAAGGCACCCCATGGTAATATTCAAGCACAACCAAGAGCCTAAGCTTGGGGATGCCCCAGAAGGCATCCCCTCTTTCGTCTTCGTCTATCCGTAACTTTACTTGAGGCTATATTTTTATTCACCACATGATATCAGTTTTGCTTGGAGCGTCATTTTCTTTTTTTATATTTTCTCGCTGTTATTCAGAGGCATTTTTCTATCTTTTGTTTCAATAAAATGTCAAGTCTAGCCTTTACCATGCTTATTTTGCAAGTCTTTGTGTTGATGTTTGAAAACAGAAAGTTTTCTATCATTGTCTGAATTCTTCTAGATAGTCAGAACGTGATAAAATCTTGAAATTTTTACACGGAGAGCATGAATAATTTCTTTGTAACGTGGTATTTTTTTAGAATTTTTTGAGTTAGGGAAGTATGAGAACAATTCAACTCTTTACAGACTGTCCTGTTTAGACAGATTGCTGTTATGTTTGCATTGTTTGCATATGCTTGTATGTTTAATGAATCTATTTGAGGGTAGGAGTATTAAATATCCAGAGGCATTTGGTATGCAATGACACATTTTATTTTAAGTGATTTTCTACAGTAGATAATGTTAAGGTTTTGATTTGATTTACACTAACTTATCTCACGAGTTCTTGTTGAGTTTTGTGTGTATGAAGTTTTTAAGATTTCAGAAACTATGATATGAGAGGAATTAAGGAGACACAAAAGCTCAAGCTTGGGGATGCCCAAGGCATCCCAAAATAATATTTCAAGAAGTCTCAAGCATCTAAACTTGGGGATTCCCCATCCCACCTTTCTTCGTCGACAATTATCGGTTAGTAACGGTTGAGCCCAAGTTTTTACTTCTTCACATGATGTGTGCTATTCTTGTAATGTCATTTTATTTTGTTTTGCTTGCTGTTTGAATAATATCCCGAGATCTGGAATTCTTAAATGTTAGAGAGTCTTCACATATTTACATAATTATTCAACTACTCATTGATCTTCACTTATATCTTTCAGAGTAGTTTGTCGTTTGCTCTAGTGCTTCACTTATATCTTTTTAGAGCACGGTGGTGGTTTTATTTTATAGAAATAGATGAACTCTCATGCTTCACTTATATCATTTTGAGAGTCCTTTATAACAACATGGTAATTTGCTTTGGCTATAAAATTAGTCCTAATATGATGGGCATCCAAGAGGGATATAATAAAAACTTTCATACAAAGTGCATTGAATACTATGAAAAGTTTGATACTTGATCATCGTTTTGAGATATGAGGATGGTGATATTAGAGTCATGCTAGTAGAGTAGTTGTGAATTTGAGAAATACTTGTGTTGAGGTTTTCAAGTCCCGTAGCATGCACATATGGTAACCGTTGTGTGACAAATTTGAAGCACGAGGTATTTATTTGATTGTCATCCTTTGTGTGGAGGTCGGGATCGCACGATGGTTAACTCCTACCAACCCTTCCCCTAGGAGCATGCGTGTAGTGCTTGGTTTTGATGACTTGTAGATTTTTGCAATAAGTATGTGAGTTCTTTATGACTAATGTTGAGTCCATGGATTATACGCACTCTCACCCTTCCGCCATTGCTAGCCTCTCTAGTGCCGGGCAACTTTCGCCGGTACCATACACCCACCATATACCTTCCTCAAAACAGCCACCATACCTACCTATTATGGCATTTCCATAGCCATTCCGAGATATATTGCCATGCAACTTTCCATCGTTCCATTTATTATGACAAGTTTCATCATTGTCATATTGCCTTGCATGATCATGTAGTTGACATCGTATTTGTGGCAAGGCCACCATGCATAATTTTTCATACATGTCACTCTTGATTCATTGCATATTCCGGTGCACCGCCGGAGGCATCCATATAGAGTCATATTTTGTTCTAGTATCGAGTTGTAATCTTTGAGTTGTAATTAAATAGAAGTGTGATGATCATCATTATTAGAGCATTGTCCCAAAAAAAAGAAAGGCCAAAAAAAGAAAGGACAAATAAAAAAGGGGAAGGCCCAAAAAAAAGAAAAAAGGAAAAAAAGGGACAATGCTACTATCTTTTTTCCACACTTGCGCTTCAAAGTAGCACCATGATCTTCATGATAGAGAGTCTCTTGTTTTATCACTTTCTTATACTAGTGGGAATGTTCATTATAGAACTTGGCTTGTATATTCCAATGATGGGCTTCCTCAAATGCCCTAGGTCTTGGTGAGCAAGCAAGTTGGATGCACACCCACTTAGTTCTTTTGTTGAGCTTTCATACATTTATAGCTCTAGTGCATCCGTTGCATGCCAATCCCTACTCACTCACATTGATATCTATTGATGGGCATCTCCATAGCCCATTAATACGCCTAGTTGATGTGAGAACATCTTCCTCCTTTTTGTCTTCTCCGCAACCACCACTCTATTCCACCTATAGTGCTATATCCATGGCTCACACTCATGTATTGCGTGCAAGTTGATTTTTTTTTTGAAAAATTGAAGTATGAAACAATTGCTTGGATGAAACCGGGGTTGTGCATGATTTGTGTATTTTGTGTGACGAAGATGGAGCATAACCAAACTATATGATTTAGTCGGGATGAACTTTCTTTGGCCATGATATTTTGAGAAGACATAATTGCTTTGTTAGTATGCTTGAAGTATTATTACTCTTATGTCAATATCAATTTTTTGTCTTGAATCTTTCGGATCTGAACATTCATGCCACAGTAAATAAAACTACTTTGAGAATTATGTTAGGTAGCATTCCACATCAAAGTTTTTGTTTTTATCATTTACCTACTCGAGGACGAGCATGAATTAAGCTTGGGGATGCTTGATACATCTCCAACGTATCTATAATTTTTGATTGTTCCATGCTATTATATTATCTATTTTGGATGTTTAATGGGCTTTAATATCCACTTTTATATGATATTTGGGACTAACCTATTAACCCAGAGCCTAGTGCCACTTTGTGTTTTTTCCTTGTTTTTGAGTATCGCAGAAAAGGAATACCAAACGGAGTCCAATTGACCTGAAACTCCACGGAGATTGTTTTTGGACCAGACGAAGCCAACGGAGTACCGGAGATGGACTAGAAGAGTCCCGAGGCCATCACAAGGGTGGGGGGCGCGCCCTACCCCCTGGGCGCGCCCCCTATCTCGTGGCCGCCTCGGGGACCCCCCTGACTTGTTCGTGACTCCAGCACCTCTTATATATACCCAAACTTTCAGAACATAACCTAGATTGGGAGTTTCACCGCCGCAAGCCTCTGTAGCCACCGAAAACCAATCTAGACCCGTTCCGGCACCCTGCCGGAGGGGGGAATCCTTCTCCGGTGGCCATCTTCATCATCCCGGCGCTCTCCATGACGAGGGGGAGTAGTTCACCCTCAGGGCTGAGGGTATGTACCAATGGCTATGTGTTTGATCTCTCTCTTGTGTTCTTGAGATGGCACGATCTTGATGTATCGTGAGCTTTGCTACTATAGTTGGATCTTATGATGTTTCTCCCCCTCTACTTTCTTGTAATGGATTGAGTTTTCCCTTTGAAGTTATCTTATCAGATTGAGTCTTTAAGGATTTGAGAACACTTGATGTATGTCTTGCGTGGGATACCCGTGGTGACAATGGGGTATTCTATTGATTCACATGATGTATGTTTTGGTGATCAACTTGCGGGTTCCGTGACCTTCGGAATCTATGCATAGGGGTTGGCACACGTTTTCGTCTTGACTCTCCGATAGAAACTTTGGGGCACTCTTTGAAGTTATTTGTGTTGGTTGAATAGATGAATCTGAGATTGTGTGATGCATATCGTATAATCATACCCATGGATACTTGAGGTGACAATGGAGTATCTAGGTGACATTAGGGTTTTGGTTGATTTGTATCATAAGATGTTATTCTAGTATGAACTATAGGATAGATCAAACGGAAAGAATAGCTTTGTGTTATTTTACTACAGACTCTTGAATAGATCGATCAGAAAGAATAACTTTGAGGTGGTTTCGTACCCTACAATAATCTCTTCATTTGTTCTCCGCTATTAGTGACTTTGGAGTGACTCTTTGTTGCATGTTGAGGGATAGTTATATGATCCAGTTATGTTATTATTGTTGAGAGAACTTGCACTAGTGAAAGTATGAACCCTAGGCCTTGTTTCAAAGCATTGCAATACCGTTTATGCTCACTTTTATCATTAGTTACCTTGCTGTTTTTATATTTTCATATTACAAAAACCTATATCTACCATCCATATTGCACTGGTATCACCATCTCTTCGCCAAACTAGCGCACCTATACAATTTACCATTGTATTGGGTGTGTTGGGGACACAAGAGACTCTTTGTTATTTGGTTGCAGGGTTGTTTGAGAGAGACCATCTTCATCCTATGCCTCCCACGGATTGATAAACCTTAGGTCATCCACTTGAGGGAAATTTGGTACTGTCTTACAAACCTCTGCACTTGGAGGCCCAAAAACTTTTAAAAGAGGAAGGATGCGTAGTAGACATCATTCATGTACTTCTAGGGTGCCTTCGCGTGCCATGGCGTAGGGGCTAGAGCCGTGCTCATCTCACCAACCCAGGACAAACTCTACTACATTGTGCAAATCTGCTTCCAACACGGGGAGAAGGTATCCAACAACATCGCTTAGTATGAGGGGCTGATCGCCGGCCTTAAGGCTGTAGCAGCTCTGGGGGTGTGACGCCCGAAGACCGACGTCCCAGAGGATTCCAGAAGATTCCAGATGTTCCGGGTTGCCCGTGTGTTCTTTGTGCTTGTGTTATTTATTTTTGCATTGCATCATGTCATCATGCCATCATCTCATTAATTTTTGCAACCAAATAATTCGTGTGGGCCTCCGGTCCATTTAAATCGAGGGAAGAATGTCTTCTCTTTATAACATATAAAAGTTTCTCAATATTAGGGAGCTATATAATAAATATTCCATTGCTTCGGAAATCACCGTAACACACATGCATTTTCCCCATGTTTTCCTACTTCGAGTTTCTCCTTCAAAATCCTTGCCTATAATTCTTTCCGTTGTTTTGAGGTTCTTCCAAAAACCCTCCTTCTATTTTATTTAAATTCCTGACATTTTTGAGAGTCCAGGGATTTTACCCCTTGCCCTAAGCCTTTTTCCTAACTCCTCTTTTCTTTCTATTCCTCTTTTGTTTTTCTGTTTTAGTTGGAAAACAACAGCAGTTTTAATTTAAAGAGAGCCCAGCAGCCCAGCCTTTTGTTTTTCCCTCCTGGCCTTTTCTTCCCTCCAGCCACTTCCTAGGCGCGGCCCATCTCTAGGCCATCAGGCCCAGCCCGACCCTACTGGGAAAAACCCTAGGGCGCTCGCTCCCGCAGCCTCTCGATCCTCCTCCTACCGACCCCGCCGCCAGCTTCGTCTCGCTCGACCCCGCTCTGCCTCGCACTCCCTCTCGTTCCCTCGAGCCCCCTCAGCGCCGCGAGTCTTTCCCCATCGATCTCCCTCTCGCTCTCTCCTCCCAACTCTCTCTCCCGATCCACACCTCCAGCCTCGAGCCAGGGTCGATGCCGAACCCTCGCCCGAGCCACTCGGCTCCCTCCGCCGGCCGCCCCTGTCTACTTCCTCCGTTCCTGCCGCACCGCTGCCTCCGCGGGTCGCCCGAAGCCCCGACGGCCTCTCCTTCTTCCTCCCTTCGGCGCGCCTGCCTCCTGCCTTCGACCACCGCCCTGTGCGCCCGCGGCCGCCCGTCCTCCAACTCCTTCCCCCAGCGCCAAGTACCTCTGCCTCCTCCTCCCGCGGCCAGGGGCGCCCGCTGGACCTCCGCGACCGCAGCTCCTCCGCCCCGTCGCAAGGCTGCCTCGCCGCGCCCTTCTTCACAGCAGCACCGCGTCCTCGCCGCGTCGCCCTCCCGTTCTGCTTTTGTTGTTTTTGTTGTTTGCTACTGTTGTTCGCCAAAACCTTGCTGCCCTTGTCGTTTCCAAGTTCAAAACGAGGGAACAAGTCTGCAAGTACCACGACTTCGATGCGGCAAGTAACACGACGACCCTCGAAGAGCTCGGATCCGTCGAGTTACACTACCGTCGCCAAGACCAAGTTCCACTACATCCACGACGACCTTATGACAAGTACCACGACATGACGGATGAACATCTACAAACGTGTACCACGACGACCGAGTACATCTACAGCCCGAACGTCTACCGTCGCCCGAACAACTACCCTCGCCGGAAGACCCAAGTACCACGACGACCCGAACCTCTACGAGAAAACGAGCTCCAAGTTCGACTACTTCACGGGACCCGTCAAGTCCGACTACTACATGAACGAGTACCTCGACGACCCGAACGACTACCGTCGCCGTGTACCACTACCGTCGCCGAGACCCTCAAGTTCCTCTACGAACGGAATGACTACTCGTTGGCGACCTCGTGTACAACTACTTCCTCTCCGATGAACGAGAACAACTACTTCCCTCTACGGAACGACTACTTCCTCTTCGGAAACGAGAACGACTCCTTCCTCTACGATCTCGAACCGTCCCGAAACGAGGGTTTGAAGGTATAACCCCGAGACGATGACCCGTGTGATGCTTGTTGTGGTTGTTTGAAATGTCTCCCTTGTGTGCTCCGTGCCCGTTTCGACCTTTTGTCATGTTCCTCGGTTGCCTCATCACCGACTCGTGGGAACCCGGCAACGGGATCGCCCACCTTTCATCTTGTTCGACTCGGTCACTCCGCCATCTTTCCTTTTGCACCGGACTCTCAACGAGTTACCGGAACCGATATGTTGCCGTGGCATCATTTTCAGAATTGTTGCCGTGGCACCCTTTTCTTTTCCACCACGGTGACAATGCTTCATATCTCTTTTAAGTCAACCTTTTAATAATTGCATATAACTTGTTCATGTCATCCGCATCATGTTAACAACATTATATATGTGTGAATTGTTGTTGCTTTAATAATTACTAAACATGCTCATGAGGATTTTCCGGACATGTTGTTGTTCTTTTCCGGCCTCATTTAAAATGTCTTAATAGTTAGTTTACTTATGTTTCACCTCTTGCCATGCTAAAAACATTTAATCTTGTCTTGTAATTAACGAGAGTCAACTAAATAATTAAATGTGGTGTTCGTCAATATGCAACTCGTTGCATATTGAGCTCCACTTAACTTGTAGTTTTGTTTGTGCACTTTGCCATGCCATGCATATTTAAACCGGACATGCATCATACTTGGATGTGCATCGTATGCCATGTTTATGCTTGTGTGTTTACCATGTTGTTTCTTTCTTTCCGGTTGCTTCTCTTGTTAGCTTCGGTTTCGTTCCGGAGTTGTGAGGATTCGCTCGACTGTTGCTCCGTCTACTTCATGGATCCGTTCTTCTCCCTTGTGGAATCCCAGGCAAGATGATCATACCCTTGGATACCTTTACTACCATTGCCATGCTTAGTTGTCTCGATGCTATCGTTACATGTCACGCTACCCCTCTTTTATGTCAGCCTCTCCTTGTTGCCATGAAACCTCTAACCTTGACACCTTCCTAGCAAAACCACTGTTTGGCTATGTTACCCGCTTGCTCAGCCTCGCTTGCTCAGTCCTTCTTATAGCGTTGTTAGTTGCAGGTGAAGATGAAGTTCGTTTCAGGAGGGAACTTGTTGTTGTTGGTATATCACAATATCTATAATTATTATTTAACACACCTTATATACTGGGCATGGGTGGAAGGCTTGGCCTTTTGCTCGGTGTTTTGTTCCACTCATGCCACCTTAGGCGCCGATAAACCGGCATTATGTTCCTTGATTTTGCGTTCCTTAAACGATGGGTGGATGGGGACCCCTTGACAGTTCGACTTTGAATAAAACTCCTCCAGCAAGGCCCAACATTGGTTTTTAATTTGCTCATAATAACAACTTAATTAATTAATTAAATTTGCATAGGGAGTTAGCGCTACCCGAGGATTCTTAATTCTACATAGTAGGGGGGCCAGTGCTGATGGTGTTGGTCCCAAATAGAGTCGTGTGCGGTGCCACCCAGTCACCTGGGGTCTTCGGTTGCTGTACGCTGTGCTCATCCGGTCGTGGCCTGAGACGAGATACGCGCGGCTACTATCAGGGTGTCGGCACGCCGGGAGGTCTTGCTGGACTTGTTTTACCATTGTCGAAATGACTTGTGCTACCGGGAAGCCGAGCCTGATCGGATTTTCCCTAAGATAAGGGGTGATGATATTATATTTATCACTTCAGCTAATCGTGAGAGCTTGTGATGGGCTAAGTTGGAACACCCCTGCAGGGTTATGATCTTTCGAAATCCGTGCCCGCGGTTATGTGGCAGATTGGAATTTGTTAATGTCCGGTTGTAGAAAACTTGACAGATGATCCGAAGTAAAACACACAACTGTGTGAGTAACCGTGACAGTCTCTTTTCACTTTGAGAAGAGAACACGGTGGGGTTATGTTTGACCGTATGTAGTTAGGATCTTTAGCGATCACCTCTTTTGCGACCGTTTGCGTAGCTTCTCGTCTTATTCTGGTACTCGTAAGTTAGCCACCATATTATGCTTAGCCGCTGCTGCAACCTCACCACTTTACCTCTTCCTACCCACAAAGCTTTGCTAGTCTTGTTACCCATGGTTATGGGATTGCTGAGTCCTCGTGGCTCACAGATACTACAACACCAGATGCAGGTTCAGCCGAGTTTGATGCAGGAGTTGGTTCAAGTTCTTCACCAGGAGCTCGATGAAGAGTTTGGTCGTATGTTTGTGACGTTTTGACGATCAGTAGTGGTTTCTACTAGGATTCGATCCTGACCTGTGGCTTTATGTTGTTTTGGTATCTTTCTTTTGTTCTTCACCCGTAGTCGGGTTGTGATGTTTTGAATGATGTCTGCTTATGTAATGTTTTGTGTGAAGTGGCGAGTGTAAGCCAACTATCTCTTTTGCAATTTAATCCCTCTTTTACATGAGTCGTGCAAAGATACCAAACTTGAGATCATTCTAGGATGGATTTATGCCTTTAAGTCGTGCCTCGACACGTAGGAGGTATAACTCCATCCTGGGCATTACAAGTTGGTATTCAGAGCCTTCTCCGACCTAGAAGCCCCCACTGATTGATCGAATCGTTGACGGTTGAGTCTAGGCACACACTGAAAAATGTTTTGAGTCCTATATTTATATCGGAGAGTAGGATTTCTTTTGCTCCTCTTCTCTTTTCATTCTGGTGAGGACTCCTGACGATTACTCTTGCCTCTTCTACTTTCAAAAATTGCACCAATTTTTTTTCTTAGGATCCCGCGAGTATTCTGGGATTGTTTCGATGTTCTTGTGACAAGGATATTGTTCTCGATGCCTCCTGTTACCGAGGAGTTGAGCTTCGAGGTATCTTTGTAACAAGCATATCGCGGCAGTACTAAATACTTAAGACGGCCGACATCGAAAATCTCTCCTATACGGCCAGTGGCAAGATAACCCCGACATCACCCAGTACTGGGGAGGTAGTTCGAGAGTATTGCCATAGCTTGTTATAGTGGATGCTTTTCGAAGGTCCGAGGTACACAGTTTCCGAGAAAGACTGGTTATGTGTTGAAGGATGGATACACCTGGATGTAGGTTTAGAGTTGATTGCGCGGTGCTTCCCGTGTATCCCCAACACCTGATTGCATAACTGGAATCTTTCGGAAATCTATAGGTGGGTTCATCCAGTAGTTCTAGGCATTCTTCCAACGGATGCTCGATATGAAGTTCGGGGTTCTACATTGAGTGAAGTGGTTTTATGGACTTGTTCTGATCGGGAGTTGCATCTTAAAGGGTCCTTGGCTATGCTGATCCGGGGATTGCAAAACCCTTTTGTAACACGCTCCATGAGCTTTCAGCACGAAGATGTCGAACGAAGCTTCTATCTTGTATTTGTTCTATCTGATCCTTGTTCCTTTTATTTATTTACCTTTTCCTTCTCCTAAGTGGCTTCTCGTCTAGTTGATGTACCTACGGAATTCATTCGTTCAATTCTCTGTTCGGATGATTTTGTGAAGATTAGGCTGCTACACATCTATCCTTTGTTTTTGTTTTGATTCTGGTATTCGAGTTGCTTCGATGTCAAATGTTGATTCCATACCTTTCCTAATCGGTGTTCTCATACTTCTATGGGAGTGCTATTTCTTCTTGATCATCAAGATGGTCATGTTAAATTCTTTTTCAACCGGTGTCCATTTTGTTCATCCCAAGTTGTCTTTGTTTTTCCCCACCCTCCCACCCTTCTTCTTCTTGGAGCCAGCAATTCTCTAATGAAATATCCATTTTATTCATGTGATGTTTCTTCATTCATTTCCTTCAATGTTCTTATCCGGTGATTTATCATGAAGACGCTCAGAACTCCAAGTTCATCATTCTTTTGTTCTCTAGTTCTGCCGGTGGATGTAATTGAAGATTTCGGTGTTGATCTTATCCTTTTCCTCATTTCACAATGCTTTCTTATTCCGGTGCACCAATTAATCATTCTCCTCTTGCTATTCATATCCGGAGTGCTGAAGATTCATAATTCCATTCTTATTCCGTTCAAGCTATTTTGAGTTTGTCATCTTACTCAAGCCATTTAATTCAACCGGTGCAATATCTCTTCAGCAATCTTTTCCAACGGTGATTTCTTTAGTGGGCCCTAACCCACAGGTCTTTTTCCAGGATCTTACCTGACTCTTCTATTTTCTGGAGTTATACTCAAATTCTTTTCAAAGTGTGACGTAAGAATGGTTCCCATCAGTCACATACCTTCTCCAAGGTTGCTTTCAAATTCTTTTCATCGTTGCTTCAACCTTTTTAATTCTTCATTCCGGAGTGCCTCAACAATTCTTATGGCATTTCTCATCGTCTTCTTAGATTGTGGAGACCGGAGAAGTGTTTCTCTTAAATCTTGGCCCATTATCTTGATGAGTTGTGGTTCTAGCTTCATGCCATCCTCATTATTGTTCAGATTGTGAGGTATTCTTTTATGCCATCCGAAGCATTTCATGAATTCTTCCTATTGTGATCCTCCGAAGGTCATCATTTCAGAAGATTTCTTCGTTCTCAGTTTTCAACTTCGTCCTCCAAATATTCTTAATTGATGCCTCTTCGTTCGTCTCCCTATTCTTACGGTGGTCCATTCAAGATTTCTCTTCCGTTGTTATCATTTTAATTCATTTGTTCTTTTATAATCCTACCGGTGGTTCGTTGAAGACTTATCCAAGCTTGTGCTAGATCTCTCTTTAATTCCTTGCAACGAGAATAAGTAGTATGCCAAATCCTTTGGTTGTCATCAATTTAAATTGGTGAAGGAGATGCATTACATAATTCTTATTCTTATTCCTTCAAGGTGATTTAATTCTTTTGTCTGGAGTTTGTTCATCATATCTTATCCTTGGGTCCTAAGTTGTTCATCTTGTCTTCCGGAGCTCCAAGTTATTCATTTATATCATTTCAAAGCTCCATCTTATTCATCGCAGGCCTTGAATCTTATTCTTTTCATCTTTCACTTCTCATCCTTTTGTTACCGGAGTTCTTCATGGTGGTTCATCATGTTTTAATTCATCCTCGAAGTCTTCATCAAGTTCTTGTTGGAGCTCAAATATTCTTCTTCTTGCATTTTGAAGTGCAATCCTTTCTACCTATTCTTTTCAGATGGTGGTATGCCATTTTTGACAATTTTCTTCATGTTTCATGATTCACGAGTTGTCAGGAATGAAATATTTAAACCCATCATTTTTCCTTGTTCAGGAGATCTTTTCAACCCCTCTTTTTTTATCTCTTGGAGTTATCTTGGGTTATATTTCACCTAAAAGCTTTCCTAAGGATTGTTGCTAATTATGGTGCTTATAAATGACCCAAGTTCTTCATTTTTCATTCCGGTGAATAAGCTTATCGTCTCCTTGTTGATCTCAATCCAATGAATTGTTTAAGTTAGTGGCTGGTTATCACCTCTTAATTTTGAGATGTTTTTCATAAGCCCACATCAAGCTTATTCTTTTCGTTGTTGAATTTCCAACAACTCTGTTCAACCCTTCTTTGTAAGGATGCTCTTTCCTAATTCATTTGTGGGAGAAGTTGTCATTTTCTTCTCCGTTCAATTCTGTCTTTCATTTATATGCTATTCTTTCATTCCGGAGGCATTGTGATGTTGCTCTCTCCAAACCATCATCTCGTTTTATCGAGATCTTGTTCTTTTCCTTGCTTATCATTTAATTGGAATGTTGTCACCTACATTCTAGTTCCCTCATCTTATCTAGCTTTCCTCTCTTTTAACCGGAGTGCTGTCTGAATCTTTCTTACCCCTTGTGCCATTCTTTTAATTGTTTCGGAGGCAATATGTTGTTGTTTTTATCAAGTATCTTCCCAACTTGGCTAGTTCTTGTTCAATTCCTTCCATTTTCAGATGGAGTGCTGTCCAAATTCTGTCATTCTTATTCCTTGGCTATACCATTGCGGTTTCATATTCTTTTGGTTGAAGCTCTTGTCTAATGTCTTTCAACCTACAAGGTTCTCATAATGCTCCTTGTTCCTCTTTTCTAACGGAGTTTTCATATTCGTTCATCTCCGTTGCATTCTTTCTTTCAAGTTTGTTCAACCTCTCAAGGTTCTTTCGTTTCACTCGTTTGTCAAAGAAGCAACTTTGTTTTACCTCTTCCTCTTCCGCTTTTACCCGGTGATATCTCTAGGATCTCGGGTCGAGATCCTCTGTTAGTGTGGGAGAGTTGTGACGCCCGAAGACCGACGTCCCAGAGGATTCCAGAAGATTCCAGATGTTCCGGGTAGCCCGTGTGTTCTTTGTGCTTGTGTTATTTATTTTTGCATTGCATCATGTCATCATGCCATCATCTCATTAATTTTTGCAACCAAATAATTCGTGTGGGCCTCCGGTCCATTTAAATCGAGGGAAGAATGTCTTCTCTTTATAACATATAAAAGTCTCTCAATATTAGGGAGCTATATAATAAATATTCCATTGCTTCGGAAATCACCGTAACACACATGCATTTTCCCCATGTTTTCCTACTTCGAGTTTCTCCTTCAAAATCCTTGCCTATAATTCTTTCCGTTGTTTCGAGGTTCTTCCAAAAACCCTCCTTCTATTTTATTTAAATTCCTGACATTTTTGAGAGTCCAGGGATTTTACCCCTTGCCCTAAGCCTTTTTCCTAACTCCTCTTTTCTTTCTATTCCTCTTTTGTTTTTCTGTTTTAGTTGGAAAACAACAGCAGTTTTCATTTAAAGAGAGCCCAGCAGCCCAGCCTTTTGTTTTTCCCTCCTAGCCTTTTCTTCCCTCCAGCCACTTCCTAGGCGCGGCCCATCTCTAGGCCATCAGGCCCAGCCCGACCCTACTGGGAAAAACCCTAGGGCGCTCGCTCCCGCAGCCTCTCGATCCTCCTCCTACCGACCCCGCCGCCAGCTTCGTCTCGCTCGACCCCGCTCTGCCTCGCACTCCCTCTCGTTCCCTCGAGCCCCCTCAGCGCCGCCAGTCTTTCCCCATCGATCTCCCTCTCGCTCTCTCCTCCCAACTCTCTCTCCCGATCCACACCTCCAGCCTCGAGCCAGGGTCGATGCCGAACCCTTGCCCGAGCCCCTCGGCTCCCTCCGCCGGCCGCCCCTGTCTACTTCCTCCGTTCCTGCCGCGCCGCTGCCTCCGCGGGTCGCCCGAAGCCCCGACGGCCTCTCCTTCTTCCTCCCTTCGGCGCGCCTGCCTCCTGCCTTCGACCGCCGCCCTGTGCACTCGCGGCCGCCCGTCCTCCAACTCCTTCCCCCAGCGCCAAGTACCTCTGCCTCCTCCTCCCGCGGCCAGGGGCGCCCGCTGGACCTCCGCGACCGCAGCTCCTCCGCCCCGTCGCAAGGCTGCCTCGCCGCGCCCTTCTTCACAGCAGCACCGCGTCCTCGCCGCGTCGCCCTCCCGTTCTGCTTTTGTTGTTTTTGTTGTTTGCTACTGTTGTTCGCCAAAACCTTGCTGCCCTTGTCGTTTCCAAGTTCAAAACGAGGGAACAAGTCTGCAAGTACCACGACTTCGATGCGGCAAGTACCACGACGACCCTCGAAGAGCTCGGATCCGTCGAGTTACACTACCGTCGCCAAGACCAAGTTCCACTACGTCCACGACGACCTTATGACAAGTACCACGACATGACAGATGAACATCTACAAACGTGTACCACGACGACCGAGTACATCTACGGCCCGAACGTCTACCGTCGCCCGAACAACTACCCTCGCCGGAAGACCCAAGTACCACGACGACCCGAACCTCTACGGGAAAACGAGCTCCAAGTTCGACTACTTCACGGGACCCGTCAAGTCCGACTACTACATGAACGAGTACCTCGACGACCCGAACGACTACCGTCGCCGTGTACCACTACCGTCGTCGAGACCCTGAAGTTCCTCTACGAACGGAATGACTACTCGTTGGCGACCTCATGTACAAATACTTCCTCTCCGATGAACGAGAACAACTACTTCCCTCTACGGAACGACTACTTCCTCTTCGGAAACGAGAACGACTCCTTCCTCTACGATCTCGAATCGTCCCGAAACGAGGGTTTGAAGGTATAACCCCGAGACGATGACCCGTGTGATGCTTGTTGTGGTTGTTTGAAATGTCTCCCTTGTGTGCTCCGTGCCCGTTTTGACCTTTTGTCATGTTCCTCGGTTGCCTCGTCACCGACTCGTGGGAACCCGGCAACGGGATCGCCCACCTTTCATCTTGTTCGACTCGGTCACTCCGCCATCTTTCCTTTTGCACCGGACTCTCAACGAGTTACCGGAACCGATATGTTGCCGTGGCATCATTTTCGGAATTGTTGCCGTGGCACCCTTTTCTTTTCCACCACGGTGACAATGCTTCATATCTCTTTTAAGTCAACCTTTTAATAATTGCATATAACTTGTTCATGTCATCCGCATCATGTTAACAACATTATATATGTGTGAATTGTTGTTGCTTTAATAATTACTAAACATGCTCATGAGGATTTTCCGGACATGTTGTTGTTCTTTTCCGGCCTCATTTAAAATGTCTTAATAGTTAGTTTACTTATGTTTCACCTCTTGCCATGCTAAAAACATTTAATCTTGTCTTGTAATTAACGAGAGTCAACTAAATAATTAAATGTGGTGTTCGTCAATATGCAACTCGTTGCATATTGAGCTCCACTTAACTTGTAGTTTTGTTTGTGCACTTTGCCATGCCTTGCATATTTAAACCGGACATGCATCATACTTGGATGTGCATCGTATGCCATGTTTATGCTTGTGTGTTTACCATGTTGTTTCTTTCTTTCCGGTTGCTTCTCTTGTTAGCTTCGGTTTCATTCCGGAGTTGTGAGGATTCACTCGACTGTTGCTCCGTCTACTTCATGGATCCGTTCTTCTCCCTTGTGGAATCCCAGGCAAGATGATCATACCCTTGGATACCTTTACTACCATTGCCATGCTTAGTTGTCTCGATGCTATCGTTACATGTCGCGCTACCCCTCTTTTATGTCAGCCTCTCCTTGTTGCCATGAAACCTCTAACCTTGACACCTTCCTAGCAAAACCACTGTTTGGCTATGTTACCCGCTTGCTCAGCCTCGCTTGCTCAGTCCTTCTTATAGCGTTGTTAGTTGCAGGTGAAGATGAAGTTCGTTTCAGGAGGGAACTTGTTGTTGTTGGTATATCACAATATCTATAATTATTATTTAACACACCTTATATACTGGGCATGGGTGGAAGGCTTGGCCTTTTGCTCGGTGTTTTGTTCCACTCATGCCACCTTAGGCGCCGATAAACCGGCATTATGTTCCTTGATTTTGCGTTCCTTAAACGATGGGTGGATGGGGACCCCTTGACAGTTCGACTTTGAATAAAACTCCTCCAGCAAGGCCCAACATTGGTTTTTAATTTGCTCATAATAACAACTTAATTAATTAATTAAATTTGCATAGGGAGTTAGCGCTGCCCGAGGATTCTTAATTCTACATAGCAGGGGGGGCCAGTGCTAATGGTGTTGGTCCCAAATAGAGTCGTGTGCGGTGCCACCCAGTCACCTGGGGTCTTCGGTTGCTGTACGCTGTGCTCATCCGGTCGTGGCCTGAGACGAGATACGCGCGGCTACTATCAGGGTGTCGGCACGCCGGGAGGTCTTGCTGGACTTGTTTTACCATTGTCGAAATGACTTGTGCTACCGGGAAGCCAAGCCTGATCGGATTTTCCCTAAGATAAGGGGTGATGATATTATATTTATCACTTCAGCTAATCGTGAGAGCTTGTGATGGGCTAAGTTGGAACACCCCTGCAGGGTTATGATCTTTCGAAAGCCATGCCCGCGGTTATGTGGCAGATTGGAATTTGTTAATGTCCCGTTGTAGAAAACTTGACAGATGATCCGAAGTAAAACACACAACTGTGTGAGTAACCGTGACCGTCTCTTTTCACTTTGAGAAGAGAACACGGTGGGGTTATGTTTGACCGTATGTTGTTAGGATCTTTAGCGATCACCTCTTTTGCGACCGTTTGCGTAGCTTCTCGTCTTATTCTGGTACTCGTAAGTTAGCCACCATATTATGCTTAGCCGCTGCTGCAACCTCACCACTTTACCTCTTCCTACCCACAAAGCTTTGCTAGTCTTGTTACCCATGGTTATGGGATTGCTGAGTCCTCGTGGCTCACAGATACTACAACACCAGATGCAGGTTCAGCCGAGTTTGATGCAGGAGTTGGTTCAAGTTCTTCACCAGGAGCTCGATGAAGAGTTTGGTCGTATGTTTGTGACGTTTTGACGATCAGTAGTGGTTTCTACTAGGATTCGATCCTGACCTGTGGCTTTATGTTGTTTTGGTATCTTTCTTTTGTTCTTCACCCGTAGTCGGGTTGTGATGTTTTGAATGATGTCTGCTTATGTAATGTTTTGTGTGAAGTGGCGAGTGTAAGCCAACTATCTCTTTTGCAATTTAATCCCTCTTTTACATGAGTCGTGCAAAGATACCAAACTTGAGATCATTCTAGGATGGATTTATGCCTTTAAGTCGTGCCTCGACACGTAGGAGGTATAACTCCATCCTGGGCATTACAGGGGGTTAGGCGCCTCACCATCAAGGGCGACTCCTAGCTCCTCGTCAACTTGTCCTACAAGGCGTACAAACCAAAGGACGAGCACATGGAGGCATACCTTGAGGAGGTACACAAAATTGAGAAACAATTCTTAGGCTTGGAATTGCAGCACGTGCCACGCAGCACGAACAAGCAGGCAGACGACATCGCCAAGAGGGAGTCCCGGCAACAGCCTCAGGAGCCTGGCGTCTTTGAGGAGCGGCTTTTCAAGCCATCAGCATCCCCCCATTGCGGGATCAGCGTCGCCTCGGGAGGAGCAGCCACCGGCACCCTCCTCGGGCGCCCCAGCCTGCGGCCCGACCTCGGGAGCCCGCCCGCTTCTCGCGCTCGAGCCTCAGGAGGGGTGCTAGTCCAAGGAGTTCAAGATGTACCTGCTTTGGGGCGACTTGTTGGAGAAGGAGGAAGACACAGAGCGTGTGCCCCGCCAGGCCACCACATAATGCATCCAGGACGGTGAGCTTTACCAAAAGCGCTTGAACAACATTTCTCTATGATGCATCTCCAGGGAGCAGGGATGCGAGCTGCTGGCTGACATACATGGCGGGGCCTACGGGCATCACTCCTCATCGCACACCCTTGTCGGAAAAGCGTTCCGCGGCAGATTCTACTAGCCCACGACGCTCAACGACTCCACTGAATTGGTAAGATCCCGTGAGGCTTGTCAATTCCATGCTAAGCAGATCGACCAGCCCACTCAGGGCCTCCAGACCATCCCACTCTTGTAGTCCTTCACCATCTGGGGGTAAGATATCCTGTGCCCGTTACCTCGAGCGCCAGTGGGCAACCGCTACCGCTACGTCGCCATCGACAAGTCCACCAAGTGGGCAGAGGACAAGGCCATCCGCACCATACCAGCTGGCTCGGCCGTCAAGTTCATCAAGGGCCCCGTGAGCTGTTTCGGGGTCCCCAACTGCATCATCACCGACAATGGCTCTTTGTTCACGAGCAACCTTTTCAAAACATATTGTGCTAACCTTGGAACGCAGATATGCTACACATCGATGGCACACCCGTGGAGCAATGGCCATGCCGAGCGAGCCAACGCAGAGGTCCTGAGGGGCCTCAAGGTGAGGGGCTTCAAGAAGAAACTCGAGGACTGTGGCAGGGGTTGGCTCGATGAGCTCCAGGCTGTGCTGTGGTCCATCCGCACCACCGCGTCCAAGCCCACAGGCGAGACTCCATTCTTTCTTGTCTACAGAGGTGAGGGGGTCCTCCCTCATGAGGTCAAGCATCGCTCCCCGTGGGTCTTAGCGTTTTACGAGGCACGCCAAGATGCCTCGTGGGGGATGGACCTTGTGGTGGGGGAGGAGCGCCACCACCAAGCCCCCCTCCGTGTAGCGTTGTACCAGCAGGCGCTGTGGCGGTATCAGTGCGGTAGCATCCGCTCCATGACCCTTGAGGTGGGTGACCTCGTGCTGAGGTGGGTGCTCTACAGGGATGGGCTTCAGAAGCTCTCGCCCATGTGGGAGGGCCCATTCAGGATCGCCTGTGTCTCCAGGCCTGGCGCTGCGCGCCTGGAGACGCAAGACGGGGTCCCCATCCAGAATGCCTGGAACATCTAGCACCTTCAAAAATTCTACCCATGACCAAGGCCATGCGCCCGTGAAGATCTCCACTCGTGACACTCTCACGTAATAATGAGTTGGGGGCTATACACACCCCAGAGTCTCCTGAGCACCGCCCCTGGGCCTCATAGGGGATCCCACCCACGTCCTAGTGGAGGCCTCATGCTCCGTGCTGGTGGGAAGACAATAATACTAGTATAGGTGCCGAATGCGGCTGTTCTTTTGCTTGCTTTCTATAACCGATTTGCGATTTCTTGAATGGAATTTGAAAATTTTTGCGTTTCATTTGAGGGTTGGGAAATTTCTTCTCCTTGCACTGTTTTGCTCTTCGAGGTCGTACCTGGTAGGGGTGGCAGTTGCCCGTCATTCCTCCTCGCGCGTCCCACACGCGGGGGCTGGCATGTGTGTGCACTCGGGCCCACCCGTGAACACACCTCGCCAAAGCTTTGGTACCCTGGCCCTTTGGCGCCTTCATCCTTGCGTGACACTCTCAAACGAACTCACATGCATGAAACCTCCGGAAGTTTCCTAATACTATAGCTACAGGGTGCCTCCTGAGGCTCAACGACTTCTGAATCTCCTCGTGGCAAGACACACTCTCACCACACACGAAATTCGGGCCCTGGATAGGCACACTCTCACGGCAGGGGAGTACACACAAGAATGCCAAGCCAAGTCACCCCAACCATGATCAGCGGCGACGCGAGCATCATAATGCAACATGGAAACAATTACATAATGGCATAAGCACCTTCGTTCATTACATGCCCCCAACAGGGCATGCTACTTTTTTCCTTTGCAGGGGGAGGAAAGAAACAAAAGCAAGCTGCATGACTACAACATCTCTCAAGGCTCGGCTCCAACCATGCTTGGGCTCGGTCGGAGTCCTCCTCCTGCTTCACCGGGGCGTGGGGGCGACGCGGCTCGCCTTCCTCCCAAGTCCGATCCCGGCGACGTGGCGGCTCGTTGTGGTCGCAGTCGCTAGTGCTCTCTCAGGAGGAGGAGCCACCGCTGCTTGAGGCGGCATGGCTTTCGCAAAGGGGAAGATCACCACCAGCGATGGCACCACCCCTCCGGCCGATGTCATCGTCGCCGTCATCGTCGTCGCTGTCGCTTTCCGGGCAGCACCCCGCACACCGGCCGTCTTCCTCAAACACCCTCACATAGAGGGTCGCGATGCCGTCGTACTTGAAGTAGAGGGTGCACCTCCCGTGCAGGCCCCACGCGTGGGCAAATGACTACCACCCGTGGTTCAGGAAAACGTTGCCTGCGGCGGTAACTTCGACCTCCACCCATGAGGCCTTGCTGCAGCAGCTATCGGCCTGCAGCCATAAACCGTCAGCCCCCTCAGCTGGCAGCGTGCCCATGAAGAAGCATGGGAGTTGGAACCATATGCCTGCGGGCCTCTCAGACCACAAGACGAAATCCTGGGACGCGTCGGCTGAGTGGGAGTGCGGCCGCGATGGCCGGACGACCGCCGCACGCCTTCCCCTGTCGCCGCAGCCGCCCCATCCACGACAGCTCCCACCATGGGAGGAAGCACCGCCGCGGCTGCCTGAGGTGACACCTGCCTTCGAAGGGGTGCGCCCGCGCCCCGAGGGGCCATCGCCGGAGTCGCGTCGTGCTTATGGGGGCGTCTGCGACCTCTCTTGGGCGGCGGCGAACCTGGCCCCTCCTTGGGGGCCTTCCCCTTTTTCGCGGTGAAAAACCTCCTTACCGACACCATGGATGCTTCGACAAGACGACAGGACAAGGAGGAAGAAGGAGGAGCAAGCAGCAAGAAGATGGGGATGAGCAGGGGGCTCCCCCCATCTATATCCAAAGGAAGGCCAACCGCAAGCCTTCCATGATTCCAAGTAATGACGGTTTTTCTGCATGCAAGTGGCAGTTGTCAAGTCAGACGGTTTTCGAGGCTGGTTGGGGAAGTGGAGAGCCCACGTCCCATCAAGCGCCACGTGTCGACTCCGTCCGTAGGCTATTGGGGTCCGTGACGCTTCAGCCTTGCCTCTTGGCTTCGCCTCGAAGCCAAGTTCGAGCGGGCCTTGGGCCCGGGGGCTACCGTTGACGTTCTGGGAACCGGGGTACCTAGACTTGCCTTCCTGCAGCGCACATCGTGGCTCCAACAATGGCCTAGTATGGCCCATCTTTAGCATCGACAAGACAAGATCCTCACGAGGGTCCAAGCCTCACAAGGCGGACGACACCAAGACCTCCGAAGGGAGCGGCCTCCCCATGCGGCCTCCTAAGGAGCGGAGTTTCCTATGCAAGCACCCATCTCATGAGGATCAAGTGACGCAAGCCGTGATGACCAAGGCCAGGTGGGCGTAGAGCAGCAGGTTTTCTCTTCGGTGCTAAGGAGGCAAGCACAGGCGCGAAGTCCTGAGGAATCAGCTAAAGGTTTCCATTTCTATGCAACAAGACTAAGACCGTGTGACGCCCGAGACCGACGTCCCAGAAGATTCCAGAAGCTTCCAGAAGATTCCGGATGTTCAGGGTTGCCCGTGTGGTTCTTTTGTGCTTGTGTTATTTATTTTTGCATTGCATCATGTCATCATGCCATCATGTCATATTTTATTTTGCATCTCAACCTAAATAAATCGTGTGGACCTTCGGTCCATTTAAATCGAGGGAAGGTGACTTCTCTTTATAACATATAAAAGCCTCTCAATATTTAGGGAGCTATATTAATTAATTATTCCATTGCTTCGGAATCACCATAACACACGTACATAATTTTTCCTCATGCCTATTTCACTTCAAGTTCACCGTCAAAACCTTGCCTATAATTCTTTCCGTTGTTTCGAGGCTCCTCCAAAATCTAGACTCCTTTTGAACTCCTTGAGGCAAGCTATTTATTTTTAGTTTGCACTTCCTTTTTGTTGGAACTATTTTTGTGGGGTTGGTAATATCCCGTAAAGCCTTATAAAAATGTCCCATCTTTTATTTTCTGTTCTCTGCCTCTTCTTTTTTATTTTGCTCTCTCTTTTATTTTTGTTAAGAGATAAAAGGGGGCATCCCTCACCTCCTTCTCCCTTGGGAGCCCAGCCAGCCACCCTTCTTGGCCCACCAGCCTCATAGCCATCTGGGCCTTCTTTTTCCCTCTTTCGGCCCAGCAGCAGGCCACTCCAGCCCGCAGGCCCACTCCGGCCGCACCAAACCCTAGCTTCGCTCGACCCGTTCCCTCTCTTCCCTCTGGCCGCCGCCACCCCTAGCGGCTCGACCCCGCTACTCCCTCTCGCTCGATGCTCTCTCTGGCCCGAGCCCGTTTCCTCCCGATCCCCTTTCTCGTAGCGCCCGACCACCTCCCTCGTTCCATCTCAGCAGCACCGGCGCGGTCTCTCCCCTCGATCGAGCGCCGCCAGGAGCGAAGCCGCCTCGAGCCTGCTCCGTCCTCGCCTCCCTCCGAGCGGGGCCTCGACCAGCGCCACCCCGACGCGCCCGATGGCCCTGTCCCTCCGCGTCTCCCTCCTCCTCCAGTTCGCGGCCGTCCCGAGCGCCCCTCCTCTCCTTCTCCAGGGCAGGAGCTCTGCCTCCCCGTCGCCCTCCAGGCCGCGCTCGCGCCCGCTGCTTCACCAAGCCAGCCCGGGCCGCACCAGAGGCCTGTGTCGCCAGGGCGCCTCGCGAGCTCGCCCCTCCTCCTCCTCCACCAAGGCGCCGCCCTGCCTCCGTTCCCCTCGCTCGGTGACGCGCGCCGCCGCGCCAGGACCCGCGGCCAGGAGTGCCTCGCCGTCGCCTGATGCCTCGACGGCCTTCCGTCGAGCCAGGGCTCGATGCCCGTACGCCCAAGCCGCGCCCCGGCTGCTCATTCTTCACCAGGCCGCGGCTGCGGTCTTCTTCCTCCAGGAGCCGCCGTCCTTCTTCCAGGCCCTGCGGCCTCCTTCGTCCAGCGCTGCGGCCATGAGCAGCGCCGAGCCGCGACCTGCACCTCTCCGTTGCCCGCTGTTTTCCCTTTTTTTTGTAGTTTTGTTGCTGTAGTGTTATTTTGTATTGTGTTGCTGTGTTGATGATTTGTCAGATGACCCGAACGAGTATACGGCGACCCGAACAAGTACCTCTTCGAAACAAGTTCCTCTACGAACGAGCTCCGTGAACATCTACAAAACGCCCCGTGTACGACTACCGACGCCCGGAAAACAACCAAGTTCCACTACTTCCCACGACGGCCACGTGTACAACTACGTTGCCAAGACGGCCCCGACAAGTACCACGATGACCCGAACGACTACCGATGACCGTGAACAACTACCGCCGTCGTGGAACCGCCAAGACGAACGGAACAACTACTTCCTCTACGAGTTGCGGAACGGCTACTTCCTCTTCGAACGTGAACGACTTCTTCCTCTTCGGCCGTGTACCACTACTTCCACTACTACAGCTTCTTCCACTACGTCTCGAACCGCCCCGAAACGCACGCTTCGAAGGTATAACCCCGAGACGTGACCCGTGTGATGCTTGCTTGTTGTGGTTGTATGAAATGTCTCCCGTGTGTGCTTCGTGCCCGTTCCACCTTTTGTCATGTTCTTCGGTTGCCTCGTCACCGACTCGTGGGAACCCGGTGACGGGATCCACCCACTTTCATCTTGTTCGACTTGCTCGCGTCGATTCTACCTTTTGCACCGGACTCTCAACGAGTTACCGGAACCGAGATGTTGCGTTGCATCATTTTCGGATCGTTGCCGTGGCACCTTTCCATTCCACCACGGTGACAAATGCTTCTTATCTTGTTAATTGTCAACCTTTTAATAAAAACTTGCATAAACTTGATCATGTCATCCGCATCATATTAACAACCTTGAATGTTTAATTGTTGTTTGCTTATAATCATTAAACATGCTCATGGGGATTTTCCGGATATGTTGTTGTTATTTTCCGGCCTCATTTAAAATGCCTTAATAGTGTAGTTTCTTTATGCCTCACCTCTTGCCATGCTAAAAACATTAATCTTGTCTTGTAATTAAACGAGAGTCAACTAAATAATTAATATGTGGTGTTTCGTCAATATGCAACTCGTTGCATATTGATCTCCACTTAACTTGTAGTATTTGTTTGTGCACTTTGCCATGCCTTGCATAATTAAACCGGACATGCATCATGCTTGTTTGTGCATCGTGCCATGTTTATGATTGTGTGTTTACCGTGTTGTTTTCTTCTTTCCGGTTGCTTCTCTTGTTAGCTTGGTTTCGTTCCGGAGTTGTGAGGATCCGCTCGACTGTTGCTTCGTCTACTTCTTGGATCCGTTCTTCTCCCTTGTGGAATTCCAGGCAAGATGACCGAACCCGGATACCATTACGATCTTTGCCTATTGCTAGTAGTCTCGATCTTTAGTTTTGCCTCGATGCCCATGTTCTTCTTGTCAGCCTCCTACTTGTAACCATTGCCATGTTTAACCACCCTACCTACGCAAACCGTTGCTTGGCTAAGTACGCTTCGCTCAGCCCCTCTTATAGCTTTGTTAGTTGCAGGTGAAGATTGAAGATGCTTGCTTCATGTTGAAGTTTGGTTGGGTTATATCACACTATATAAATGCTTAAAAATGAAATCATCTATATACTGGCAGGGTGGAAGGCTAAGCCTTTTGCTTGGTGTTTTGTTCCACTCATGCCGTTAGGAACCGTATAAACCGGTGTTATGTTCCTTGATTATGCGTTCCTAACACGGTTGGGGTGTATGGGACCCCCTTGATAAACCGCTAAGTGCTAAGTCTTTTCCAGCAAGTCCCAACATTTGGTACTATTTGCCTCATAATAACAACTTAATTAATTAATTAAATTTGCATAGAGGGTCGCTCCCTCGAGGATCCTTTATTTCTACATAGCAGGGGGGCCAGTGCCGATGGTGTTGGTCCCAAACGGGGAGACTGCAGGGCCGCCTTGGGGCAACCCGAGGTATCTGGTATACCTGTAGGATCGCCCATCCGGTCGTGTCCTGAGACCTAGATACGCGCGGCTACTATCAGGGTGTCGACACGCCGGGAGGATTTGCTGGATTAGCCTTACCTTAGTTCGGTTTAACTTGAGCACGGGATTCCGAGAATACTCGGGTCTTCCCACCTATGGAGTTGCGACTTCGCGGATCGTGGGCTTGTGATGGGCCAAGTTGGAACACCCCTGCAGGGTTTGAACTTTCGAAAGCCGTGCCCGCGGTTATGTGGCAGATGGGAGCTTGTTAATTCCGGTTGTAGATAACTTGACACAATGTTTCAATACACTACCAGCGTGTGTACCGTGACTGTCAATTTCCGAATAGGGATTCGGGAGTTGAACACGGTGGGGTTATGTTTGACCGGCCTTAGCTAGGATCACTTCGTGATCATCTTTCGACCGATGCACTTCTCTTCTCGCTCTCTTTTACGTAAGTTAGTGCTAGTTGCTGCTGCAGACTCTTGTTTGTTCCTTCACCTCTCGTTCTTTCTTCAGCCTTGTCCTCACCCAAGGCTTAAATAGTCTTGTTACCCGGGAATGGGATTGCTGAGTCCTCTGTGGCTCACAGTTACTTCACCACACCAGATGCAGGTTCAGCCCAGTATGAAGCAGGAGCTGGTTCAGTTCTTCACCCGGGAGTCCGATGAAGCTTGTGGTCGTTTGCTTGTGACGTTTCGATGTTCAGTAGTGGTTTCTACTAGGATTCGATCCTGACCTGTGGCTTTATGTTGTTTTGGTATCTTTCTTTGGATCTTACCCGTAGTCGGGCTGTGATGTTCTGTATGATGTTTGCTTATGTAATGTATTGTGTGAAGTGGCGAGTGTAAGCCAACTATCTCCTTTTGCATTTAATCCCTCTTTTACATGAGTCGTGCAAAGATACCAAACTTGAGATCATTCTAGGATGGGCTTATACCTTTAAGTCGTGCCTCGACACGTAGGAGGTATAGTCCCATCCTGGGCATTACAAGTTGGTATCAGAGCCTTCTCCGACCTAGAAGCCCCCACTGATTGATCGAATCGTTGACGGTTGAGTCTAGGCACACACTGAAAATATTTTGAGTCCTATATTATATCGGAGAGTAGGATTTCTTTGCTTCTCATCCCCTTTCTTTCTGGTGAGGACTCCTGACGATTACTCTTTTCTCTTCTACTTTCAAAAATTGCACCAATTTTTTTTTTAGGATCCCGCGAGTATTCTGGGATTGTTTCGATGTTCTTGTGACAAGGATATTGTTCTCGATGCCTCCTGTTCTCGAGGAGTTGAGCTTCAGGGTATCGTTGTAACAAGCATATCGCGGCAGTACTAAATACTTAAGACGGCCGGCATCGTAAATCTCTCCTATACGGCCAGTGGCAAGATAACCCCGACATCACCCAGTACTGGGGAGGTAGTTCGAGAGTATTGCCATAGCTTGTTATAGTGGATGCTTTTCGAAGGTCCGAGGTAAACAGTTTCCGAGAAAGACTGGTTATGTGTTGAAGGATGGATACACCTGGATGTAGGTTTAGAGTTGATTGCGCGGTGCTTCCCGTGTATCCCCAACACCTGATTGCATAACTGGAAACTTTCGGAAATCTATAGGTGGGTTCAGCTAGTAGTTCTAGGCATTCTTCCAACGGATGCTCGATATGAAGTTTGGGGTTCTACATTGAGTGAAGTGGTTTTATGGACTTGTTCTAATCGGGAGTTGCATCTTAAAGGATCCTTGGCTATGCTGATCCGGGGATTGCAAAACCCTTTTGTAACACGTTCCATGAGCTTTCAGCACGAAGATGTCGAACGAAACTTCTATCTTGTATTTGTTCTATCTGTGCCTTGTTCCTTTTTATTTACATTTTGTTCTCCCAGTGGCTTCTCGTCAAGTGATGTACCTGCAGAATTCATTCGTTCAATCCTCTGTTCGAATGATATTGTGAAGATCATGCTGCATATCTATCCTTTGTTTTGTTTTGATTCTGGTATTCGAGTTGCTTCGATGTCAAATGTTGATTCCATACCTTCTTAATCGGTGTTCTCATATTTCTATGGGAGTGCTAATCCTTCTTGACCTTCGAGATCTTCATGTTAAATTCTTTCCAACCGGTGTGCTTTCTCTTCAAGTTTTTCCATACAGACGCCGTTGAGAAATCTGACGATTGTCTGTTTCATTCATCCCAAGTTGTCTTTGTTTTCCCCACCCTCCCACCCTTCTTCTTCTTGGAGCCAGAAATTCTCAGATGAAGTATCCATTTTATTCATGTGATGTTTCTTCATTCTTTTCCTTCAATGTTCTTATCCGGTGATTATCGTGAAGATGATCAAGAACTTCAAGTTCGTCATTCTTTTCTCCTCATATTCTGCCGGTGGATGTAATTCAAGATTTCGGTGTTGATCTTATCCTTTTCCTCATTTCACAATGCTTTCTTAGTCCGGTGCCCCAATTAATCATTCTCCTCTTGCTATTCATATCCGAAGTGCTGAAGATTCCTGTTTCCATTCTTAATCCGTTCAAATTATTTTGAGGATTGTTATCTTACTCAAGCCATTTTAATTCAACCGGTGCAATATCTCTTAAGCAATCTTTTTCAACGGTGATTTCTTTGAGTGGGCCCTAACCCACATGTTTTTTCCCAGGATCTTACCTGACTCTTCTAATTTTTTTCTGGAGTTATACTCAAATTCTTTTCAAAGTGTGACGTAAGAATGATTTCCATCAGTCACATGCCTTCCCCACGACCGCTTTCAAATTCTTGTTCATCATTGTTTCAACCTTTTTAATTCTTCATTCCGGAGTGCTCAACAATTCTTCATGGCATTTCTCGTCTTCACTTTCAACTTTTGGAGACCGGAGAAGTGTTTCTCTTAAATCTTGGCCCGTTCTCTTGAAGATTCGTCGTTCTAGCTTCATACCATCCTCATAAGTGTTCCGTTTGTGAGGAATTATTTTTATACTCGTCCGGAGCAATTCTTGAATTCTTTTCCTTTTGTTCCTCCGAAGGCCATCATTTCAGAAGATTTCTTCGTTCTCAGTTTTCAACTTCAACCTCCAACTATTCTTCATTGATGCCTCTTCGTTCGTCTTCTATTCTTACGGTGGTTCTTTCAAGTTACCCTTCCGTTGTTATCGTTTTAATTCATTTGTTCTTTTCACAATCATACCGGTGGTTCGTTCAAGATTTACCCAAGCTTGTGCTAGATCTCTCTTTAATTCCTTGCAATGAGAATAAGTAGTATGCCAAATCCTTGGTTGTCATCAATTTAAATTGGTGAAGGAGATGCATGACATAATTCTTATTCTTATTCCTTCAAGGTGATTTAATTCTTTTGCCAGGAACTTGTTCATCTTATCTTATTCTCGGTTCTAAGTTGTTCATCTTGTTTTCCGGAGCTTCAAGTTATTTCAATTATCATTTCAAAGCTCAATCTATTCACCGCAGGCCTTGAATCTTATTCTTTTCGTCTTTCACTTCTCATGCTTTCATTACCGGAGTTCTTCATGGTGGTTCATCATCATGTTTTAATTCATCCTTGAAGTTTTCTTCAAGATTCTTGTTGGAGCTCAAGCATTCTTCATCATGCTTTTCCAATTGCAATCCTTTCTACCTTATCTTTGCAGATGGTGTTATGTCATTCTTGATAATTTTCCTTCATGTTTCATGATTCACAAGTTGTCAAGAATGAGATAATTAAAACCATTATTTCTTTCTCTCTAGGAGATCCTTTCAACCCCTCTTTTTTTTTATTCATTGGAGTTATCTTGGGTTGTATTTCACCTAAAAGCTTTCCCTAAGGATTGTCGCTATTATGGTGCTTATAAATGACCCAAGTTCTTCATTTATCATTCCGGTGAGATAAGTTTTTCATCTCATTGTTGATCTCAGTCCAATCAATTGTTTAAGTTAGTGGCTGGTTGTCACCTCTTAATTTTGAGATGTTTTCCGTAAGCCCACAACGAGCTTATTCTTTTCGTTGTTGATTTTCAATCAACTCCGTTCAGCCCTTCTTCGTAAGGATGCTTTTCATATTCATTCATGGGAGAAGTTGTCATATCTTTCTCCGTTTAATTCTTTCATTGAGTTATACTCTATTCTTTCATTCCGGAGGCTTTGTTATGTTGCTCTCTCCAAACCATCATATCGTTTTATCAAGATCTTGTTCTCCCTTGCTTGTTTATTTAACCGGAGTGTTGTATTTTCATTCAAGTTCCATCATCTTATCAAGTTTTGCCTGTTTTTATTTAACCGGAGTGCTGTCTGAATCCTTCTTACCACTTGTGCCTTTCTTTCAATTGTTTCGGAGGCAATATGTTGCTGTTTTCATCAAGTATCATTCCATCTCCTCAAGCTCATGTTTAATTCCTTCCATTTCAGACGGAATGCTGTCCAAATTCTGTCATTCTTATTCCTTGGCTATACCATTGCGGTTTCTTATTCTTTCGTCATCCGTGAGCTCTTGTTTCATGTCTTTCAACCTCAAGGTTCTCTTTGTGCTACTTGTTCCTCTTTTCTAACGGAGTATTTTCATATTCGTTCATCTCCGTTGTTTTTTCTTTCAGTTTGTTCAACCTCTCAGGTTCTTTGGTTTCACTCGTCTGTCAAAGAAGCAACTTTGTTTTACCTCTTCCTCTTCCGTTTTTACCCGGTGATATCTCTAGGATCTCGGGTCGAGATCCTCTGTTAGTGTGAGAGAGTTGTGACGCCCGAGACCGACGTCCCAGAAGATTCCAGAAGCTTCCAGAAGATTCCGGATGTTCAGGGTTGCCCGTGTGGTTCTTTTGTGCTTGTGTTATTTATTTTTGCATTGCATCATGTCATCATGCCATCATGTCATATTTTATTTTGCATCTCAACCTAAATAAATCGTGTGGACCTTCGGTCCATTTAAATCGAGGGAAGGTGACTTCTCTTTATAACATATAAAAGCCTCTCAATATTTAGGGAGCTATATTAATTAATTATTCCATTGCTTCGGAATCACCATAACACACGTACATAATTTTTCCCCATGCCTATTTCACTTCAAGTTCACCGTCAAAACCTTGCCTAGAATTCTTTCCGTTGTTTCGAGGCTCCTCCAAAATCTAGACTCCTTTTGAACTCCTTGAGGCAAGCTATTTATTTTTAGTTTGCACTTCCTTTTTGTTGGAACTATTTTTGTGGGGTTGGTAATATCCCGTAAAGCCTTATAAAAATGTCCCATCTTTTATTTTCTGTTCTCTGCCTCTTCTTTTTTATTTTGCTCTCTCTTTTATTTTTGTTAAAAGATAAAAGGGGGCATCCCTCACCTCCTTCTCCCTTGGGAGCCCAGCCAGCCACCCTTCTTGGCCCACCAGCCTCATAGCCATCTGGGCCTTCTTTTTCCCTCTTTCGGCCCAGCAGCAGGCCACTCCAGCCCGTAGGCCCACTCCGGCCGCACCAAACCCTAGCTTCGCTCGACCCGTTCCCTCTCTTCCCTCTGGCCGCCGCCACCCCTAGCGGCTCGACCCCGCTACTCCCTCTCGCTCGATGCTCTCTCTGGCCCGAGCCCGTTTCCTCCCGATCCCCTTTCTCGTAGCGCCCGACCACCTCCCTCGTTCCATCTCAGCAGCACCGGCGCGGTCTCTCCCCTCGATCGAGCGCCGCCAGGAGCGAAGCCGCCTCGAGCCTGCTCCGTCCTCGCCTCCCTCCGAGCGGGGCCTCGACCAGCGCCACCCCGACGCGCCCGATGGCCCTGTCCCTCCGCGGCTCCCTCCTCCTCCAGTTCGCGGCCGTCCCGAGCGCCCCTCCTCTCCTTCTCCAGGGCAGGAGCTCTGCCTCCCCGTCGCCCTCCAGGCCGCGCTCACGCCCGCTGCTTCACCAAGCCGGCCCGGGCCGCACCAGATGCCTCTGTCGCCAGGGCGCCTCGCGAGATCGCCCCTCCTCCTCCTCCACCAAGGCGCCGCCCTGCCTCCGTTCCCCTCGCTCGGTGACGCGCGCCGCCGCGCCAGGACCCGCGGCCAGGAGTGCCTCGCCGTCGCCTGAAGCCTCGACGGCCTTCCGTCGAGCCAGGGCTCGATGCCCGTACGCCCAAGCCGTGCCCCGGCTGCTCATTCTTCACCAGGCCGCGGCTGCGGTCTTCTTCCTCCAGGAGCCGCCGTCCTTCTTCCAGGCCCTGCGGCCTCCTTCGTCCAGCGCTGCGGCCATGAGCAGCGCCGAGCCGCGACCTGCACCTCTCCGTCGCCCGCTGTTTTCCCTTTTTTTTGTAGTTTTGTTGCTGTAGTGTTGTTTTGTATTGTGTTGCTGTGTTGATGATTTGTCAGATGACCCGAACGAGTATACGGCGACCCGAACAAGTACCTCTTCGAAACAAGTTCCTCTACGAACGAGCTCCGTGAACATCTACAAAACGCCCCGTGTACGACTACCGACGCCCGGAAAACAACCAAGTTCCACTACTTCCCACGACGGCCACGTGTACAACTACGTTGCCAAGACGGCCCCGACAAGTACCACGACGACCCGAACGACTACCGATGACCGTGAACAACTACCGCCGTCGTGGAACCGCCAAGACGAACGGAACAACTACTTCCTCTACGAGTTGCGGAACGGCTACTTCCTCTTCGAACGTGAACGACTTCTTCCTCTTCGGCCGTGTACCACTACTTCCACTACTACGGCTTCTTCCACTACGTCTCGAACCGCCCCGAAACGCACG
This sequence comes from Secale cereale, assembly GCA_902687465.1. Lineage (NCBI taxonomy): Eukaryota > Viridiplantae > Streptophyta > Magnoliopsida > Poales > Poaceae > Secale > Secale cereale. The sequence goes on from LR738713.1 coordinate 159,322,474, forward strand.
CTTCGAAGGTATAACCCCGAGACGTGACCCGTGTGATGCTTGCTTGTTGTGGTTGTATGAAATGTCTCCCGTGTGTGCTTCGTGCCCGTTCCACCTTTTGTCATGTTCTTCGGTTGCCTCGTCACCGACTCGTGGGAACCCGGTGACGGGATCCACCCACTTTCATCTTGTTCGACTTGCTCGCGTCGATTCTACCTTTTGCACCGGACTCTCAACGAGTTACCGGAACCGAGATGTTGCGTTGCATCATTTTCGGATCGTTGCCGTGGCACCTTTCCATTCCACCACGGTGACAAATGCTTCTTATCTTGTTAATTGTCAACCTTTTAATAAAAACTTGCATAAACTTGATCATGTCATCCGCATCATATTAACAACCTTGAATGTTTAATTGTTGTTTGCTTATAATCATTAAACATGCTCATGGGGATTTTCCGGATATGTTGTTGTTATTTTCCGGCCTCATTTAAAATGCCTTAATAGTGTAGTTTCTTTATGCCTCACCTCTTGCCATGCTAAAAACATTAATCTTGTCTTGTAATTAAACGAGAGTCAACTAAATAATTAATATGTGGTGTTTCGTCAATATGCAACTCGTTGCATATTGATCTCCACTTAACTTGTAGTATTTGTTTGTGCACTTTGCCATGCCTTGCATAATTAAACCGGACATGCATCATGCTTGTTTGTGCATCGTGCCATGTTTATGATTGTGTGTTTACCGTGTTGTTTTCTTCTTTCCGGTTGCTTCTCTTGTTAGCTTGGTTTCGTTCCGGAGTTGTGAGGATCCGCTCGACTGTTGCTCCGTCTACTTCTTGGATCCGTTCTTCTCCCTTGTGGAATTCCAGGCAAGATGACCGAACCCGGATACCATTACTATCTTTGCCTATTGCTAGTAGTCTCGATCTTTAGTTTTGCCTCGATGCCCATGTTCTTCTTGTCAGCCTCCTACTTGTAACCATTGCCATGTTTAACCACCCTACCTACGCAAACCGTTGCTTGGCTAAGTACGCTTCGCTCAGCCCCTCTTATAGCTTTGTTAGTTGCAGGTGAAGATTGAAGATGCTTGCTTCATGTTGAAGTTTGGTTGGGTTATATCACACTATATAAATGCTTAAAAATGAAATCATCTATATACTGGCAGGGTGGAAGGCTAAGCCTTTTGCTTGGTGTTTTGTTCCACTCATGCCGTTAGGAACCGTATAAACCGGTGTTATGTTCCTTGATTATGCGTTCCTAACACGGTTGGGGTGTATGGGACCCCCTTGATAAACCGCTAAGTGCTAAGTCTTTTCCAGCAAGTCCCAACATTTGGTACTATTTGCCTCATAATAACAACTTAATTAATTAATTAAATTTGCATAGGGGGTCGCTCCCTCGAGGATCCTTAATTCTACATAGCAGGGGGGGCCAGTGCCGATGGTGTTGGTCCCAAACGGGGGTTCTGCGGGAACCACCACGGGGAAACTCGAGGATTGGGTCCTGTAGAATCGCCCATCCGGTCGTGTCCTGAGACTTAGATACGCGCGGCTACTATCAGGGTGTCGACACGCCGGGAGGATTTGCTGGATTAGCCTTACCTTAGTTCGGTTTAACTTGAGCACGGGATTCCGAGAATACTCGGGTCTTCCCACCTATGGAGTTGCGACTTCGCGGATCGTGGGCTTGTGATGGGCCAAGTTGGAACACCCCTGCAGGGTTTGAACTTTCGAAAGCCGTGCCCGCGGTTATGTGGCAGATGGGAGCTTGTTAATTCCGGTTGTAGATAACTTGACACAATGTTTCAATACACTACCAGCGTGTGTACCGTGACTGTCAATTTCCGAATAGGGATTCGGGAGTTGAACACGGTGGGGTTATGTTTGACCGGCCTTAGCTAGGATCACTTCGTGATCATCTTTCGACCGATGCACTTCTCTTCTCGCTCTCTTTTACGTAAGTTAGTGCTAGTTGCTGCTGCAGACTCTTGTTTGTTCCTTCACCTCTCGTTCTTTCTTCAGCCTTGTCCTCACCCAAGGCTTAAATAGTCTTGTTACCCGGGAACGGGATTGCTGAGTCCTCTGTGGCTCACAGTTACTTCACCACACCAGATGCAGGTTCAGCCCAGTATGAAGCAGGAGCTGGTTCAGTTCTTCACCCGGGAGTCCGATGAAGCTTGTGGTCGTTTGCTTGTGACGTTTCGATGTTCAGTAGTGGTTTCTACTAGGATTCGATCCTGACCTGTGGCTTTATGTTGTTTTGGTATCTTTCTTTGGATCTTACCCGTAGTCGGGCTGTGATGTTCTGTATGATGTTTGCTTATGTAATGTATTGTGTGAAGTGGCGAGTGTAAGCCAACTATCTCCTTTTGCATTTAATCCCTCTTTTACATGAGTCGTGCAAAGATACCAAACTTGAGATCATTCTAGGATGGGCTTATACCTTTAAGTCGTGCCTCGACACGTAGGAGGTATAGTCCCATCCTGGGCATTACAGACCGCCAGGACGGCAGGACAGATGTCATCACCGAGCCCACCACGGCGTCACGACTAGAAGCTTTGCAGGCGAAGAATGTACTTCTTGTCCCCTTTCAAATTGGCTGTTGTGGGATCCCTTCCCGCCTTCATTTCGGAGGAAGAGGACCCTAGCCGCTATATATAGACTAGCCACCACCGTAGTAAGGGGATCGAACCCTCACTAGCTCACACTCACCCAAGAACAGGCCTCCTGAGGCTGTTCTTCCTCTGGGCTAGTTCATCCTCAGCCTCCCGCGAGGCTAATCCACCACAAACCAGGAGTAGGTTCTTACACCACAAGGTGGCCCGAACCTGGGTAAACTGCTGAGTCTCTTTCCTTTCCCGTTCATCGAGCTAGGCCATGAGAGCGACGAGTTGGTAGGCTGGAGAGGTAGAGTTCTTCGCACACACCCCAGAGTTCAAACCTTTCTTGGGTCCGTGGAGCCCTGAATACGACAATATGCACCTGCACAAACTAACAAAAACTTGCACACAACACGAAAAAGGGGTTGTGAATCCCTTCACGTTCACTAGCAAGAGTGAGATCTAATAGAGATAGATTTAAAATAATAGTAAAAGGAAAATTAAATTAAACACAAAATAATTGCAGCAAGGTATTTTTGGGTTTTTGGTTTTATAGATATGAAAATATATGATGGAAAATAAACCCGGGGGCCATAGGTTTCACTAGAGGCATCTCTCTCGAAGAAAGCATACGGTGGGTAAACAAATTACTGTTGAGCAATTGATAGAAAAGTGCATAGTTATGCCAACATCTAATGCAATGAGCATGAATATAGGCATCACGTCCGTGACAAGTAGACCGACTCATGCCCGCATCTACTACTATTACTCCACACATCAACCGCTATCTAGCATGCATCTAGAGTATTAAGTTCATAAGAAGAGAGTAACGCCTTAAGCAAGAGGACATGATGTAGAGGGATAAACTCAAGAAATATGATATAAACCCCATCCTTTTGTCCTTAATGGCAGCAATACAATACATGCCTCACTACCCCTTCTGTCACGGGTGAGGACACTACAAGATTGAACCCATCACAAAGCATCTCTCCCATTGCAAGAAAAAACAATCTAGTTGGCCAAACCAAATCGATAAATCGGAGGGAAATACAAAACTATCTTAATCATGCATACAAGAGTTTAGAGAAGACTCAAATAATATTCATAGATGATCTGATCGTAAATCAACAATTCATCAGATCTCAACAAACACACCGCAAAAGAAGATTACATCGAATAGATCTCCAAGAACATCAAGGAAACATTGTACTGAAGATCAAAGGGAGAGAAGAATCCATATATCTACTAGCTATGGACCCGTGGGTCTATGGTAAACTACTCACGCATCATCAGAAAGGCTGCAAGATTGATGTAGAGGCCCTCCGAGATCGAATCCCCCTCCGGCTGAGTACCGGAAAAGGCCCCAAGATGGGATCTCAGGGGTACAAACATTTGCGGCGGTGGAAAAGTATTTTTTGCGACTCTTCAGACGCAGGGGGAATATTTGGGTATTTATAGAGTGGAAGTTAGGGTTAGGAGAGCCACGGGGGGCCCACAAGCCCAGGGGCGCGCCCCTACGTCTTGTGGCCTCCCCATGAATCTTCTAATCTCCTCTCCAACTCACGTAGGTGTCTTCTGGTCCATGAAAAATCTTCGTAAAATTTTATTCCTTTGGAGTCCGTTAGATGTTCCTTTTTCGTAAAAGCCAAAAACAAGGAAAAAAACAGAAACTGGCACTAGGCACTAGGTTAATAGGTTAGTCCCAAAAATAATATAAAATAGCATATTAATGCATATAAAACTTCCCAAGTTGATAATATAATAGCATGGAACAATCAAAATTCGAGATACGTTGGAGACATATTAGCCACCACATCTATGATGATACGTGTTTTCTCAAAATTATCGTCATAGAAGTGTCATAACCATGACAGAAAAAATTCATTCGGGCCATAAGGTCACGGATGTGTCTTTTTTTGTAGTGATGAAATGTTGGTGAGGATACTTACTCCCTCAAGTTTATGATTCTGGCTTAGCTTGATTTAATACCTTGGCTGAAAGTTTTAAGGTCTAGGGGGTACTCGTATCCGAATGTTCCATGCTAGTATGTGTACCCCAAAATCACGCAACATGCCTCCACATCACGCAACATGCCCCACAGCATGGCCGACCCCAAGCCACCGATCATTGGAGGGCGTCACAGCCCTGCTGTCGTCGCCGTGTAGATCCACCGGAGGCCTCCAATGGGCTGCCACCGACGGGATCCAAGACGAGAGAGAGAGAGAGAGACAGAGAGAGAATGCCTCATTGCCGCCGTTCTCAGAGCCGTGCAGGTTTCACCAACAAGACCTTAGGCAGCAGCGAGACGAGAAGGCTAGTGGGCTGCCAGCGGCGAAGATATTGGATCGCCCCTGTGATTGCACAAGTGGGATGATCCGGGGTGAGCAGGGATTCAAAAAATGGTGTAATACGAACAATGTATAATGTTTTTTTCGCGAATATGCAAAGCTTGCATATCATTGCATTGATAGAAGAAGTAGAATGAGTATAAAAGGGGGTACAGCACATAACACGAAAGCAGGAAGGCGTGTACATGGCGCCCGGAGCAAAGAGATAAGGGATGAGAGGATACACCACAACTAAATCAACCAGACCCGAGCCAAGAATGGTGATGCCAAACCAACGAGAATTCCACCATCGTCCAAGCCGAAACAGGGGACACCGCAAGCGAGAAAGATAGTGCCTTCAGGAAGGAAGATGACGCCGGGGCACCGCCACTGTCTGGTCCAGGGGACCTAGACCTAGGGTTTCCCCTGAGCTCAAAGAGGGGCTAAGACGAAGGCCTTGGCAGCGCCTCCAAGAAGGACACGACACCCACGGGCGTCATCGCTGGCAGCAGCGGCAAGCCGAGCAGGGATCTCTCCCTCGCCTATTGATACGTCTCCAACGTATCTATAATTTTGCTTGTTTCATGCTATTATATGATCAATCCTGGATGTTTTACAATCATTTTATAGCAACTTTATATCATTTTTTGGGACTAACCTATTGACATAGTGCCATTTGCTATTTTTTTCCTTCATAGAAAATCCTTATCAAACAGTGTCCAAATGCCATGAAACTTTTTGGTGATGTTTTCTAGATCTGAAGAAAGCGTATGGGCAAAGGAAGCAACCAGGGGGAGGCTCGTGGGGACCACAAGACACTTGTGTTGGAGATATGCCCTAGAGGCAATCATGTATGATGATATTTCCTATGTGTTTATGAATAAAGATAGTCCTTGGACATTTCAACGATGTATATCAACAAGTACGTGACTTGTTTGTGGGGCTATGCATTGTATGATGACTGTCCTAAAAGATCCCTAGTCGTAAGGGCTGTGTGGACACACAGCTGACTAGACTAGCATATGACACGGTGGATGGCTCGGTCTCACTAGCCATGGAGCATTGTATGCTAACCGGATAATATGGACCTGTAAAGGTCTGGTCTGATTGGACGTAGCCGGATACTAGCCGAGATAAGGTCCGAGTCACACAGACCCAACTATGGCACGCAACAATATGTCATATGTGAGTCTCTGGTGCAACATACGTTCTATGTCCTAAGATCTGAGCTGACCCATGTACTCGAGATGGAGAAATACTTGCTTTGGGCCAACCAAATGCTACTCCGTGACTAGGTAGTTACAAAGGTAAGTTTCAGGCTTGTCCAGATCCATGCTGCGACACAAGGTCGAGCAAGATGGGATTTGCCCCTCCGATCAGGAGAGATATACTCTGGGGCCCTCATGTGATTGGACTAAGATAAGCATGGTGTAGGATCGAAGAAGGTGAGAGTGTCTAGAGGGGGGGTGATTAGACTACTCGACAAGATAAAAAATTTGCCTTTTTAACAAGAACAGATTTTGACAGTTTTTGCAAAGCACACAAGTCAAGTAGCACACTACACATGCAATTCTAGAGTATGGGCAGCGGAAAGTAAATTGCACATATAGTAAAGAGAGGTGGAGAAGATCAAACGCAGTTTGGAGACACGGAGATTTTTGTCGTGGTTCCGATAGGTGGTGCTATCGTACATCCACGTTGATGGAGACTTCAACCCACGGAGGGTAACGGCTGCGCGAGTCCACGGAGGGCTCCACCCACGAAGGGTCCACGAAGAAGCAACCTTGTCTATTCCATCATGGCCTACGCCCACGGAGGACTAGCCTTACTCGGGGTAGATCTTCACGAAGTAGGCGATCTCCTTGCCCTTACAAACTTCTTGGTTCAACTCCACATCTCGAAGACGGAGGCTCCCAAGCGACACCTAACCAATCTAGGAGGCACCACCCTCCAAAAGGTAATAGATGTTGTTGATGATGATGAACTCCTTGCTCTTGTGCTTCAAATGATAATCTCCCCAACACTCAACTCTCCTCACTGATTTGGCTGTGGTGGAAGAAGGGATTGAGTGGAAAGCAACTTGGGAAGGCTAGGAATCAAGTTTCATATGGTAGGAATGGAATGACTTGATCTCAACACATGGGTAGGTGGTTCTCTTCTCAGAAAGTGTATGGTAGGAGTGGTAGACTTTCTGATGGCTCTCCTCACGAATGAAGAGGGGGTGGAGGGGTATATATAGCCTCCACACAAAATCCAACCGTTACACACATAATTGAGCAATCTCGGTGAGACCGAAGTGAAAACTTGGTCAGACCGAAAGTTCAAATATAGTGAACGTTGGGGTTTTCGGTGGGACCGAAAATACCATCTCGGTGAGACCGAAAGTGTAAAAGATATGAACGTTGGAGTTTTCGGTGGGACCGAGAAAGAAAACTCGGTTAGACCGATTTGAGAAAGGATAGGAACATGCCAGTATCGGTGTGACCGAAAATGCAATATCGGTGAGACCGATTTGAGCCAAGTCAGAAGCTTGCCCATTTCGGTGAGACCGATAACGCAAACTCGGTTATTCCGAAATGATGTCAAACGGTTACAGAAGGTTGGCAGTCCAGTTTCGGTGAGACCGATCTCAAACTCGGAATGACCGATTTTTCTAGGGTTTGGCATATGGCTGAAGTGGTTCATCTCGGTGGGACTGAGTTTGCAGAATCGGTTTGTCCGAGATTACTTATGAGTGTGTTAAGTAGTGAAGAGTGCTGATAGTTGAGGGAGCTAGATCACTAAGCACTTGAGCAACCAGATCATCAACACAACCTCATCCCCTTTTAATAGTATTGGCTTTTCCTATGGACTCAATGTGATCTTTGATCACTGAACCAAAAATAGAGTCCACTTCTTCAGTCCTTTCCATAGCCAAAGTGATTGAATTTCCTGAAACATACTTGATAAAAGCATTAGTCCAACCACAAAGTATGTTGTCATTAATTACCAAAACCACCCAGGGAGCAAATGTGCTTTCGATCTCCCCCTTTTTGGTAATTGATGGCAACACACTATAATCACACTAAACAAGACATCAAAGCTTATTGAAAGAAAGACAGAATTATCATGAAAGCTTTGACAAGCATGTAGTACACAGGCTCCCCCTACAAGTGTGCAAGATTTTCATAGATTTTGGTTTTGGACTACCACAAGCACACAAGAGAGATAAGCAAGATGTGCTACATGCAGCTTGGCTATATGCATCAGAGCAGATGAAAGGAAATGAGTGATAATGCATATGTGCATGGTGATTTCTTGCAAACAAGTATTTACAAGCAAGTCACCATCATGCACATTCTGCAAGATGCATATACTTACCTTGAGGTTCCTTGGCATTGTACCTGAAGGGATAAACTTGGGAAAACAAGGTTAGATAACACAAGAGTATTCCTTCAACCAACTGCAAGAACATCAAGAGTACCAAGCCAGGGAGGACATGTATAAAGAGTGTCTCATATTGAGCACAAGCTTGAATCAGCAAACATGTCTCCGAAACTAAAAGATTTTCAATGAACTCTGAGAGATTTTGCTTTCCATAAGATATCAATTGTGAAGATTCCTCTCCCTTTGAGTTCTCTCAGAACAAGGGGTTTTGATGGAAAGAGCAAAATCAAAAGAATGATGCCAATTGAGAATGAATCCAATGTAAGATACGACAAAGCTTTGATGTGATTCTCTCCCCCTTAAGATAAGATTGCTTTACTTCTCCCCTTAAGTCTTCTCTTCTCCCCCTACTCCCCCTACTCCCCCTAAGTCTTCTCCCCCTTTGACATCAAGTGCCGAAAAGGACAGCAAACTAGGTAGGGCAGGAAAGATGGAAAGAAAGAAAGAAAGAAAGAAGTGGGATCCTTAAGAATCACAACAGGGCAAATAAGAACATTCATAGAGAAACAATGAGAATTTAAATTTGAGTCTTCTCCCCCTTAAGATTTAAATTGGAGTGGAGCTGCAGAAGTTGATGTCCAAGGAAAATAAATCGGTGACACCGAATTAGATGGAGCGGTGAGTCCGAATCCTTTTCGGTTAGACCGAAAATGTTAAATCGGTGACGCCGAGTTTATTCCAAGGAAATACAGAAATAATTCAGCTCACTTTGCGAGGAATGTTTCAAAGGATTTGCAATGAATTTGTAAAAGATTTTCGGGGAATTGATCAGAGCCAGAATGATATACACAAAGACAGAAGAATAGAAATGAAAAAGATTTCTAGATGAAGTTTTTTTTTGTTTAAAGAAAACTCAATGAGAGAACATGAGAGAAAACAGAAAAACTCCAAAGGCATATGTACTTCATCTAGATAAAGGTCGGCGACAAAGTCACCTATGTTTGAGTATATTGACTTAGGAGTCAAATGAAGACATTTGATCATAGGTCATACTCATCGTTTAAGCTCAAAATGGGGTTGCCATTTTTTGATTAAGCATTTGATGTGATCACATCTTATGAAGCTGCTTGTACTCATGACCTTGAGCAAAGCTCCTCAAAGATGTGAAGAACATACCTTGGGTTTGTTGTTGCTTTACTCATGTAGGTAAGCTTGATGTAGGTGCTCATTGAATGTGAAGTTGGAGCGCCATTTCTACTTGTGTAGTTCATCTTCCTACATGGGTTAGGCAAGCAAGGAAATACTCAAGAATATCCAAGATGACAAGAGTGAAATACTAGATGTATAAGATGTCAAAAAGGATATGTGGAATTTTGTTCCTTGAACTCAACATCCCAAAGGGCTAGATACTTGGTCAAATGACAAGATTACTCATGATTTGAGTGTGTGGTAATCTTGTGGAATGTAGATCATCCAAGTACCTGCAAGGAATTAGATGCAATACAAGGAGGCAAATGTGTCCAAGACATATGATCATCATCATAAGAGAAATATCAAGGATTAGTCAAGAGGGCTCATGCCTTGCATGCATCAATGGAGTTCTCACTCCAAGTTTGAAGCATCAATGATGTTCAACTCACTCCTCAAGCGACAAAACACTTTCTCATCAAGAGGCTTTGTAAAGATATCAGCAAGTTGTTTGTCAGTACGAACATGCTTAAGATTAATGTCACCTTTGGCAATATGATCACGAATAAAATGGTGACGAACTTCAATATGCTTTGTCCGAGAGTGTTGCACTGGATTGTGTCCAATTTTAATTGCACTCTCATTGTCACAAAGCAAGGGAACACGTCTCACATGTATCCCATAATCTTTAAGCGTTTGTGTCATCCATAGCAATTGAGCACAACACGAACCAGCAGCAATATATTCAGCTTCGGCAGTGGATAATGATACCGAATTTTGTTTCTTGGAGGACCAAGATACAAGGGATCGACCAAGGAATTGACATGTACCCGAAGTTGACTTTCTATCAACCTTGTCACCGGCATAGTCCGAGTCGGAATAGCCAACAAGGTCGAAAGAGGCCCTCTTAGGATACCAAATGCCAAAGTTTGGTGTGTGTATCAGGTATCTCACTATCCTTTTAACAGCTTTAAGATGACATTCTTTAGGAGCTGCTTGATATCGCGCACACATGCATACACTCAACATTATGTCAGGACGAGAAGCACAAAGATATAGTAGAGAACCAATCATAGAACGGTAAACCCTTTGATCAACGGGTTCTCCATCTTTTGTCAAGTCATTGTGTCCACTAGTAGGCATGGGGGTACTCATACCTTTGCTTTCTTGCATGTTGAACTTCTTGAAGAGATCCTTGGTGTACTTTGTTTGTGAGACAAAGGTACCCTCCTTAGATTGCTTGATTTGCAACCCAAGGAAGAATTTGAGTTCACTCATCATGGACATCTCATACTTCTCCGACATGAGCTGTCCAAACTTCTTGCTAAAATGGGGGTTAGTTGAACCAAAGATAATATCATCAACATATATTTGGCACACAAATAGTTCACCATTAACCCTTTTCGTGAACAGCGTTGAGTCTATCTTTCCAATCTCAAAGCCTTTTTCAAGAAGAAAGCTAGTTAAGCATTTGTACCAAGCTCTAGGAGCTTGTTTAAGACCATAAAGAGCTTTGTGTAACTTGTAAACATGATTAGGCTTTTTGGGATTCACAAATCCGGGAGGTTGTTTCACAAATATTTCTTCTTCAATTTCACCATTTAGGAAAGCACTTTTGATATCCATTTGATAGAGAGTAATATCATGGTGATTGGCATAAGCAAGAAGAATGCGAATGGACTCAAGTCTAGCAACGGGGGCATAGGTCTCACCATAGTCCATACCTTCGACTTGTGTGTAACCTTGAGCTACGAGACGAGCCTTGTTGCGAATGACTTGTCCATCTTCATCTTGCTTGTTCCGAAACACCCATTTGGTTCCAATGATGTTTTGATCATCGTTGGGCTTCTCTACCAAAGTCCATACTTTTTTCCTCTCGAAGTTGTGTAGTTCTTCGTGCATAGCGTTCACCCAATCCGGGTCTTCAAGTGCTTCTTCTACCTTCATAGGTTCAATACTAGAGATAAATGAGTAATGCTCACAAAAGTTAGCTAAGCGAGTTTTAGAGCGAGTAATTCTCCCGGAGTTGATGTCGTTCATCATTTGTTCCACGGGATGATTCTTCTTGACTCTTGCTCGAACTCGGGATAGCTTTTGTTGTTGTTGCGGCTGAGCTTCCTCATCATCTTCATCTTCCTCTTCTTCTTCTTCTTCATTGTTGTTGGCGTTGTCTTGAGGCGGTGGAGAAGGAGGTTGTGGTGGATCTTCTTGATGCACTTCCTCATCTTGGTGAGTTCCACTTGTGGAGGCCTCCATGTTGCCTTGAGGTTCATCTCGACGTGAGGTAGGGGGCTCCACATATGTAGATGAGGTACTCTCCTTCACTTCCATGGGACGGATCTTTCCAATAGATAAATCTTGGATAGCTTCTGATGGGTCCTTGTCTCCTACATCAATAGGCATTTGCTCTACTTGCGAGCCATTAGATTCATCAAACTTCACATCTACCGTCTCTTCAACCTTTCAGGTGAAATTATTGTAGACACGGTAGGTGTGGGAGTTTGATCCGTAACCAAGAAGAAAGCCTTCATGAGATTTAGGAGCAAATTTAGACCGACGATGCTTATCAAGGATATAGCATTTTGAACCAAAGACACGAAAGTATCCCACTTGGGGTTTGTTACCGGTGAGGAGCTCGTATGATGTCTTGCCGAGGAGCTTATGAAGATAAAGCCTGTTGATAGCATGACAAGCTGTCTCGACCGCTTCTCCCCAAAAATGCTTCGGTGTCTTGTATTCATCAAGCATCGTTCTCGCCATCTCTATGAGCGTTTGGTTCTTCCTCTCAACAACTCCATTTTGTTGAGGAGTATACGTAGCCGAGAACTCATGTAGAATTCCTTCCTCATCGAGAAAAGAGTCTACATTGGCGTTCTTGAACTCCGTTCCATTGTCACTCCGAACTTTCTTGATCTTCACCTCAAATTGATTTTGGGCCTTTCTGGCAAAGGTCTTGAAGATTCTCTGAACCTGCGATTTATCATCAAGGAAAAATACCCATATAAATCTGGAATAATCATCAACTATAACTAGACCAAAGGAGTTACCACCAAGGCTTTTGTAAGCATTGGGACCGAAGAGATCCATATGAAGAAGCTCAAGCGGTCTCCTTGTGGTCATGATGTTCTTTACGGGATGACTTCCACCTACTTGTTTTCCTGCTTGACAAGCACTACAAAGTCTATCTTTGTCAAAGAAAACATCTTTAACACCAAGAATATGATCACCTTTGATCAGCTTGTCTAGATTACGCATACCAACATGTCCTAGCCTTCTATGCCACAACCAACCTTTAGAGGATTTAGCAATGTAACAAGCTCTAGGTTGGGCTTTCTTAGTGAAATCAACAATATATAGATCACCTCTACGGATACCGGTAAATGCCATGTTTTGATTGTCACGACGAAAAACTTGGCAATCTACTTTGGTGAATAGCACATTGAATCCAAAGTCAGCTAATCTAGACACGGAAAGTAAATTGTATCCAAGAGATTCTACAAGCATGACATTTTGAATAGAGCTATCATGAGATATGGCCACCTTACCAAGGCCAAGTACCTTACCCTTGGAGTTGTCTCCAAAAGTCACATACTTGCGTGGACCATCATTCTTTGCAAGCTCTCGAAACATGTCTTTGTTTCCGGTCATGTGATCGGTGCATCCACTATCAAGAATCCACTCTTTTCCACCGGACATGTAGTCTCTCATATTTGCCATAAGATTGAGACTCTTCATGACCTTGTCAAGCTCGGTGTCCGAATCGGAGTAATCATCGTCTTGCTCATGCTCATCATCATATTGACCCATAGATTGTTCATCATCAACACCTAGGTCAATTTGATAAGTACTTGCATTAGTTTTGTCAATGGAACAATAATCTTCGGAATGCAATGCAAGAGCATTTCTAATGATAACATTGATAAGACCGGGATCACCCTTCTTTTTCATAAGATCACGAAGCTCAAAGAAGCATTTATCAAAGTTGGGATCATTGGGGTGCAACTTATCAAATTCAATAGTCTTGTGTAGAATTTCATCAAGACTTCTCAAAGAGTAGTCCGGATAAAGTTCTTCCAAGAATTTCCACATAGCATAGGCACACTCAAAGTTTGTAACAAGATTAAGCAAGTCATCGGGTAACCCTCTAATGATAAGATTTACAGTTCTAAGGTTACGAAGAAAATCAAGCTCTTCATCCATGGTAGGGTGCAAGGGATCAAAAGGAGGCACATAGGGGGTCTCAACATATTTGCACAAATTGTACATCTTAAAGATACTAAGCATTTCAGACCTCCAAGAGTTATAGAACCTTCCATTGAGAACAGGCACTCTATGGCTAACACTCCCATCCGTAGACACGTCCATCTTCTTCCAATGGTGTGTAAACCAAAGCAATGGAGACCAAAGCTCTGATACCAATTGTAGGATCGAAGAAGGTGAGAGTGTCTAGAGGGGGGGTGATTAGACTACTCGACAAGATAAATAATTTGCCTTTTTAACAAGAACATATTTTGACAGTTTTTGCAAAGCACACAAGTCAAGTAGCACACTACACATGCAATTCTAGAGTATGGGCAGCGGAAAGTAAATTGCACATATAGTAAAGAGAGGTGGAGAAGATCAAACGCAGTTTGGAGACACGGAGATTTTTGTCGTGGTTCCGATAGGTGGTGCTATCGTACATCCACGTTGATGGAGACTTCAACCCACGGAGGGTAACGGCTGCGCGAGTCCACGGAGGGCTCCACCCACGAAGGGTCCACGAAGAAGCAACCTTGTCTATTCCATCATGGCCTACGCCCACGGAGGACTAGCCTTACTCGGGGTAGATCTTCACGAAGTAGGCGATCTCCTTGCCCTTACAAACTTCTTGGTTCAACTCCACATCTCGAAGACGGAGGCTCCCAAGCGACACCTAACCAATCTAGGAGGCACCACCCTCCAAAAGGTAATAGATGTTGTTGATGATGATGAACTCCTTGCTCTTGTGCTTCAAATGATAATCTCCCCAACACTCAACTCTCCTCACTGATTTGGCTGTGGTGGAAGAAGGGATTGAGTGGAAAGCAACTTGGGAAGGCTAGGAATCAAGTTTCATATGGTAGGAATGGAATGACTTGATCTCAACACAAGGGTAGGTGGTTCTCTTCTCAGAAAGTGTATGGTAGGAGTGGTAGACTTTCTGATGGCTCTCCTCACGAATGAAGAGGGGGTGGAGGGGTATATATAGCCTCCACACAAAATCCAACCGTTACACACATAATTGAGCAATCTCGGTGAGACCGAAGTGAAAACTCGGTCAGACCGAAAGTTCAAATATAGTGAACGTTGGGGTTTTCGGTGGGACCGAAAATACCATCTCGGTGAGACCGAAAGTGTAAAAGATATGAACGTTGGAGTTTTCGGTGGGACCGAGAAAGAAAACTCGGTTAGACCGATTTGAGAAAGGACAGGAACATGCCAGTATCGGTGTGACCGAAAATGCAATATCGGTGAGACCGATTTGAGCCAAGACAGAAGCTTGCCCATTTCGGTGAGACCGATAACGCAAACTCGGTTATTCCGAAATGATGTCAAACGGTTACAGAAGGTTGGCAGTCTAGTTTCGGTGAGACCGATCTCAAACTCGGAATGACCGATTTTTCTAGGGTTTGGCATATGGCTGAAGTGGTTCATCTCGGTGGGACTGAGTTTGCAGAATCGGTTTGTCCGAGATTACTTATGAGTGTGTTAAGTAGTGAAGAGTGCTGATAGTTGAGGGAGCTAGATCACTAAGCACTTGAGCAACCAGATCATCAACACAACCTCATCCCCTTTTAATAGTATTGGCTTTTCCTATGGACTCAATGTGATCTTTGATCACTAAACCAAAAATAGAGTCCACTTCTTCAGTCCTTTCCATAGCCAAAGTGATTGAATTTCCTGAAACATACTTGATAAAAGCATTAGTCCAACCACAAAGTATGTTGTCATTAATTACCAAAACCACCGAGGGAGCAAATGTGCTTTCACATGGCCATGCGACAAGGATTATGAGATAATCTGGTTTGGGTCGGCATCACTGGAACGAGAAAGAGGTCGGGCTAGCACCAGAATGATAGTCTCGCCTTGAGCCCGACACCATATATCATGTGGCAAAGGGAATGGAAGTGTGACATGTTGTACAGGTTCGCCTAACCAGCTTCATAGTCTACTTGGTGGTCGGCATGCCTTTCTAGAGGCCACTACCAGCCGAGCAGGTCAGAGGTGATCCGACCTGCGACCGAGCCGACATGAACCTAAGGGGTTGCACCCTTAAGGGAAGGAACCTGTGAGGTTGGATCCAACTACACGAGTCAGACGTGGTCCTACTCAGACTTGGATACGGACCGAACAAATATTGGGCTTTAGGATCCGTGCGAAGCCCAAGTGTTGAGCCTGCGACAGATGCCTATATATAGTGGAGGTGTGGCATAGTCATTCGATTGATCGCTTCAGCGCCGTCATTAGGGCTTTGCATGTGTTGCAACTAGCCACCTCCACTCGCCGCCGGTTGTGTGATCGGAGCTAGCAGTCCGCTACACGATGTTCCTCCTGCACGCGCAGATACTGTTAGAGCCGATGCACTTGCGCTGCTCCGGTGAACCTGTTCGCGGGATCCTATAGGCTACGTGGGAGATCGACAAGGAGGAGACGACTACGGAGACGCGTTGCCCCAACTCTACCTCCGTTGCACGACACTACGTGTCTAGTGGTAAATATATGTGATCCATCTTCGTTAGCATGTTCTTGGATGTTATGCGCATAGGAAACTTTAATTTGTAGTCGACGCACCCTACCGTAGATCTCAACAACCTGGGCACACCTAGATGGCTGAGGGGCCCACGGAGGTTTCGCACCGACTATCAGCTCTATAAATACCCAAATATTCTAGAAACCCTAGGAGGGTCGACGAAAAATTGTTCCAGCCGCTGCAAGTTCCAAAACCATGCGATCCATTCTAGAGACCTTCTCCACCACTCCGCTGGAGGGGAACACGATCACAGAGGGGTTCATCATCCTCATTAGTGCCTCTCCGATGATGCGTGAGTAGTTCACCACAGACCTGCAGTTCCGTAGGCAGTAGCTAGATGGCTTCTTCCCTCTTTTGAATCTCAATACAATGGTCTCTTGGAGATCTATTTGATGTAATGAATTTTGCGGTGTGTTTGTTGGGATCCGATGAATTGTGAGTTGATGATCAAATTTGTTTTGTCTTAATATCCATACTTGATTATTATAGCCTCATATTTTGTCTCCGATATTTGAGTTTTGTTTGGCCAACTTGATCTATTTATCTTGCAATGGGAAGAGGTGCTTTGTGATGGGTTCGATCTTGCGGTGTCCTTTCCTAGTGACAGAAGGGGCAACAAGGCACACATGTATCGTTGCTATTAAGGATAAAAAGATGGGGTCTATTCCTACATGAGTAGATCTTGTCTACATCATGTCATCATTCTTATTGCATTACTCCGTTTCTCCATGAACTTAATACACTAGATGCATGTTGGATAGCGGTCCATGTGTGGGGTAATAGTAGTAGAAGCAGGTAGGAGTTGGTCCACTAATCTTGGACGTGATGCCTATATACATGATCAGTCAAACTGGTAGAATGTAATTCTATGCATGATTTTGTTTTCCCGGTTTGATGTGAATAGTATGGCTTGTGTGTATGTGATGCATGTGTGTAATTTACATGGCCTGTGCGTCATATTTGTCAGCCGGCAGGAGCAAAAGAGTTGTCATTATAATGTATAACGACATGCGTGTCGACTTGTGACTCTATGTAAAATTCATTACTAGTTGTAGTAGTTGGATAATAGAGATCAGGTTGGTGGCTTGGCATCCCGATGTGACAAATAAGATGGAGTTCCTAGATGTTCATCGGAGCCGGAGCCGACCTTGAAGAACATCCATGAAGGAGCCATACTATTTCACAATATGTGTTTATTTGTTATTGTTATGCTTCTTAGTTTCTATGCATGTTAAAATGGTAGAAAGATCTCGCAAGAATATCAAGTAAATTGCTATTCCCGATGTTGCACCTTCGCACGTCAAATACATCTAGTAGTGGGCTCATAAAATTGGGGTGCTACTAGGCATGCTTGAAATAAAGGATTCGTGTCGGACACGGACATGCACTAAATCAGGTTAACTTGACAAGGTTATCAAAACAGTTTTGGGCCTTGTGGAAAAGAAGGTTGGGAGCCAGGGTATATGATGCCTACCCAACCGACAGGAGTCATATAGAGATACGATTAGCAAGGAGTTGCTTACTGGATAGGCATGTTGTCTAGGAGTGATGCTAAAGCTCACTAGTCGTATGCGCTATTCGGATCCTGCATCACTGAGAGTTTGTGGAGGGATGCTAACTTCAGTGGGAGTATTTCCATTTAAGGGTTGAATTGCTCTATATAAACACATCGCTTAGTGATTGCATACTTATCTGTTGTAGATCAATGGCACCACCTGCTCAACCCAACTTTGCATTGAAATCAATCTTGGAAAATGATAAACTTAATGGTACAAACTTTACCACCTGGTATATAAATTTGAGAATTGTTCTCAAGCATGATAAGAAGGAACAAGTTCTAGAGGATCTAATTCCATAAGAACCTGCCGATACTGCTAATGCCACAACCAGGAATGCCTACCAGAAACTCGTTGATGAATCAAACGAGACCAGCTGCCTCATACTGGCTTGTATGGAGACCGATTTGGAGCAGCATTTCGAAGATGTTGGGGCTTTCGATATGATCAAGAGTCTCAAGAGAATGTTTCAGGTTCAGCTTAGGACTGAAAGGTTCAACGTGTGGCGATCCCTGATGGATTGTAAGCTGAAGGAAGGTGATCCACTGATTCCACATGTGATCAAGATGATCGGATATGTGCAAGCTTTGGATCGGTTAGGCTTCCCGCCCTTGAATGAGCTAGCTATAGATGCAGTTCTGGGTTCTCTTCCACGTAGCTATGGGACGTTCATCTTGAACTATCATATGCATGGCATGGATAGGAAGCTCACTGAATTGCATGGTATGCTTAAGGTGGTAGAGCAGGATATAAAGAAAGGCATGCATCAAGTGTTGATGGTGCAGAACTCGGATAGGTTCAAGAAGAGTTTGTCTAAGAATAAGGATAAGGAAAAGGGCACGGAGAAAATGATCTCCGCCGCTGTGCTGAAGTCTGGACCGAACTTGGAGACCGTTTGCTATCATTGCAAGGAGATCGGTCACTGGATGAGGAACTATAGCAAGTGGCTTGTAGATCATGGCAAGAAGGCCGGATATGTTGCTTCAGGCAAAGGTACACTTGTTGCATATGTTATAGATGTTTACCTTGCTGACATACCTAGTAGCTCTTGGGTGTTTGATACCGAATCAGTTGTTCATATTTGCAACTCGATGCAGGGGCTGGTAAGAACTAGGCGTGTGGCACAAGGGGAGATTGAAATCAGGTTCGACAACAAAGCAAGAGTTTCTGCATTGAAGGTCGGCATGTGATACATCTCCATCGTATCTATAATTTTTGATTGTTCGATGCCAATATTCTACAACTTTTACATACTTTTGGCAACTTTTTATACTATTTTTGGGACTAACATATCGATCTAGTGCCTAGTGCCAGTTCCTGTTTGTTGCATGTTTTTTGTTTCGTAGAAAATCCATATCAAGCGGATTCCAAACAGGATAAAAACTTACGAATATTTTTTGGAATATATGTGATTTTTGGGAAGAAGAATCGACACAAAACGATGCCCGAGGGGGCCACAAGGTAGGGGGCGCACTGCAGGGGGTAGGGTGCACCCTGGACCCTTGTGGCCACCCCTTAAGGCGGTTGGTGCCCTTCTTTCTCCGCAAGAAAGCCAATATCCGGATAAAAATCGTGTTAAAATTTCAGCCCAATTGGAGTTACGAATCTCCGGGAATTTAAGAAACGTTGAAAGGCCAGAATCTGGGAGCGCAGAAACAAAAGGAGACAGAGAGACCGATCCAATCTCGAAGGGGCTCCCACGCCTCCGCCACCATGGAGGCCTTGGACCAAAGGGAAAATCCTCCTCCCATCTAGGGGGGGGGTCTAGGAAGAAGAATAAGGAGGGGGGCTCTCTCCCCCTCTCTCCCGGTGGCGTCGGAATGCCGCCGGGGCCATCATCGTGTGACGACGATCTACACCAACACCTCCGTCATCTTCACCAACATCTTCATCACCTTCCCCAATCTATCTACATCGGTCCACTCTCCCGCAACCCGCTGTACCCTCTACTTGAACATGGTGCTTTATGCTTCATATTGTTATCTAATGATGTGTTGCCATCCTATGATGTGTGAGTAGATTTTCGTTGTCCAATCGGTAATTGGTGGATTGCTATGATTGGTTTAATTTTATTATGGTTATGTTGCTGTCCTTTGGTGCCCATCATATGAGCGCGTGCGTGGATCACACCATATGTTTAGTTGTATGTAGATAGGTCTATGTATTGGAGGACAAAAGTGACAGAAGCTTCAACCTAGCGTAGAAATTGATGCATACAGGATTGAAGGGGGGGTCAATATAGCTTAATGCTATGGTTGAGTTTTACCTTAATGAACGTTAGTAATTACGGATGCTTGCTAATAGTTCCAATCATAAGTGCATAGAATTTCAAGCCAGGGATGACATGGTAGCAGTGGCCTCTCCCACATAAAACTTGATATCGGTCTAGTAACGTAGTCAATTGCTTAGGGACAATTTCGCAACTCCTACCACCACTTTTTCACACTTGATATACTAACTTTATTGCTTCTTTACCTAAACAACCCCTAGTTTTTATTTACGTGTTGTTTATTATCTTGGAAACCTATCCCAAAACACCTACAAAGTACTTCTAGTTTCATACTTGTTCTAGGTAAAGTGAACGTCATGTGTGCGTAGAGTTGTATCGGTGGTCGATAGAACTTGATGGAATATTTGTTCTACCTTTAACTCCTCGTTGGATTCGACACTCTTACTTATCGAAAGAGGCTACAACCGATCCCCTATACTTGTGGGTTATCAAGACCTTTTTCTGGCGCCGTTCCCGGGGAGTAATAGCATGGGGTGAATATTCTCGTGTGTGCTTGTTTGCTTTATCACTAAGTAGATTTTATTTTTGTACCCTTGTTTTCTATCTTTAGTTATGGGTAGGAAACACAAAATACCAAAAAAATAGTTGTACCTACTACACGAATTGTTGAAGAACCACTCATAATCTATCACACTCCTGAAGCTTTTTACTTGGATCATCTTCGATCCATTTGTGCTCGTGCTGAAAACCCAACTAGCTTAGTTGAGGGATAATCATTAAATGAGCATGCTTATTTTATGCGACACCGCTTATCTCAAAAAGGGAAACTTTTACTGCATCAAATTAATACTATGCAATGCTATGCTTGGAATTTATGTGAATTATATGATTTTACTTGTTGTTCTGAAGACCCTAAGAAACACCTTCCCTACCAATGTGAGTTTAGTGACAATGGTATCTTATCTTTTTATGCCAAGGGTGTTTATAATTACTATGATGTTGAACAAAGAATTTGTTGCTTTTAAGGGTGCTTATGAAATTGCTTATTTGATTGAAAAGTATGATGCTACTCTTTACAAATCTGATTTTTTGCCATATTTAAATATTGCTATGAGAATTATGCTTCTAATTCTTACGTTAAACCATATACTGAGGACTCCTCCGCTGTCCAAGAGGAGACTGATATTTTGCAGGAAACTATGGAAGAAGAAAATGATGACACTGTGAGCTCATTAAATGAAAAAGATGACGAGGAGAGCGAAGAAAAAGAAGGAGGAAGAGCAGATTAGCTACCCGTGCCCACCTTCTAATGATACTAACTCTTCAACTCATACATTGTTTAATTTCCCTTCATACTTACTGATGGGCCTCGAACCCATCGTTGGATTACCCCAAGTGGAAGGTGTAAGATGCAGTAAGTAGAAGTGTTTTCCCCTAGCAAAGATGCCAAGGATCGAATCCCCAGAGACTCCTAGGTTCAACAGGTAGGTGGCAACCGCTATCGGCGCAATTAGCAATCAACGTGGACCTGCACACAGATACAAATAACTTTGCTCCCAACGAGTACAGAGAGGTTGTCAATCTCTCCGGCCTTGTAGTTCACAAAGGGTTAAAAGCCATATGATAGTAGTGATAGATAGTGTTTTGCAATAGTAAATAAAATAGCGAAAAGTAAAATAGTGTATGTGATCAATGATGGTAATATGGACCGGAGTCACATGATGTTCACTAGTGATGTCTCTCTCCCAAAAGACGATAAAACAGCTATGTGAGGTAACAAATTACAGCTGGGCAATTGACAGGACCACGAACGCAAACCAATGCTGACTACATTACAAGAAAGGTTGAGGTTCAAAGCATGGGCGGTACGCCAAAGTAAGTAGACCGAAATCCATCAATATCTACTACTAATCATCCACCTTGAGATATCTATCCAGAACATCTCACTGGTATTAAGTTGCGAGTCCCACCCATAGTGTAAACTCAATGCAACAGACAACTGCATTAAAAGAACTTTGCGTAAAGTAAACAATCCTTGCACCCGCGGGCACAAGCACCGTTGTTTTCCCCCTTGTGGCAACAGCACATCCCCTAGACTCATGTTTCTATCACTCAAGCTAGTCATCGAGGGGCATGAACCCACAATCGAGCATAACGTCGAGTCACTACCTACTACTTGGCCAAAGCAATAAATAACAACGGAGAACATGCAAGAATTACTTATGAACTAAAATATAAAAGAGGTGAATCAAATATATTACTCAAGATCAATCTGAACATAATCTCATAATCCATCGGATCCCAGCAAACTCAACATAGCAACAGCATAAGGATTACATAGGTGCCTCGAT
This sequence comes from Secale cereale, assembly GCA_902687465.1. Taxonomy (NCBI): domain Eukaryota; kingdom Viridiplantae; phylum Streptophyta; class Magnoliopsida; order Poales; family Poaceae; genus Secale; species Secale cereale. The sequence goes on from LR738713.1 coordinate 159,344,843, forward strand.
CATGTAGGGAAGCTCATGCGGACTAATTAGTGAAGCACAAGAACGGGAGGAGAACATCACATAGCTACTGGTCATGGACTCATGGTCCAAGGGAGACTACTCACGAGTCATCCGGGAGGCGTCCATGGTGGTGGAGAAGCTCCCGGTGGTGATCCTCCCCTCTGGCAGGGTGCCGGGAAGAGTTCTCCTGGTGCTCCCGATCTTGGAAGCGGCGGCGGCGACGGAACAGAGATGGGATCGCGAAAAGAAGTCCCGTTTCAAGGGTTACGGGGGACCCTTTAAATATCTGCCAAAGTAGGGCACCGGGGGACTCTCGGGGGGCCGAGGCGCCCCCCCGGCGCGGCCCAGGGGGGGGGGCGCCCACAGGGCGCCTGGAGCCCCTGTGCCCCCCCAGGCTCCCCTTCGGAAGCAGTGTCGTTCCCGGAACGCTGATTTTTTATATATTTTTTCTGTATTTTTCTGGGCAGTTCTCGAAACGTGAAAACCTGAAATACAAAAACAGCCGAAAACAGAAACTGGCACTGGGGTGCACTGGATTAGTAAGTTAGTCCAAATATGATCAAAAGTGTATGGAAGTGTATGAATATCATAGCAATATCACCCAAAAGTGGCATGGAGCAAGCAGAAATTATAGATACGTTTTGGACGTATCAACATCCCCAAGCTTAATTCCTGCTCGTCCTCGAGTAGGTAAATGATAACAAGAATAATTTTTGTGGTGACATGCTATTAACCATATAAGAATTTCTCATAGTCATATGACAAAAGCTTACTGAGACAATGATTCTAAAATAACTAAGTTGTCTCAAGAGAAAATCACAAATGACTGAAAGTTTTACAATATGAAACTGGAACATCAAAAAGATTTGCAATGAACATGATGTGCAAATATGATCAAGTGATATCTAGCTTGCCCCTTTTAGTGATGCAAAACATAAATGCAAGGGCACCTTCAAGGTTTAAGTGATGACTAGATACAATCATTTCAGAATAAACGATATCACAATCATGCAAAAGACAATGCTACTTTGGGACAATGCACATTACACTCAGAATGACAATCATGCTCTCAGTAGTTGGTGCTTGAAGTGCTAGAGCTTTTTATTATGAAACATGGAAGCAATTGTGTCAACGGTAGTAGTACTTCATATGTGTCATGTATAAAACATCTTATAAGTTGCAAGCCTCATGCATCGAATACCAATAGTGCTCGCTCCTTGTCCTAATTAGCTCGGATCCCCATGGGTTATCATTGCATTGCATATGTTTTTACCAAGTGTCACAAAGGGGTACCTCAATTCCACCTGTACAAACGTCCAAGGAGATAGATCGCATTCGATTTCTCGTTTTTGATAAATCTCAACTTGAGGACATCCATACCGGGACAACATAGAAAATAGATGATGGACTCCTCTTTAATGCATAAGCATATTCTCATGAGAGATTGAGGATTAAGGTCCAAGCTAAAACTTCCACCATGATGCATGGCTTTGGTTGGCGGCCCAATGTTCTTCTCTAACAATATGCATATTAATTCAACCCACGGTAAATCACCCTTACTTCAGACAAGACGAACATGCATATCAACTCACATGATATTCAACAAAAGTGTGACAGTTGATGGCGTCCCCAGAAACATGGTTACCGCTCAGCAAGCAACTCATAAGAAATAAGATACATAAGCAACATATTCTTTACCACAATAGTTTTTAGGCTACTTTCCCATGAGCTATGCATTGCATGGTTAATTTGCTTAGTTTAGGTGGAGGTTAGCAAAAGACTGGGAGCGACCAACTAAGAGAGCAATGACGGTCATAATCATGCAGAGCGACAAAGCAATATTGAATCAGGCATGGTAGTTATATCGCTACTTAGAAATAAAAGATCATCAAGGCTTGACAGACTTTCTTTATAGTCTCGAATATGCGTGAGCATACGCCAAGTCAATCAAAATAAATTCTCGAAGGAAGATATTACTAAACCATACCACATCATAGGCAAACAAACCAAGTTGGTACTCCAATGACAAATTGGGAACCCCCCAGCTATCTGAGATTAACCATAAGAAAACCTGAACTACTAAGCACCATCATGAAAGTAGCATATTTATCATAGACATATTAACCCATGCAACGGAAGCAAACTCTCTTAATAAGGTGAGCATGGTAATTAAAGAGAGTTCAAGCAACCAACTAAATAAAAGCTCTTTGAAAAGATAAGCATGAATACTAAGAGCAAAGCACGATAGTAGCTATTAAAAAGACAAAGAACACACACAGCATAGATAGACATGAAAATTCTATGTAATGTTCTAGGTAGGGGTGGAGCGTGTTTCCCTCCCACATAAAGGAATGCTGAGTTCCGACTCGTTATGAAAAACTAAAAAGAAAACTAAAAGCAAGACGCTCCAAGCATAGCACATAACACATGAAGTGATAAAAATATAGCGAAACGAAAGACGAATTGATAATGTTGATGGAGAAGGGGATGCACGGGGGGCATCCCCAAGCTTAGACGCTTGAGTCTGCTTGAATATTTCTTGGGGGTGCACGGGGGCATCCCCAAGCTTGAGCGCTTGACACTCCTGAATCTTTTTATCATCTTCCCTCGCACACTTGAAAACTCCCTTCATACACAACTCATCATAATCTGATTAGCGAGGTTAGTACCCTTAATAAAATAATTATACCTTGCTGGAAATAAGGATATTCTTGAAGTTCTACTGTTTCTCAAGATTGCCAAAAGGTTTTTGCAAAGAAAAAGCAAGTTCTTAATTTGCAAAGTGAAGGTAAGGCAACACAGGACAGAATCTGTGAAAAACAGAACAGCAGGCAGTAATTGACCTGTTCGGGATACTTCTGCAACTCAAATCAAAAAACTCAGAACTGACGCACGAAAGAAAATTATATAGAGAACGCTGTCGAAAAAATTCAGACCAAAAAGATGATCTGGTGATTTTATACGAATTTTTCTATCCAAGGACAGAATCTGTTTCCTGGACAGCACCTCACAACTTTTGAACTTTCTAGCAATCAGAGGCTATACTTGGCACAAATATGAAAAGCAAAGATACAATGATGATGCTACAGCAGTAAACAACATCAAGACACAACAAAAGCAAAAAAATTTATTCATGTGGGCTGCCTCCCAAAAGCGCTTTCTTTTATGCCTTTAAGCTAGGCATAATGCAAAGATCAAGTTTTATCAAAAGTAAAAGAATAGCTTGCCCGTACAACGGACTCAAAAGGTAACTTGACCTTCTTACGAGGGAAGTGTTCCATCCCTTTCTTGAGAGGAAACTGAAATATAATATTGCCCTCTTTCATGTCAATGACAGCACCAACGGTGCGCAAAATGGGACGTCCCAAAATAATTGGACATGAAGGATCACATTCAATATCCATAATAGTGAAATCAATGGGCACATAATTATCATTGACAACATTAAGAACATCATCGATCCTCCCCAAAGGTTTCTTTATGGAAGAATCAACGAGAGCATCACCAAAAGAACAAGAATCAAAAGATTTCAATTTAAGCATATCATATAGTCTTTTGGGCATAATAGAAGTATTAGCTACAATATCACATAAAGCAAAGCATGAGAAATTGTTTATCTTAATTTTAATCATAGAATCCCAACCATCTCCTATCTTTCTAGGTATGGAGGCTTCTACTCTGAGTTTCTCCTCCCTAGCTTTGATGAGAGCATTAGTGATATGCTCTGTGAAGGCAAGATTAAGCGTGCTAGTGTTGGGATCCTTAGCCATCCCTTGTAGGAAGGTGACAACTTCTGAAATACTACAATTATCAAAATTAATTTTATCATTAGTGGGCAGAATCGTAGTGTCATCCTCTTTGTTTAATTCGCTCTCTATTATAAGAGTTTGAACATCTTCCCAAGTTTCGGGAAGCGTAGGAGCAATTTTAAACTGAGGCTCATACTTTTTTCCTGGAAGGCCATGCCATGGGCATAACTCTCCGTCATAACTAGTGTAATCACAAGGTTTATCTTTTTTATAAACCCCGTCAGAGATAAGTGGGGCAATGGAAGTAGGGGTGTACCCCTCCCATTTAGTGTTTTTGGTAGAACTCATAGTAGCAAGCAAGCAAGATAACTATTTTTGTGATTTTTGATAAAAGGAACTAAAGCAAATAATGAAAGGTAAACTAGCAAGACTAAAAAGCAAAGGTAAAAGATAGCATGCAACTCCCCTATCCTGAAGAGTGGAGTCCCCGGCAACGGCGCCAAAAAATACTCCTTGATGGGCCTCGAACCCCTCGTTGGATTACCCCAAGTGGAAGGTGTAAGATGCAGTAAGTAGAAGTGTTTTCCCCTAGCAAAGATGCCAAGGATCGAATCCCCAGAGACTCCTAGGTTCAACAGGTAGGTGTCAACCGCTAACGGCGCAATTAGCAATCAACGTGGACCTGCACACAGATACAAATAACTTTGCTCCCAACGAGTACAGAGAGGTTGTCAATCTCTCCGGCCTTGTAGTTCACAAAGGGTTAAAAGCAATATGATAGTAGTGACAGATAGTGTTTTGCAATAGTAAATAAAATAGCGAAAAGTAAAATAGTGTATGTGATCAATGATGGTAATATGGACCGGAGTCACATGATGTTCACTAGTGATGTCTCTCTCCCAAAAGACGATAAAACAGCTATGTGAGGTAACAAATTACAGCTGGGCAATTGACAGGACCACGAACGCAAACCAATGCTGACTACATTACAAGAAAGGTTGAGGTTCAAAGCATGGGCGGTACGCCAAAGTAAGTAGACCGAAATCCATCAATATCTACTACTAATCATCCACCTTGAGATATCTATCCAGAACATCTCGCTGGTATTAAGTTGCGAGTCCCACCCATAGTGTAAACTCAATGCAATAGACAACTGCATTAAAAGAACTTTGCGTAAAGTAAACAATCCTTGCACCCGCGGGCACAAGCACCGTTGTTTTCCCCCTTGTGGCAACAGCACATCCCCTAGACTCATGTTTCTGTCACTCAAGCTAGTCATCGAGGGGCATGAACCCACAATTGAGCATAACGTTCCCTCTTGGAGTCACTACCTACTACTTGGCCAAAGCAATAAATAACAACGGAGAACATGCAAGAATTACTTATGAACTAAAATATAAAAGAGGTGAATCAAATATATTACTCAAGATCAATCTGAACATAATCTCATAATCCATCGGATCCCAGCAAACTCAACATAGCAACAACATAAGGATTACATAGGTGCCTCGATCATGTAGGGCAGCTCACGAGGACTAATTAGTGAAGCACAAGAACGGGAGGAGAACATCACATAGCTACTGGTCATAGACTCATGGTCCAAGGGAGACTACTCACGAGTCATCCGGGAGGCGTCCATGGTGGTGGAGAAGCTCCTGGTGGTGATCCTCCCCTCCGGCAGGGTGCCGGGAAGAGTTCTCCTGGTGCTCCCGATCTTGGAAGCGGCAGCGTTGGCAGAACAGAGATGGGATCGCAAAAAGAAGTCCTGTTTCAAGGGTTACGGGGGACCCTTTAAATATCTGCCAAAGTAGGGCACCGGGGGACTCTCGGGGGGCCGAGGCGCCCCCCCGGCGCGGCCCAGGGGGGGGGCGCCCACAGGGCGTCTGGAGCCCCTGTGGCCCCCCCAGGCTCCCCTTCGGAAGCAGTGTCGTTCCCGGAACGCCGATTTTTCATATATTTTTTCTGTATTTTTCTGGGCAGTTCTCGAAACGTGAAAACCTGAAATACAAAAACAGCCGAAAACAGAAACTGGCACTGGGGTGCACTGGATTAGTAAGTTAGTCCAAATATGATCAAAAGTGTATGGAAGTATATGAATATCATAGCAATATCACCCAAAAGTGGCATGGAGCAAGCAGAAATTATAGATACGTTTTGGACGTATCACTTACTGAAGGATGATTGCTATGATAATTGCTACAATCCTTTGGATTCGTTTGAAATATCCCTTTTTGATGAACTTGATGCTTGCTTTGCTTGTGGCCATGATGCCAATATGAACTATGCTTATGGAGATGAACTTGCTACAGTTCCTTATGTTAAACATGAAATTGGTGCTATTGCACCCACGCATGATAGTCCTATTATCTTTTTGAATTCTCCCAACTACACTATATCGAAGAAGTTTGCGCTTATTAAGGATTATATTGATGGGTTGCGTTCTACTATTGCACATGATGATTTTGAAAAATATAATATTCATGTGCTTGCTGCTCCGACTTGCAATTATTATGAGCGAGGAACTACACCTCCGCCTCTCTATGTTTCCAATACAATTAAATTGCAAGAAATTGTTTATGTTGTGTATCAACCTTTACTATGTGTGCATGAATTTTTTCTTTTATGACATGCCGATGCATAGTAAGAGAGTTAGACTTCGTTGGTGCATGATGCATGTTACTTTGTGCTCACTACTAAATCACAAAACGTTGTTAAATAAAATTGGCTTTGAAATACCTTGGGATCCGGGTGGATCCATTACTTGAGCACTATATGCCTAGCTTAATGGCTTTAAAGAAAGCGATGCCAGGGAGACAACCCGGAAGTTTTAGAGAGTCATTTATTTCTGTTGTGTGCTTTTATATAGTTTAAAAACAAAAAATAAATATAGAGGGGAACCTAATTTTTTTTCAAAAAGAAAAGCGAAAGTGCGAAAGACGAGCATTGTTAAAGTGGGAGCTAGCCTTGAACTTTGTTCGTGCCCATGGAAACTTTGTGAATCTTAGTTACAGAAACTTTTCAGCAAAAATAATTATCCGCTTGTATAAATCCATTGTATTATAAAAATAATGTGCCAAGATTTTCCTTTAGGATGATTAGATTGCTTGTTTGGTTTGTGCGGTGCAAAAACAGAAACTTTGGCTGTAGTGCGTGATTTTACATTTTTTGCTGGAAAGTCAAAAGCTTCTGAAACTTTTTGGAAAGTAATATAAAAATTGTTTATTTTTTCCTAATTTTTCAGAATTTGTAGAGTTACAGAAGTATGGTAGATGTTTAGATTGCTAGAGACTATTCTGTTTTTGACATATTATGTTTTTAATGCATTGTTTTGCTCGTTTTGATGAAACTATCGATTTTATCAGTGGTATAAGCCATGGAGAAGTTATAATGTAGTAGCTACAATGCAAAAATAAAATATGAATGGGTTTGCAATAGTACTTGAAGTGGTGATTTGCTTTATTATACTAACAGATCTCACGAGGGTTTTGTTAAGTTTTGTGTGATTGAAGTTTTCAAGTTTTGGGTGAGATCATGATGGATGAAGGAATAAAGAGGGGCAAGAGCCTAATCTTGGGGATGTTCGAGGCACCGCAAGGTAATATTCAAGGACTCCCAAGCAACTGAGCTTGGGGATGCCCCGGAAGGCATCCCCTCTTTCTTCTAACGATCTTCGGTAATTTTACTTGGAGCTATATTTTTATTCGTCACATGATATGCGTAAATCTTGGAGTGTCATGTGCTTTTTCTTTTTCTTTTTCTTTTAATAAATGCACCATGCTGGTATAAGATAGTCCTTGGTTTATTTATAGAATGTTCTTTGCACTTCACTTATATCTTTTGAGTATGGCTTTATAGAATGCTTCATGTGCTTCACTTATATCATTTGAAGTTTGGATTGCCTGTTTCTCCTCACATAAAAACCCACCATTTTTAGAATGCTCTTTTGCTTCACTTATATTTGTTAGAGCGTGGGCATATCTTTTGTAGAAAGAATTAATCTCTCTTGCTTTACTTATATCTATTTAGAGAGTTGACAGGAATTGGTCATTCACATGGTTAGTCATAAAATCCTACATAAAACTTGTAGATCGTTGAATATGATATGTTCGATTCCTTGCAATAGTTTTGCGATATAGAGATGCTAATATGTGGGAGGTACTAGTGAATGATTGTGGTTTAGTAAGAATATTGGTGTTAAGGTTTGTGATTCCCGAAGCATGCATGTATGGTCTCCTAACTTTGTAACCAAATTGGTGCGCATTGTATTTTGATTGTTTATCTTTGCGTGAAGGTCGGGAGCATGCCATGGTTAACTCCTACCAACCTCCCCCCTAGGAGCATATGTCGTAGTATTTTTCTTTGAGGGCTAATTGATTTTTCGCAATAAGTATGTGAGTTCTTTATGACTAATGTTGAGTCCATAGATTATACGCACTCTCACCCTTGCACCTTGCTAGCCACTCTAGTACCGCGCAACTTTCGTCGGTGCATCAAACCACCTTATACCCTTCCTCAAAACAGCCACCATACCTACCTATTATGGCATTTCCATAGCCATTACGAGATATATTGCCATGTAACTCCACCGTTCCGTTTATTATGACACACCATCATTGTCATATTGCTTTGCATGATCGTAAGATAGCTAGCATGACGTTTACATGGCTTGTCCATTTTTGGATGTCATTGCTATGCTAGATCATTGCACATCCTGGTACACCGTTGAAGGCATTCATATAGAGACATATTTTTGTTCTAGTATCGAGTTGTAAGTAAATAAAAGTGTGACGATCATCATTATTAGAACATTGTCCCATGTGAGGTTATAAATAAAGAGGCCAAAAGAGTCTCCAAAAAAAGAGAAAAGGTCTCCAAATAAAAGAGGAGCCTAAAAAATGAGAGAAAAAGAGAGAAGGGGCAATGTTACTATCCTTTTACCACACTTATGCTTTAGAGTAGCACCATGTTCTTCATATAGAGAGTCTCCTATATTGTCATTTTCATATACTAGTGGGAATTTTCATTATAGAACTTGGCTTGTATATTCCAACGATGGGCTTCCTCAAATGCCCTAGGTCTTCATGAGCAAGCAAGTTGATGCACACCCACTAGTTTTCTTTTGAGCTTTCATACACTTATAGCTCTAGTGCATCCATTACATGGCAATCCCTACTCACTCACATTGATATCAATTGATGGACATCTCCATAGTCCGTTAATTAGCCTAGTCAATGTGAGACTTTATCCCTACTTTTGTCTACTACCACCTTCCATTGCACCCATAGTGCTATGTCCATGGCTCGCGCTCATATATTGCATGAAGAGTTGAAAAAGTTTGAAAAAGTAAAATATGACAACAATTGCTTGGCTCACACCGGGATGGGCATGAGGGGTACCTTGTGTTAAGAAAAGGGAGCATAAAAGACTATATGATTTTGTAGGGATAACGTTCTTTAGCATTGATATTTTGAAAGACTTGATTGTTTGCTGGGATGCCCGAGTATTAAATTCTTTTATGTCAAATGATAGACTATTGCTTTGAATCACTCGTGTCTTCCTATTCATGCCATGATTAGATTACATGATCAAGATTATGATAGGTAGCATTCCACATAAAAAAATATCTTTTTTATCATTTACCTACTCGAGGACGAGCAGGAATTAAGGTTGGGGATGTTGATACGTCTCCGTCATATCTATATTTTTTTATTGTTCCATGCCAATATTGTACAACTTTTACATACTTTTGGCAACTTTTTATACTATTTCTGGGACTAACATATTGATCCAGTGCGCAGTGCCAGTTCATGTTTGTTGCATTTTTTTGTTTTGCAGAAAATCCATATCAAATGGGATAAAAACTTACGAAGATTTTTTTGGAATATATGTGATATTTGGGAAGAAGAAGCAATGCAAGATGCCCGAGGGGACCACATGGTAGGGGGCGTGCCCCAGGGGGTAGGGCGCGCCTTGAACCCTTGTGGCCACCCTGTAAGGCGGTTGGTGCCCTTCTTTCTCCGTAAGAAAGTCAATATCCAGATAAAAATCATGTTAAAATTTCAGCCAAATCGTAGTTACGGATCTCTGGAAATTTAAGAAATGGTGAAAGGCTAGAATCTGGGAGCGCAGAAACAGAAGGAGACAGAGAGACAGATACAATCTCGGAGGGGCTCCCGCCCCTTCGCCGCCATGGAGGCCATGGACTAGAGGGGAAACCCTCCTCCTATCTAGGGGGAGGTCAAGAAAGAAGATGAAGGAGGGGGGCTCTCTCCCCCTCTCTCTCGGTGGCGCCGGAATGCCGTCGGGGCCAGCATCGTGTGACGGCGATCTACACCAACACCTCTGTCATATTCACCAACATCTTCATTACCTTCCCCCATCTATCTAGAGTGGTCCACTCTCCCGCAACCGATGTACCCTCTACTTGAACATGGTGATTTATGCTTCATATTATTCTCTAATGATGTGTTGCCATCCTATGATGTCTGAGTAGATTTTCGTTGTCCTATTGGTAATTGGTGAATTGCTATGATTAGTTTAATTTGCTTGTGGTTATGTTGCTATCCTTTGGTGCCCATCATATGAGCGCGCGTGTGGATCACACCATAGGGTTAGTTGTATGTTGATAGGACGATGTATTGGAGGGCAAGAGTGACAGAAGCTGCAACCTAGCATAGAAATTGATGCATGCGGGATTGAAGGGGGACCAATATATCTTAATGCTACGGTTGGATTTTACCTTAATGAACGTTAGTAGTTGCAAATGCTTGCTAATAGTTCCAATTATAAGTGTATAGAATTCCAAGTCAGGGATGATATGCTAGCAGTGGCCTCTTCCACATAAAACTTGCTATCGGTCTAGTAACGTAGCCAATTGCTTAGGGACAATTTCGCAAATCCTACCACCACTTTTCCACGCTCGCTATACTAACTTTATTGCTTCTTTACCTAAAAAGCCCCTAGTTTTTGTTTACATGCTCTTTATTATCTTTCAAACCTATCCCAAAACACCTACAAAGTACTTCTAGTTTCATAATTGTTCTAGGTAAAGCGAACATCAAGTGTGCGTAGAGTTGTATCGATGGTCGATAGAACTTGATGGAATATTTGTTCTACCTTTAGCTCCTCGTTGGGTTCGACACTCTTACTTATCGAAAGAGGCCACAATTGACCCCCTATACTTGTGGGTAATCAGCATGACGCAGCTCCAGCTTCCTTCCGGATTCATTATGGAATTGAATAATTATTATTACATTCCTGCACTTACTCGGAACATTATTTCTGCCTCATGTTTGACGAGTCATGGTTGTGAATTCAATTTAAAGGACAATGGTTGTTCAATATTTTTGAATGTTATGTTCCATGGCTATGTACCCATTGTTGATGGGCTATTTATTTTGAATCTGGAAACGGAACATGTCTATAATATGAATGTCAAGAGGCATAAGCCTAATGAGATAAATCCGACATACATCCGGCATTGCCGACTTGGACATACTAGTCTGAAACGCATGAAGAAGCTCGATGATGATGGGCTCCTAACTTCGTCTGACTTTTGGTCATTCGAGACATGCGAATCATGCTTGCTCGGCAAGATGACTATGTCTCCTTTTGCGAAGAGTTGCGAGAGGGCTTCCGAGTTGTTGGAGCTTATACATGGTGATGTGTGTGGTACAATGAGCACAACTGCTAGAGGTGGCTATCAGTACTTCGTGAGTTTTATGGACGACTTGAGTATATATCTATTTGATGAGGCACACGTCAAAAACTTTTGAAAAGTTCAAAGAGTTCCAGAACGAGGTTGAGAATCAATTCGGCAAGACTATAAAGCTTATGCGATCTGATCGTGGAGGTGAGTACATGATCTAGGAGTTTGATGATCATCTGAAAAGCCGAGGTATAGTACCTCAGCTCACACCTTCGGGTACGCCACAGAGAAATGGTGTGTCAGAACGGAGGAATCATACCTTGTTGGACATGGTTTGATCTATGATGAGTAGACCGGATTTACCCTTGTCATTCTGAAGATACACTCTAGAAACTGCATCTTTTACACTCAACAGAGTACCATCTAAATCTGTAGATAAGACAGTACATGAGATGTGGACTGGGAAGAGTCCCAAGTTATCTTTTCTAAATATTTGGGGTTGTCAAGCATTTGTCAAGCGACTTATGTCAGACAAGCTTACACCCAAGTCAGATGAATGCATATTCATGGGATATCTGAGGGAAACCTTGGGATATAGCGTCTACAACCGTGAAGAGAACAAAGTGTTTGTTGCTTGGAAAGGAGTCTTCCTTGAGAAAGAGTTTCTCGAGTGGGAGGCCAGTAGGAGGCAGGTGCAACTCGAAGAAGTTCGAGCACCACTTGGGGACAACTCGATGGGTGATATGATCATACCGGAGTCTGCCATGGAACCCAATGTGGAAGCAGCATCGGAACCACGGAGTTCGTAAAGATTGCGAAGGGCGCGAGACGTATTGTTGCTAGAAAGCGATGAGACGGCTTAATATGCGGAAGCTATGGTAAGCCCAGATTCCGAGGCATGGTTGGAGGCCATGAGGTCTGAATTAAAGTCCATGGATGAAAATCAAGTCTGGGACTTGATTAATCCGCCGCCTGGCGTAAAAGCCATAGGTTGCAAAAGGGTCTTTAAGAAGAAAACCGATGTGGATGGAAATGTTCAGATCCACAAAGCTCGGCTTGTCGCTAAAGGTTATGGACAAAGTTCAAGGAATTGACTATGATGATACTTACTCACTGGTTGTGATGTTGAAGTCAGCGAGGATCGTACTAGTTATACCTGCCTATTTCGGTTACGAGATATGGCAGATGGATGTCAAAACTGCTTTCCTTCATGGAAATTTAAAAAAGGACGTGTATATGATACATCCCGAGGGTTTTGTCGATCCGACTAGCACTAGTAAGGTACGCAAGCTCAAGAGATCCATTTATGGGTTGAGATAAGCATCTCAGAGCTAGAATATTCGTTTTGATGAGGTTGTCACTGGTCTCAGTTTTATCAAAAGCAAAGAGGACACTTGTTTATAAAAGCAGTTGAGTGGGAGCTCGATAGTGTTTTTGATACCATATGTGGATGACATATTGTTGATTGGAAACGATGTTTCAATGCTGAACTCGGTTAAGGAGTCATTGAATGGAAAGTTTTCAATGAAGGACCTCGGTGAAGTAGTATACATATTGTGCATTAAGATCTATAGAGATAGATCGAGGAGGTTGCTTGGCTTGAGCCAGAGCACGTACATAGATAAAGTTATTAAATGGTTCAACATGAGTGAGGCCAAGAAAGGGTTCTTGCCCATCTCACAAGGTATAAGGCTAAGCGAGACTGCGAGTCATTCGACATCTAATGACCGAAGCAGGATAGTCGGATTCCATACGCCTCGGCAATCGGATCCATCATGTATGCCATGATATGTACATGGCATGATGTTGCTTTTGCAATAAGCCTAACAAGTAGATACCAGGCCAACCTAGGTGAGAGTCACTGGGCCGCGGTAAAGACTATTCTAAAGAGATGTTCCTAGTTTATGGAGGTGAGGAGGAGCTCGTCCTAAAGGGTTATGCCGATGCTAGCTTCCAAACCGATAGACATGATTGTCGATCACAGTCCAGTTTCATGACTAGGTAGTTACAAAGGTAGGTTTAATGTGATCCGACCAAGATAAGCATGTCCATGTGACAAGGATTATGAGATAATCCGATTTGGGTAGGCATCAATGGAACGAGAAAGAGGTCGGGCTAGCACAAGGATGTCAGTCTCGCTTTGAGCCTGACAACATATATCGTGTGGGAAAGGGAATGGAACTATGACATGTTGTACATGTTCTCTTAACCAGCTTCATAGTCTAATTGGTGGTCGGCACGGCTTGCTAGAGGCTGCTACCAGCCGAGCAGGTCGGAGGTAATCCGACCTGCAACCAAGCTGACTTACCTAAGCGGTCACGCGCTTAAGGGAAGGAACCTATGAGATTTGATCCGACTCCGCGAGTCAGACGTGGTCCTACTTGGACTCGGATACAGACCGAACAGATTTTGGGCTTTAGGATCCATGCGAGGCCGAAGTGTTGAGCCCGCGTCGGATGCCTATATATAGTGGAGGTGTGGCACACTCATTCGATTGATTACTTCAGCACCGTCATTAGGGCTTTGCATGTGTTGCAACTAGCCACGTCCACTCGCCGCTGGTTGTGTGATCAGACCTAGCAGTCCGCCGCACGATGTTCCTCCTCCACGCGTGGATACCATTAGAGGCGGTGTACTGCGCCGCTCTGGTGAACCTGTTCGTGGGATCCGATCAGCTACGTGGGAGATCGACGAGGAGGAGACGACTCCGGAGACGCGCTGCCCCAACTCTACTTCCGCTGCACGGCACTACACGTCTAGTGGTAACGATCTATTATCCATCTCCCTTAGCATGTTCTTGGATGTTCTGCGCGTAGGAAATTTGAATTTGTAGTCGATGCACCCTACCATTGATCCCAATAACCTGGCCGCGCGAAGGTGGGTTGGGGGCCCACGGAGGTTTACCGCACCGAGTATCAACTCTATAAATACCCAAATATTCCAGAAACACTAGGAGGGTCGACGAAAAATTGTTCCAGCCACCGCAAGTTCCAGAACCACGAGATCCAATCTCGAGCCCTTCTCCGGCACTCCGCTGGAGGGGAACACGAACACAGAGGGGTTCATCATCCTCATTGGTTCCTGTACAATGATGCGTGAGTAGTTCACCACATATGTATGGGTCCGTAGGCAGTATCTAGATGGCTGCTTCTCTCTTTTTGATTCTCAATACAATGGTCTCTTGGAGATCTATTTGATGTAATGACTTTGGCGGTGTGTTTGTTGGGATCCGATGAACTATGAGTTGATGATCAGATTTATTTTGCCCTAATATCCACACTTGATTGTTATTGCCTCGTATTTCTTCTCCAATATTTGGGTTTTGTTTGGCCAACTTGATCTATTTATCTTGTAATGGGAAGAGGTGCTTTGTGATGGGTCCGATCTTGCGGTGTCCTTTCCTAGTGACAGAAGGGGCTGCAAGTCATGCATGTATCGTTGCTATTAAGGATAAAAAGATGGGGTCTATTCCTACATGAATAGATCTTGTCTACATCATGTCGTCATTCTTATTGTATTACTCCATTTCTCCATGAACTTAATACACTAGATGCATGTTGGATAGCGGTTGATGCGTGGAGTAATAGTAGTAGATTCAGGCATGAGTCGGTCTACTAATATTGGACGTGATTCCTATATACATGATCATTGTCTTAAATATCATCATGATTATTCTATTTTCTATAAATTGCCCAACAGTAAGTTGTTTACCCACCGTGTGCTATTTCTCGAGAGAAGCCACTAGTGAAAGCTACGACCCCCGGGTCTATTTTCCTATCATATACCTTCAGATCTACATTGCTATTTGCCTTTTCCTTTATTTGCATCTTTTAATTTCAGATATGTATTATGAAAACCCCAAAAATACCTTGCTGAATTTTATTTGCCGTTGATCCATTTGCTTTTACCCATCTACCTTTTTACCAATCTTTTACCCGGAGGCATTGACAACCCCTCTTATGCGTTGGGTTGCAAGTATTTGTTATTTGTGTGCAGGTACAGTTTACATAGTGTTGCATGGTTCTCCTACAGGTTCGTTAACCTTGTTTGCATAGCCACGATGGCTCAAGAGAATTCTAAGGTGTGTGACAATGATTTTATTAGTACGCCAATTCCTCCCACCACTAGTGCGGAGTCTTATGACATCAATGCTGCTTTGTTGAATCTTGTTATGAAAGAGCAATTTTCTGGTACTCCTAATGAGGATGCCGCGTCCCATCTAAACACTTTCGTGGAATTGTGTGATTTGCAAAAGAATAAAGATGTGGACAATGATATTGTGAAATTGAAATTATTTCCATTTTCTTTGCGTGATCGTGCTAAACTTTGATTTTCTTCTTTGCCAAGTAATAGTATTGATTCTTGGCATAAGTGCGAAGATGCTTTTATCACAAAATATTTCGTCCTGCAAAAATTATCTCTCTTAGAAATCAGATCATGAATTTTAAACAACTTGAGCATGAGCATGTTGCCCAATCTTGGGAAAGAATGAAAATGATGCTAAGAAATTGCGCAACTCATGGCTTAAATCTTTGGATGATAATACAATTTTTTATGCGGGATTGAATTTTTTCTCTAGAAATCTTTTAGATCACGCCGAGAGTGGTACTTTTATGGATATTAATTTGGGTTATGCTACCAAATTACTTGATAATACTATGGCTAATTACCGAAAGAGCACCTACTAGTAAAAAAGTTAATTTGGTTGAAGAAATTAGTACTTTGAGTGGAAAAGTTGATGCTCTTGTGAAATTAGTTGCTAGTAAACATGCTCCTATTGATCCTAATGATGTGTCTTTGTCTACTTTGATTGAAAAAAATAGTGATCCCATAGATATGAATTTTGTCTCGCGAAACAATTTGAATAGCAATGCTGATAGAGGTAATTTTAATGCTAGGCCTTTTCTGGGGAATTCCTCTAATAATTATGGTAATTCTTCTTACAACAATAATTGGAACCCCTCTGATCTAGAATATAATATTAAATAATTTATCAATGCTCAAAAAGTTTTCAACAGTACGATAGAGGAAATATTGAATAAGCTTGATGATATGTCTAGAAGCATTGATAGAATTTCCCATGATGTAGAAAATCTCAAGATGAAAGTTTTTCCACCTAAGATTGATTTAAGGCTTTTTATGTTTCTATGGACGAAAGTAAGAAAAGAACCGCTATGCTTAGAGCTAAAAGAGAATTTTCAGAAAAAGCGTTTTGTAGTGATTGCTTTCATAAAAATGATGAAGATCTTACAGTGATTGGTGTTTCTTCTATTGATTCCTTGTTTAGTGATGTTAAAATTGATGATAAAGGGACTGAAGAAGAGTCAACTTTAGCTAGAAGGAGTCCTGATGATGCGGTGGGTGAAAGTCTTGATGAAAAACTTGATAAAAGGATGTTTGGATAGGTCAAAACTTTAACTAGTGATGTGCCCACTCTTTTGGATTCCAAAGACTTTAATTTTGATAGTTGCTCCATGATTGAGTGTATTTCTTTGCTACAATCTATGTTGAATTCACCTCATTCTTATAAACAAAACAAAGCTTTTACGAAACATATTTCTGAAGCGATGATAAAATGTAGCGACCAGACCTCAAACAGTCTGATCTCTGTGCATCAGTGTCATCCCTGGATCAGTAATGCTGACACGCACAGTACTTGAAGGATTTATAACAGAGTAGCAATCACACACTTATTACATCGATAGTCCAACGATGAATTTATTACAAATAATATGGCGGAAGGCCATCTAACACGATAACAGCGGAAGGCTTGGAAGATAAGTGAGTCCATCAACTCCAGCGGCATCACTGAGTATAGAACCACGACCTAAAAGGGGCATCTTACTCGTCGTCTGAAAAGTCTGCAACATGAAACGTTGCAGGCCGAAAACGAGTCAACACATGGAATATGCTGGCAAGGTAACACAAGAGAATGCAATGAAAGTAAAACTATACTATATGCAATATGGCTGGTGGAAAGCTCTATGGTTAAGTTTTTGCGTAAAGCCAATTTTTCCCTACTTCAAAGGAATGTATTTTAATTAACTATCATGGTAGTTGAAACATCGTTGAGAAGATAGACATCTTCTCAACCCCAATTAAAAGTAATCTTTAAACCCAACAAAATTAAATTAAAGTAACATGTTGAGATGCACATGATAATCCAAGTACTAGATACTCAAGACGCCCATAACCGGGGACACGGCTAATCATGATCAGTTTGTACACTCTGCAGAGGTTTGTGCACTTTCCCCACAAGACTCGATCGCCTCCGTTTGGATTCTCGCACTGCATGGTGTTTGAGAAACGGATGACCGAGACACAGTCTTTCCGAAGAGGCCCCCTTAACCAGATAGATAGGCCGGTACACCTACAAAACCTAACTACATCTGCTAGCCCATCATGGAAAGGTTTCCCACAACTTACTCAACTATGCTAGAGCCCATAGTGGCATGTGGCTGCACACGGAAGTTTCTAGTATGAAAAATCTCATGATCCCTTTGAGCCTGGGTGGTGGTCCAAAAGAAAAACAGGCAATCACTGGAATACCCAAATGCCTCAATCCACCCAGATGTGTATTAATGTTGCCACCTTAAGTTGAACCATTAATTAACAACTCACATCTGTCATGGATTTCACTCAAACCCAAACCACGTCTACGAGCATAGCATGTCCTAACAGCAAACATAGAAGTAACTCCCAAAGGTTTGAATGTAATGCAGGTAATAGGTACTACCTCAATCTACTTCCCAATCCCACAAATTAATTAATCCTACTCATGCAATGTGTGAGGGTTTGACTAATGCAATGAAAACTGGGTAATTGGAAAGCATGATCAAAGTGTTACTTGCCTTGCTGATGATCCGCAAAACCTAGAGACTCAAAGTAGCAAGCGGCGCACTCCGGGTACTCTA
The DNA here is from genome assembly GCA_902687465.1 of Secale cereale. NCBI lineage: Eukaryota > Viridiplantae > Streptophyta > Magnoliopsida > Poales > Poaceae > Secale > Secale cereale. The sequence goes on from LR738713.1 coordinate 159,363,154, forward strand.
TCACAATCAAACAAACAAGCATACAATAAGTACTTAACTAATGCACGGGTAAAACTCAAATAAAATATCTAACCAGAAAGTTCAACTTAAGAACTCCGGTTTGCAAAAAGAATCAACTCGAAAGAAGCAACGAAACTCAAATTGCAAAAGAAACGAGCTCCGAATTACTAGGTGGCCTAAAGTCAAATTTTACAGTAGCCAAAACTTTGTTCAAGTTGATCTAACGTAAAGAGGGCTTCGAGATGAAGATCTGGGATTTTGAATCACCTGATTCTGACTCTCGAGCGAAAAGAAAAACGAAAAACAAGATCAGGGCAGAAATCGCGATCGGAATAACCGCGGATAAATACCCCAAAAAAGAAAAACGACGAACAGGCTAACGAACGAACGTTCGCTGGCTGCGGTTAACTAACGAAAACGGTTCGTTAAAACGAACGTACGGACGAACGTCCGCTAAATAACTTAACCGACCAAAACCGATCTAAAAAAACAGATGTAGGGTTTTCCTAAAAAAACCGATCGGGTCTTTCTAAAAAAACCGATGGCGGCGTATACCTCGGCGGCTTCGGCGAGATCGGCGGCTCCGGCGGGGCGGCGGCTCCGGCGAGGTCTGGCGGCGGGGCGGCGGGGTCCGGCGACGCGGGCGGCGGCTCCGGCGACGCGGGCGGCGGCGTCGGCGGCGGGGTCCGGCGGCGCGCTAGGGTTAGGGTTTGGGGCGCGGCGCGGGCTGGGGGCTTCGGGCCGGCTGCGAGCGCTGATAAAGCCCAGGAGTCCTGGGCTAATAAGACTCCTAGTCGGTTTCCTTTTTTTTTTCTAAAAGTGTCCCGGCGCAGAAAAACTAACGAAAGAAATACCAAACTGACTCCAAAATTCCCGAAATAAATTTTCACCGTCCTCTAATAATATTTAGGACAAAGTGAACATTTTTTCCGGACCTAAATGCAATTTTTAAAAACGCGTATTTTTCCTATGCAAATAAATCTGTAAATAAATCCAGAAAAAAAAATACCAAAAGTGATTTTAATATTTTTCCTCCAATATTTCTGTTATTTTGGAGAAGTCATATTATCTCCACTCATATTTTGTATTTAGAAATATTTTTAGGAGAGAAAAATAATTAGAATCACACTGTCCTCGTACAGGTATTCGAGCGAACTCAAATACGAAAACGGTAAAATTCCCAACTCTCTCCGTAGGTCCTTGAGTTGCTTAGAATTTCGAGGAACGCCACGAACAAAAATGCAAAAACATAAAATGCAATTATGATATATGTATAACATTCCAAATTGAAAATTTGGGATGTTACAAACCTACCCCCCTTAGAATGAATCTCGCCCTCGAGATTCGACTTGGCTAGAGAACAGGTGTGGGTGGTCCGTGCGTAGATCATCTTCTCGCTCCCAGGTGGCTTCTTCCTCGGTGTGGTGACTCCACTGAACTTTGCAAAACTTGATAACCTTGCTGCGAGTAACTCTGCTCGAAAATTCAAGAATCTTAACGGGCTTCTCCTCGTAGGTCAGGTCACTGTCCAACTGAATTGCTTCCAGGGGTACTGTGTCTCTAAGCGGTATATCGGCCATATCCGCGTGGCACTTCTTCAACTGTGAAACGTGAAACACGTCGTGCACTCCTGACAATCCTTCTGGCAATTCCAACTTATAGGCAACATCTCCCATGCGCTCCAAAACACGGTAAGGTCCCACAAATCTCGGGGCTAACTTCCCTTTAACTCCGAAACGTTTAACTCCTCGTAGAGGCGATACTCTCAGGTACGCTCTATCTCCGATCTCATAGGTTATCTCCTTACGCTTCGAGTCGGCATAACTCTTCTGCCTGGACTGAGCTACCTTCAGTCTATCTCGGATTAACTTCACTTTCTCCTCAGACTCTTTGATTAAGTCTGGTCCAAACAACTGTCGGTCTCCAACTTCATCCCACGACAACGGTGTTCGGCATCTCCTTCCATACAATGCCTCAAACGATGCCATCTTCAAACTGGCTTGATAACTATTGTTGTATGAGAACTCCGCGTAAGGCAAGTTGTCATCCCAACTAGATCCATAATCTAATGCACATGCTCTCAGCATATCCTCCAAAATCTGATTGACTCTTTCAGTGTGTCCATCTGTCTTTGGGTGAAATGCGGTGCTAAACTCTAGCCTGGTACCCAAAGTTTCATGTAACTGATTCCAGAACTTTGAGGTAAACTGGGTTCCTCTATCTGATACGATGCTCTTCGGAACTCCATGCAGACATACAATTCTGGTCATGTATATCTTTGCCAATTTTGCACTGGTATAAGTGGTTTTCACAGGAATAAAGTGGACTACCTTCGTCAATCGGTCTACTACTACCCATATTGAATCATATCCTGCTTTGGTCCTGGGTAATCCGGTGATAAAATCCATTCCAAGCTTCTCCCACTTCCATTCGGGTATTGGCATAGGTTGTAACAATCCTGCTGGCTTCTGATGTTCCGCCTTCACTCTCTGGCATACATCACAAACTGCTACATACTCCGCGATATCCTTCTTCATACCGGTCCACCAGAAAATATCCTTCAAATCCAAATACATCTTAGTATTTCCTGGGTGAATCGAGTATGGTGAATCATGGGCCTCCTGTAAAATCAACTTTCTGATCTCTGGGTCATTGGGCACATAGATTCGATCCTCAAACCATAAGGTGTCATGTTCATCGTCACGAAATCCTTTAGCTTTTCCTTCGCTCATCCTCTCCTTTATAGCGACAACGTCCTTGTCAGCTTTCTGAGCTTCTCTGATTTTATCCATCAGGGTAGACTGGATTTCTAATGTTGCTACATAGCCTCTCGGAACTATCTCCATACGTAGTTCTCGTAGGTCCTCGGCTATCTCCTTGGAAACTCCTCCATCAGTAGGGTATTGACATGGCTCTTACGGCTTAGCGCATCAGCTACTACGTTAGCCTTTCCGGGGTGATAATGTAATCTCATGTCATAATCCTTAATGAGTTCCAGCCATCTCCTTTGCCTAAGATTCAACTCCTTCTGAGTGAATATATACTTCAAACTCTTATGATCCGTATATACTTCACAATGGTTTCCAATAAGAAAATGTCTCCACGTCTTCAATGCATGCACTACGGCTGCTAACTCCAAATCGTGGGTGGCATAGTTCATCTCATGGGGTTTCAGTTGTCGTGAAGCATACGAAACAACTCTTCCTTCCTACATAAGAACTGCTCCAAGTCCTCGACGTGAAGCATCGCAGTACACCTCATAATCTTTATGTTGATCTGGCAGAATCAACATAGGGGATGATACCAACCTTTTCTTCAACTCCTGGAAACTAGTCTCACATTCTTCGGTCCAACTGAACTTGGTGTCCTTCTTCAACAACTCCGTCATGGGTTTTGCAATCTTCGAGAAATTCTCAATGAATCTCCGGTAGTATCCTGCCAGTCCAAGAAAACTCCGGATCTCTCCAACGGTCGTCGGTGCTTCCCATTTGGTCACAGTGTCCACCTTGGTGGGATCTACTGCTATTCCTTCTCCGGATATAACATGTCCGAGGAATCCGACTTCCTTCAACCAAAACTCACATTTGCTAAACTTGGCATACAGCTGATGTTCTCTGAGCTTCTCCAATACCGAACGCAAATGCTCTTCATGATCCTCTTCATCCTTCGAGAAGATCAAAATATCATCTATGAACACTACAGCGAACTTATCCAAATACTCCATAAACACTTTGTTCATCAGGTTCATAAAGTATGCCGGTGCGTTTGTCAGACCAAACGACATAACGGTATACTCATACAACCCATACCTAGTGGTAAAGGCCGTCTTAGGTATATCTTGCTCTCGGATCTTCAATTGATGGTACCCTGATCGCAGATTGATCTTAGAAAATACCTTAGCTCCTTGCAATCTATTGAACAGATCGTTGATCATTGGCAATGGGTACTTGTTCTTGATCGTTACTTCATTCAGTCCACGGTAATCAACAACCATTCTTAATGATCCATCCTTCTTCTCCACTAGAAGTACTGGCGAACCCCAAGGCGAAGAACTTGGGCGTATGAATCCTTTATCCAGTAACTCCTTAATCTGCTTCTTAATTTCCTCCAAATCCTTTGCGGGCAACCTATATGGTCTCTTAGAAATTGGCCCGGTGCCTGGCAAAAGTTCAATCAAAAACTCTATATCTCTATCCGGTGGCATGCCAGGTAACTCCTCTGGAAACACATCCAGATAATCCTTCACTACTGGCACTTCCTCCTGAACAACTCCCGTGAGAGAATATACTTGAGTCCTTATAGGTGAATGCCTCGATACATAATTAATCCTTTTTCCCTCCGGGGTGGTGAGCAACATAGACTTACTCGCACAGTCAATGTTACCTCCATACTTCGATAGCCAATCCATACCTAATATCACATCCAATCCTTGTGACTCTAGGACTATTAGGTCAGAGGGGAAAATGTGGCGTCCTATGATCAATGGTGTCTGAAAACATCCTTGATGTGCCATATAATCTGCTCCAGGTGAACTTACTAACATGGGGGTCTTAAGAACTCGGGTGGACATCCTATGTCTATTTACGAATCCCCTTGAAATATATGAATGCGATGCACCAGTATCGAAAAAAACTATTGCGGTAAATGTCTTAACCAAAAACTTACCGACAATAGCATCTGGTTGCTCTTCTACCTCCTCCACGGTCACGTGGTTCACTTGTCCTTTATTGAACGGGTTGGGCTTCTTCCCGGCGCTTCCATTGCCGTTCCCATTCTTAACTTCTGGGCATTCATTAGCATAATGTACAGTCTTCCCGCACTTGTAACAAGTGACATGGCTAAAGTCCGTCTTGGTGGGTGTGGACGGTGTAGGGCGGTTCTGGTTTCCATTGGCTCCATTCCCATTCCCATTACCATTGCCATTCTTGGTGCCATTCTGGTTGTGTGAGCTACTTCCTCCATGGGTATGCTGAAACTGTCCTACTGCTTTAGGGGTAAAGCGAGGCTTCTGCTGAGCTCCAGAGTTATACTTTCCTTGCCCATACTTCCTCTTGCGGCTCTCAATCTGTTGATGCTTCCTTTCAATCATCAGGGCGCGGTCAACCAACTCCTGGTAATTATTGAAAGTTGCCACCATCAACTGTACACTCATCTCATCATTCAGCCCTTCCATGAATATCTCCTGCTTCTTGGCATCTGTGGCCACATCATCTGGGGCATAACGAGATAGGGTACTAAACTCATCCACGTACTGGGCCACAGTACGATTTCCTTGGCGCAGATTGCGAAACTCCTGCTTCTTCATACTCATTGCTCTAGTCGAGACATGGACAGTACAAAAAGCTTGCTGAAACTGATCCCAAGTCACATTGGCTACGAGGTAAGTGGCTGTGTAATCCTCCCACCATGCTGCGGCTAGTCCAGACAACTGGTGTGCGGCAAATCGCACCTTCTCAGCATCCGAGCAATTGGCGGTGGTCAAATCCCTTCCAATCTCGCGTAGCCAGTCATCGGCCACAATTGGTTCGATGCTGCTAGCAAACACGGGTGGTTGCAACCTTAAGAAATGTGTCAGGTTGTCCACAGGTGGTGGTAGAGGGTTGTTGTTGTTGTTGTTGTTGTTGTTGTTGTTGTTGTTGTTGTTGTTCTGGTTGTTCTGAGTGTTCTGGACAAGAAGTTGCATCAGGGTGTTCTGCTGCTGGATCAACTGGGTGAACTCAGGGGGAAACTCGAATTCACGCCTTGGAGGCATCTGATGGGTGTAGAGGGAAGAGATTAGAATAGACAAGAGGTCTAAGGGAAAATCACTACCCATATGCACATGAGACAAACACACAATCATATCACACCAATCAATTTCAAACAAGGTCTTACAAATCTAACGATCGTTACAAAGGTGCTCTAGAACTAATATATGGTAGTAACTACTAGTCACAGGGTGGTCATCTAAAATTATTGATCGACAGAGGATTCCATAATATCTGCTCCAGCTTCATCTTCATAGTCTTTGTCCTTGCTATCCTCAGCTTCCGAATCTGTGTCATCTATGATGATATAATCTTCCGGTGGAATCTCCTTGGGTTCTTCTTCCTCGTCTTCTTCTCCCATGAGTATCCCTAAATTCCGGGTCAAATCATCATTCTTCTCCACAAGTATGTTCATCTCCTCCTCATATCCGTCACGTGTAGACTTGAGTTCTTCCTCTAACTCCAAATTCCTATTTAGGGCCTTCTTCAAATCTATCATCCCAGCACACATCTGGTGCTCCTGGCGACGAATGTGGTGGTTCAACTCCTGGATGAATGCTGCAATGGACATACCCTTCCGAGTGCTGATCAAATCCCAATTCTCATCTCGGCGTCCACAAATCTGGTAGATGGTGTCCTTTAGCTCCTGCTGGTAGACTTCTCCAATCCTTCCCATAGCAATGTGGGCTGCCATGCTCCTTCCTAGGCTCCATGTAGGCGCATTAAAGGAAAATGCTATGAGTGAGGTGACAGGTGCGAACGTCCTTCCTGGAACTTGAGCTTGAATCAACCAACGCTCCTCCTCAGGTAGAGTGGCATTGTAGGTTCCAGTGAAACTTGGTAATCCAATGTTGAGATATCTTGTGACTTCCTTCAGGTGTCGTCCAAATGGCGTGTCATCATCCGGTTGCATGAACTTGTGCTTTGCTTCCACCATGCTAAAGAGTAGAAAAGATGAGGAGTCAGAAAAGAGAAGAGTGGATTGTGTTTTAGGGCTTGTCTTAGTGGTCGTGTCCTATAGTCAGCGTGTGCTCTGATACCATCTTGTAGCGACCAGACCTCAGACAGTCTGATCTCTGTGCATCAGTGTCATCCCTGGATCAGTAATGCTGACACGCACAGTACTTGAAGGATTTATAACAGAGTAGCAATCACACACTTATTACATCGATAGTCCAACGATGAATTTATTACAAATAATATGGCGGAAGGCCATCTAACACGAGAACAGCGGAAGGCTTGGAAGATAAGTGAGTCCATCAACTCCAGCGGCATCACTGAGTATAGAACCACGACCTAAAAGGGGCATCTTACTCGTCGTCTGAAAAGTCTACAACATGAAACATTGCAGCCCGAAAACGGGTCAGCACATGGAATATGCTGGCAAGGTAACACAAGAGAATGCAATGAAAGTAAAACTATACTATATGCAATATGGCTGGTGGAAAGCTCTATGGTTAAGTTTTTGTGTAAAGCCAATTTTCCCTACTTCAAAGGAATGTATTTTAATTAACTATCATGGTAGTTGAAACATCGTTGAGAAGATAGACATCCTCTCAACCCCAATTAAAAGTAATCTTTAAACCCAACAAAATTAAATTAAAGTAACATGTTGAGATGCACATGATAATCCAAGTACTAGATACTCAAGACGTCCATAACCGGGGACGCGGCTAATCATGATCAGTTTGTACACTCTGCAGAGGTTTGTGCACTTTGCCCACAAGACTCGATCGCCTCCATTTGGATTCTCGCACTGCATGGTGTTTGAGAAGCGGATGACCGAGACACAGTCTTTCCGAAGAGGTCCCCTTAACCAGATAGATAGGCCGGTACACCTACAAAACCCAACTACATCTGCTACCCCATCATGGAAAGGTTTCCCACAACTTACTCAACTATGCCAGAGTCCATATTAGCATGTGGCTGCACACGGAAGTTTCTAGTATGAAAAATCTCATGATCCCTTTGAGCCTGGGTGGCGGTCCAAAAGAAAAACAGGCAATCACTGGAATACCCAGATGCCTCAATCCACCCAGATGTGTATTAATGTTGCCAACTTAAGTTGAACCATTAATTAACAACTCACATCTGTCTTGGATTTCACTCAAACCCAAACCACGTCTACGAGCATAGCATGTCCTAACAGCAAACGTAGAAGTAACTCCCAAAGGTTTGAATGTAATGCAGGTAATAGGTACTACCTCAATCTACTTCCCAATCCCCCAAATTAATTAATCCTACTCATGAAATGTGTGAGGGTTTGACTAATGCAATGAAAACTGGGTAATTGGAAAGCATGATCAAAGTGTTACTTGCCTTGCTGATGATCCGCAAAACCTAGAGACTCAAAGTAGCAAGCGGCGCACTCCGGGTACTCTATCGCAATCAAACAAACAAGCATACAATAAGTACTTAACTAATGCACGGGTAAAACTCAAATAAAATATCTAACTAGAAAGTTCAACTTAAGAACTCCGGTTTGCCAAAAGAATCAACTCGAAAGAAGCAACGAAACTCAAACTGCAAAAGAAACGAGCTCCAAATTACTAGTTGGCCTAAAGTCAAATTTTACAGTAGCCAAAAGTTTGTTCAAGTTGATCTAACGTAAAGAGGGCTTCGAGACGAAGATCTGGGATTTTGAATCACCTGATTCCGACTCTCGAGCGGAAAGAAAAACGAAAAACAAGATCAGGGCAGAAATCGCGATCGGAATAACCGCGGATAAATACCCCGAAAAAGAAAAACGACGAACAGGCTAACGAACGAACGTTCGCTGTCTGCGGTTAACTAACGAAAACCGTTCGTTAAAACGAACGTACGGACGAACGTCCGCTAAATAACTAAACCGACGAAAACCGATCTAAAAAAAAACAGATCTAGGGTTTTTCCTAAAAAAACGATCGAGACTTTCTAAAAAAACCGATGGCGGCGTATACCTCGGCGGCTCCGGTGAGATCGGCGGCTCCGGCGGGGCGGCGGCTCCGGCGAGGCCCGGCGGCAGGGTCCGACGACGTGGGCGGCGGCTCCGGCGACGCGGGCGGCGGTGGCTGGCGGCGCGGGCGGCGGCTTGCGGCAGCGGCGGGGTCCGGCGGCACGCTAGAGTTAGGGTTTGGGGCGCGGCGCGGGTTGGGGGCTTCGGGCCGGCTGCGAGCGCTTATAAAGCCCAGGAGTCCTGGGCTAATAAGACTCCTAGTCGGTTTCCTTTTTTTTCTTTTCTAAAAGAGTCCCGACGCAGAAAAACTAACGAAAGAAATATGAAACGGACTCCAAAATTCCCGAAATAAATTTGCACCGTCCTCTAATAATATTTAGGACAAAGTGAACATTTTTCCCGGACCTAAATGCAATTTTGAAAAACGCGTATTTTTCCGATGCAAATAAATCCGCAAATAAATCCAGAAAAAATTCCAAAAATGATTTTAATATTTTTCCTCCAATATTTCTGTTATTTTGGAGAATTCATATTATCTCCGCTCATATTTTGTATTTAGAAATATTTTTAGGAGAGAAAAATAATTACAATCACACTGTCCTCGTACCGGTATTCGAGCGAACTCAAATACGAAAACGATAAAATTGCCAACTCTCTCCGTTGGTCCTTGAGTTGCTTAGAATTTCGAGGAACGCCACGAACAAAAATGAAAAAACATAAAATGCAATTATGATCTATGTATAACATTCCAAATTGAAAATTTGGGATGTTACATAAAATCCTTGGACGAAAAGTTTGAATTAGAGATTTCAATTCCTAGAAAATTATATGATGAATGGGAACCTACCATTAAAATCAAAATAAAAAATTATGAGTGTAGTGCTTTATGTGATTTGAGTGCTAGTGTTTCCACGATTCCGAAATCTCTTTGTGATGTGCTTGGTCTTACCAATATTCAAGAATCTTCTCTTAATTTGCACTTGGCGGATTCCACTATTAAAAAGCCTTTAGGAAGAATTAATGATGTTGTTATTCTTGCACATAGGAACTATCACTAGTACGAGTTGGTGCTATACAAACGGGTTTTAACCCCTTTCCGCGGCGGCATTTGGAACCATCGCCTAGTGAGTGTGGGCGATAGGGGGGGGGTCCTTCCCACATGACCCAGAAACTGTCGGGGATATGCCCTCGTGGCACACACGCTCGGCAAAATAAGGTCGTGTGCGACCGGCAAGCGACCAAATATGGTTATACGTACAGTGGTGCTAAAAAATAGAATTATACATGCGAAATCATTTCCAGTCGTCAGTACATCCCACACAGTCAGTCCCTGCTAAACGTTTCCACTCATATTGCACAAGGTACATCACACACAATTTTTCCCGTTAAATCATTTGCGATAGCGTTGCCATTGCACAGATATTAACAATTTCATCATTTGCGTTATTGAATGCTTCACACACTTTGCGTAGAAGAAACTGTGTGGCAAAGGTTGTCCATCACACACAGTTTTTATGTGGTAAACGTTTGCGCAAGGTGGCCTAACGCAAACCGTTTTCAAGAGAAAGTCGTGTGTGATTGTTCATTGATCCAACACGGTTTATTTCTAGAAACTGTGTGTGTTGCCTGAGGTCATCGCCCACGCTATTTTTTGAATAATCGTTTGCAATAGCAAAACCCAATTAGCAAGCTAATTTACCATTAGCAGGTTTATTGCCCTATTATTAATAATACATTTATTAATCTAATTGACATTCATATTAAGCACATAATATATTTCATTTCCATATTAAGGAAGCAGAATTTCATAATTGAAATACATCAGAGTACAACATGATATAGCTTCAGCACTTAGCTACCCCATTACACAACTGCACCGACACCAAGTTTCACATGCAACATGTAGAACCTTTTGAAATTAGCATCATAGACGGTATATAGACAGATGCTCTCATCTGGAAAACTGCTGAAGTGGAAGGCGAATATTGAGGCTTCATTCATGTTGAAGGTCTATGTAACTTTAGGCCAGTGCCTATGGATTATTGACCGTCCGTCCTTTGTCCTCTTCAGGAATAGTTCAATATTGAACCGTGGGTGTTGCATGAAAACCTTCCTCGCCTCCTGACCATAGAGGTGGTTTGAGAGGTAATCATCAGTGAACTGCTTTGGAAAGGCCTGGAAACAAGGATGTGCATAAATATCTTCTCTATATTAGAAATGGGGCAAAGGGATAAAAAAAAGGCAAGGTATAATAGTTAGTACCATCTTGTAGTGAATTGATGTCTTCTTCATTGTGTAGATAAAGATCTTTTGTTTTTTGTCGCTAATTTCTTTATCCTAACAATCTTTCTGAGTTTCTTTATTTGATTTATATTCATGGACAACTCATTTCCCCATATGCAAAAAGGGTCGAATAGTGGGTCAAAAACCTCTGACAACAGGACCTACATGTGCAAGACCAAATTGTTAAAAACCTAAATATTAGAATGGTTCCCGCAATTGCACAATAATGTGCTATTAGAAAATGTACCATGCACGTGCTAACCTCGATTGTAAACCTCAGTGCTTCCCATTGTTTCCCTGCAACACATATAAGGTAGTTAGTCACCAGGTTACGTAAGGGTTCACAGGCTATCAGTAAAATATGTTGATGAAAAATAAGCACATTGCAGATTCAGCAGATTAATTCAAGCCACATGGAAAACCCATTTATCCAAACCAAGCATGATTAAGAACAAGGAAATATAGCACTTGTATATGTTTCTCATGTATTAAGTGCAGCCAAATTCGATTTATTCCTCACATGCAAAACAATACAAAATTCTACCCACGACAATTGGACATCGCATTGCAGAATTGAACCGAGAAGTTAACTAAACACCACAACAAATGAACCAAACATTAACTGAGCACCACATTGTACAATATAACATACTCCTAATAGAAGATTAGACAGTTAACCAAACCAAGCATGCTTAACAACTTGGAAATATAGCAATTGTATTTGTTTCTCATGTATTTACTACAGCCAAATTCAATTTATTCCTCACAAGGTATATAATAACATAATGCACCCACAACTATTGAAAATCGCATTGCATAATTGAACCAAACAGTTAACTAAATATGACAACAAATGAACCAAACATTAACTCAGCACCACATTGCACAATATAACATACTCCTAATAGAAGATCCGATAGTTAACCAAACCAAGCTTGCTTAACAACTTGGAAATTCACACAATTGTATTTGTTTCTCATGTATTTAGTACAGCCAAATTTGATTTACTTCTCACATGGTATACAATAACAGAATGCACCCACAACTATTGAATAACTCATTGCAAAATTGAACCAAACAGTTAACTAAACACGACAACACAAATGGATCAAATGTTAACTGAGCACCACATTGCATAATGTATAACCAAACCAAGCATGCTTGACAACTAGATTTATTTCTCACATGGAAGACAATACAAAATTGCAGCCTGAAGAATTGAACATCACATTTGCAGAATTGAACCAAACAGTTAAGTGAAGACGACAACTAATTAACCAAACTGTTAATAAGTGAGCACCACACTACACGACATATAGAACATACACACTAGAGCAACATATTGCATGGTAAAATTAGATAGCACATCACTAGAATTTGTTAAGGGAAGGCAGGAGCAGCACACGCAACGGGTAAACCAAGCATGCTTAACCGACGTAGCTAGCAAATGGCAATGTGCTCCTCCAAGATCTGGGGGTCGGCATGAATGGCAGCCATCACAACCTCATTCATGTGTGCAGCCGCGATTTGCTTCTCCACTGCCAAATACTCATTGAGATCTTGGCTATATTGCGTGCACCATGGCTTAGGGCAGCGCTTATTTGGTGTAGGGTTTGGTGATTTGGGTGGAAGGTGTTGTGCTCGCGCCGGCGGTCGAGGAATGTGGGATGTGGAAGGAGGAGGAGAATGGGGGTCAGGTGTGGATTACCTGCCTGGATAGACGAGGCCGAGCAGCGTGAAGGAGGGTCGCCGCCGAGGAGGTGGCGCTACAAGCAAGGAGTAAAGGTTTCAACTTGGAATGGAAGGCGGAAATAGGGGAAATGTGGAGTTTGGTAACGGAGGGAGGGGGCGGGAGGTAGATATTTCCGCTAAGCCGAAAATTTGGAATCGCTTCAGCGAAAAAACTAGCGCGCAAAGTGTGATCACACACGGTCCCTTATTCAGAACTGTGTACGATATGTGGACATCACAAATGATTCAGATAGCTTAACCTATGTGAGATGAGTTTAAACGTAAAAAATTATGGTTCAAATTTCCATGGTTACAGTGGTCACCCACGTCATTGCATAATTTGGGTACACTAAGGAGACTACAACACACCCACACTTCTTAATCGAGCAAGTTCAACAATTAAATATAGCTAGCTGATACGTCCAAAACGTATCTATAATTTCTGCTTGCTCCATGCCTCTTTTGTGTGATATTGCTATGATATTTATGCATTTCCATACACTTTTGATCATATTTGGACTAACCTATTAACTCAGTGCACCACAGTGCCAGTTCCTGTTTTCTGCTGTTTTTCTATTTCAGGTTTCCCCCATATTAAAAGTGCTCTAAAAATTCCGGGAAAAATACAGGAAAAATCAGCCTACAGGAAGCTTCGAGAAAAACCAAAGCAGTGCCAGAGGGGAGCCAGGGGGGGACCAGGTGGCCACCCGGCGTGGCCCCACCCCTGGCCGCGCCAGGGGGGCGCCTGGGGCCCCCTCTCCGCCTCTGGTGACCCCCCTTCGCATATATATTCCTCGCGTCCCGAAACCCTCGAGGACGGAACCCTTTTTTGCGATCTCGCCTCTGTTCTGCCGCCGCCACGCTTCCAAGATCAGGAGCATCAGGAGAACTCTTCCCGGCACCCTGCCGGAGAGGAGAACCACCACCGGGAGCTTCTCCACCACCATGGACGCTTCCCGGATGAGTCGTGATAGTCCACCTTGGACCATGGGTCCATGATCAGTAGGTATGTGATGTTCTCCTCCCCTCTTTGTTCTTCATGGTTTAGACCTCGTGAGCTGCCCTACATGATCGAGGCACATATGTAATCTTTATGCTGTTGCTCTGTTGAGTTTGCTGGGATCCGATGGATTATGAGATTATGTTCAGATTGTGTGTGAGTAATATATTTGATTCACCTCTTTTATATTTATGTTCTCGAGTAATTCTTGCATGTTCTCCGTTGCTGTTTATTGCTTTGGCCGAGTAGTAGGTAGTAACTCCAAGAGGGAACGTTATGCTTGATTGTGGGTTCATGCCCCTTGATGACTAGCTTGAGTGACAGAAACATGAGTCTAGGGGATGTGTTGTTGCCACAAGGGGGAAAACAACGGTGCTTGTACTTGCGGGTGCAAGGATTGTTTACTTTACACAAAGTTATTTTAATGCAGTTGTCTGTTGTGTTGAGTCTACACTTTGGGTGGGATTCGCAACTTAATACCAGTGAGATGTTCTGGATAGATATCTCAAGGTGGATGATTAGTAGTAGATGCAGATGTATTTCGGTCTACTTGCCTTGGCATACCGCCCATGCTTTTGAGCCTCTACCTTTCTTTACAACATAGCTAGCATTGGTCTGCGCACATAATCCTGTCAATTGACCAGATGTAATTTGTTTACCTCGCTTTGCTGTTTTATCGTCTTTTGGGAGAGAGACATCACTAGTGAACATCATGGGACCCCGGTCCATATTACCACCACTGATCACACCCGCTATTTACTTCCTGTCTTTATTTCCTAGTTGCAGTCATACCTATCATTATTATCTCTTGCGTTTGATCCTTTGTAAACGACAAGGCCGGAGGGATTGACAACCTCTCTGTACTCGTTGGGAGCAAAGTTATTTGTATCTGTGTGCAGGTCCTGTCAATCGCTAAGTTTCTGGCGCCGTTGACACCTTCTTGTCGACCCTCGGAGTCTCACGGGATTCGATCCTTGGTATCTTTGCCAAGGGAAACTTGCTGCTACGCTACATCTCAAACCTTCCACTTGGGGTAACCAACGAGGGGCGAGAAGCCATCAAGCAAAGTTTTTGGCGCCGTTGCCGGGGACTCCACTCTTCAAGATAGGGGAGTTGCACGCTATCTTTTATCTTTGCTTTTTAGTCTTGTTAGTTTACCTTTTAGTTTTTGCTTTAGTGTCCCTTACCAAAAATCACAAAAATCACAAAAATCACAAAAATCACAAAAATAGTTATCCACCGAGAACACCAAGTTGTGTGACTTCACTAGTCATAACAACAATGACTTTATCTGCACGCCTATTGCTACACCTGCCACTTCAGCACCTTCTTATGAGATTAAACATGCTTTACTGAACCTAGTTATGAAAGATCAATTCTCCGGTGCTGGAGATGATGCTGCTTTGCACTTAAATAATTTTGTTGAGCTCTGTGATATGCAAAAGTACACATAAATAGATGGTGATATTGTTAAGCTTAAGGTTTTTCCTTTCTCCTTGAGAGGAGGAGCTAAAATCTGGTTTCAATCCTTGCCTAGGAATAGCATAGATTCTTGGGACAAGTGCAAGGATGCCTTTATTGGGAAGTACTATCCCCCTGCTAAAATTATCCAATTAAGGAGTAACATAATGAATTTTAAACAATTGGATAATGAACACGTTGCCCAAGCTTGGGAACGCATGAAATCTCTTGTCAACAACTGCCCTACTCATGGTTCGACTACTTGGATGGTTATCCAAACTTTTTATGCAGGCTTGAACTTTACCTCACGGAACTTGTTAGATTCGGCCGCGGGAGGAACCTTTATGTCAACTACACTTGGTGCTGCCACGAAGCTTCTCGACGAGATGATGACCAATTATTCCCAATGGCACACCGAACGCGCTCCAACAGGTAGGAAGGTAAACTCTGTCGAGGAGATTTCCTCCCTAAATGAAAAAGTTGACTTGATCATGTCTATACTTTCCAAGCAATCTTCTATTGATCCTCATGATGTTCCTTTAAATTCTTTGATTGCTCAAGATCAAGTAGGTGTGAACTTTATCTCTAGAAACAATTTCAATAACAATGCTTATAGGAGTAATTTTGGTAGCAACCCTAGACCGTTCCCCTCTAATACCTATGGGAACAACAATGCTTATCCTAGCACCAAGAACTCTACTTCTGAACTAGAGATTATGCTTAAAGACTTATTCACTACCCAAATGGCCTTCAATAAGAGTGTAGAAGAAAAACTAGACAAACTAGATAATCTCTCTTCGAAGGTAGACAATTTATCCCATGAGGTAGAGTTGCTTAAAATTAGAACTTCTCCTCTTGAGGAGAGGAAGACCACTCCTATGAATGCTATTCAAGTGCAAATTAATGAAAACATTAGGATGATGGCTAAACTTAAAGAGAGATGGGCTAGAGAAAAGAAGGAAGAAGATAGAATTAAGAGCCTTCCTACCCACCACACTGTTGCTACTATCCAAGTTGTTGAGGATATCCAAACTCTTAGCACCCAATGCACTCCTAGTCCCATTGGACCTATTAATGGTGATGCTATGACCTCAATCGTAGAAGAAGAAACTCCTATAACCATAGAAGCTACCAAACAAGTGAGCCTAAAGGACACCACTACCACTTTACTTGATAGTAGTGACCTTGATTTTGATAATTGCACCCTTTCTGAAGTTATTGGTTTTCTTCACAAGATGTCTAGAGATCCCCACACTAGCACACTCAATCTTGCCTTCACGGAGCATATCACTAATGCTCTCATCAAAGCTAGGGAGGAGAAGCTTAGGGTAGAAGCCTCCATACCTAGAAAGCTAGAAGATGGTTGGGATCCTATGATTAAAATTAAGTTGAATAACTTCTCTTGCTATGCTTTATGTGATGTTGGAGCTAGTACCTCCGTTATGCCCAAAAGAATATATGATATGTTTAAATTGAAATCTTTTGATCCTTGTTCTTTTGGTGTTCGTCTTATTGATTCTTCTGTAAAGAAACCTTTGGGGAAGATCGACGATGTTCTTATCATTGTCAATGACAATTATGTTCCCGTTGATTTTACTATTATGGATATTGAATGTGAACCTTCATGTCCAATTATTTTGGGACGTCCTTTTCTTCGCACCATTGGTGCTATCATTGACATGAAAGAGGGGAATATAAAATTCCAATTCCCTCTCAAGAAAGGAATGGAACACTTCCCTAGAAAGAAGATTAAGTTGCCTTTTGAGTCCGTTATACGGGCTAGCTATTCTGTTACTCTTGATAAAACTTGATCCTCCTTTTTGCATCATGCCTAGCTTAAAGGCATAAAAGAAAGCGCTTTTGGGAGGCAGTCCACAACGAATTAGGTTTTATTTTGCTTTTGTTGTGTCTTGATGTTTGTTACTACAGTAGCATCATCATTGTATCTTTTCTTTTCAGCTTTGTGCCAAGTTTAGCCTCCGATTGCAAGAAAGTTCAAAAGTTGTGACGTGCTGTCCAGAAAACAGATTCTGTCCTTGGACAGAAAAATTCGAATAAAATCACCAGATCATCTTTTTGATCTGAATTCTTTTGACAACGTGCTCTATACAATTGGCTTTCGGGCGTGTGTTCTGAGTTTTTTGATTTGAGTTGCAGAAGTGCCCCGAAAAAATTATTTACTACCTGCTGGTCAGTTTTTCACAGATTCTGTCCTGTTTTGCCTTTTCTTCGTTTTGCAAACCTTGAGCTTGCTTTTTCTTTGCAAAAACCTTTTGGCAATCTTGAGAAACAGTAGCTCTTCAAGATTATCTTTATTTCTAGTAGGGAAAAGTTATTTTATTGTGGGTACTAACCTCGCTAATCAGATTATGATGAGTTATGTATGAAGGAATTTTTCAAGTGTGCAAGGGAAGATGATAAAAGAAGATTCAGGAGGGTCAAACGCTCAAGCTTGGGGATGCCCCCATGCACCCCCAAGAAATATTCAAGAAGACTCAAGCGTCTAAGCTTGGGGATGCCCCCATGCATCCCCTTCTCCATCAACAATTATCAGTTCGTCTTTCGTTCCACTATAATTATCACTTCATGTGTTATGTGCTATGCTTGGAGCGTCTTGCTCTTAGTTTCCTTTTTAGTTTTATTTAGCTTTGCTGGCTGTTCATAACAAGTTAGAACCCAGATTTCTTTGTGTGGGAGAGAAACACGCTCCACTTCAATCTAGAACACAACATAGGATTTTCATGCTTATCTTTGCTGTGTATGTTCTTTGTCTTTCCATAGCTGCTGTCATGTTTAGCTCTTAGTTTTCATGCTTTTCTTTTTAAAGAGCTTTTGTTTAGTTGGTTGCTGAACTCTCTTGAGTTTTCATGTTTATCTTGTTAAGAGAGTTTGCCTGTTGCACTGAGTTGCGTGTCTTAACTTAAAGTAGGTAATTGAGGTTGCTATTTAATTTTAGTAGTAACTTGCAACAGTTTTGAGGTATTGCCATGAGTAATGTCTGAACTTTTGGTGTCAAGAGCTTTAGCCTAATAGTGATAGATGTCGTATTTTGGGCAATCCGTGTTTATTTTCGAAAACCTACAAATAGTTGAGAACTTTAGCTACTAGATGGATCACTAATCTTTGGAGGGATCGAATATTAGAGTACACTCACGTACCATGAGCCGACGATGCGCAAGGATAACCAAACCCCCATACACTCCTCCTCGGGGTACTTGTCTCTTTGTGAACCTCCTAATTAGATTGAGAGTTACCGATAATAAGTGCATGAGTTCTTCGGACTAATGTGAGTATTCGAAAGTTGACACTTCCACCTAGCCATATTTTTCTAGCCTCTTCGGTACCGTGCATTGCCCTTTCTCACCTCGAGAGTTGGCGCATACTTCGCCGGTGCATCCAAATCCTTGGCACGATACACTCTGTCATCATAAGCCTCATTATATCCTTCCTCAAAACAGCCACCATACCTACCTATCAAGGCATTTCCATAGCCTTTCCGAGATACATTGCCATGCAACATCCATCTTCTCATGACTTGATCTTCATGTCATACATGCTTTTTGCTTGATCGATGAGCCGCATGCTAGTTGGGCCTTGCCCTAATCATTGCTACATGACGCGCTAGTATCATTGCATATCCTGCGACACTGGCAGAGGCATACATTTGCATACATCATGATAGTTTCATTTTCTTTATGTTGAGTACTTTTGTAAAGTGTGAAAGATCTTCTATACTTCTTGTAATAAATAGAGTGTTGCCCCTAAAGTGAGGAAAAGATCCCAAAGAGGACAAAATCAAAAGATCCCAAAGAGGACAAATGAGAGTTAAATAGAAAGAGCCATTGAGGCCACAAAAAAAAGAAAAAAAAATAAAAAAGAGAAAAAGAAATAAAAAGAGAGAAGGGGGCACACTACTATTCCTTTTGAGAGATCCACACTCGTACTCCATCTTATACCTTGTGCTCCATAGAGATTATCATTCATGCATATAGCTATGTGGGGACCTTCACACTATAGAACTTGGCTTGTATATTCCAATGATGAGCCTCCTCAAAAGAGCTCTAGGTCTTCTTGAGCAAGCAAGTTGGATGCACCCCCACTAGTTCCATTGGAGAGCTTACCTTAGCTCATATGTGCATCCGTTGCATGGCAATCCCTACTCCTCACATCATATCTATCGTTTGGCTTTCTCTCGCCTATGATTGTCCTCATTGATGTGAGCCTTTCACACCTTTTTTGTCTTCCCCTTTCATCATTTTTCTCTCTTTGCCATCCTAAGTGTCGACTTTCTTGCTTACGCTCATCCATTGCATGAGTGCTCAAAATATCGAAAGGGAGTGGATCATTTTGACTTGTACCTGGCTGACGGTCTGGGGATGAGCCAAGATAAGATTCCAAAGAAGACCAAGTGTGAAACTTTAGTAGATTAAGTTCTCAACAATATAAAAACTATGTTTTACTCTCTCATATATCCCTATCCCCTTTCTTGCACGCAAACACCATTTGGAGACATTCGAGTCACGGACAGCGAGAGCTCTTGCACCTTTATGTTCTTATGTTACTTGTTACAATGCTAATATAGACTCTTGCTTGTTATGACTTGAATTGAATTACATGCCTTGATTGCTTTACTTAAAAGTTCTTATATGATTGATAGCATGTCACCACAGAAATTATGCTTGTTATCATTTACCTACTCGAGGACGAGCAGGAATTAAGCTTGGGGATGTTGATACGTCCAAAACGTATCTATAATTTCTGCTTGCTCCATGCCTCTTTTGTGTGATATTGCTATGATATTTATGCATTCCCATACACTTTTGATCATATTTGGACTAACCTATTAACTCAGTGCACCACAGTGCCAGTTCCTGTTTTCTGTTGTTTTTCTATTTCAGGTTTCCCCCATATTAAAAGTGCTCTAAAAATTCCAGGAAAAATATAGAAAAAATCAGCGTACAGGAAGCTTCGAGAAAAACCAAAGCAGGGCCAGAGGGGAGACAGGGGGGACCAGGCGGCCACCCGGCGCGGCCCCACCCCTGGCCGCGCCAGGGGGGCGCCTGGGGCCCCCTCTCCGCCTCTGGTGACCCCCCTTCGCATATATATATATTCCTCGCGTCCCGAAACCCTCGAGGACGGAACCCTTTTTCGCGATCTCGCCTTTGTTCTGCCGCCGCCGCGCTTCCAAGATCGGGAGCATCAGGAGAACTCTTCCCGGCACCCTGCCGGAGGGGAGAACCACCACCGGGAGCTTCTCCACCACCATGGACGCTTCCCGGATGAGTCATGAGTAGTCCACCTTGGACCATGGGTCCATGATCAGTAGCTATGTGATGTTCTCCTCCCCTCTTTGTTCTTCATGGTTTAGACCTCGTGAGCTGACCTACATGATCGAGGCACATATGTAATCTTTATGCTGTTGCTCTGCTGAGTTTGCTGGGATCCGATGGATTATGAGATTATGTTCAGATTGTGTGTGAGTAATATATTTGATTCACCTCTTTTATATTTATGTTCTTGAGTAATTCTTGCATGTTCTCCGTTGCTGTTTATTGCTTTGGCCGAGTAGTAGGTAGTAACTCCAAGAGGGAACGTTATGCTTGATTGTGGGTTCATGCCCCTTGATGACTAGCTTGAGTGACAGAAACATGAGTCTAGGGGATGTGCTGTTGCCACAAGGGGGAAAACAACGGTGCTTGTACTTGCGGGTGCAAGGATTGTTTACTTTACGCAAAGTTCTTTTAATACAGTTGTCTATTGTTTTGAGTCTACACTTTGGGTGGGATTCGCAACTTAATACCAGCGTGATGTTCTGGATAGATATCTCAAGGTGGATGATTAGTAGTAGATGCAGATGGATTTCGGTCTACTTGCCTTGGCGTACCGCCCATGCTTTTGAGCCACTACCTTTCTTTACAGCATAGTTAGCATTGGTTTGCGCACATAATCCTGTCAATTGCCCAGCTGTAATTTGTTTACCTCGCTTTGCTGTTTTATCGTCTTTTTGGAGAGAGACATCACTAGTGAACATCATGGGACCCCGGTCCATATTACCACCACTGATCACACCCGCTATTTACTTCCTGTCTTTATTTCCTAGTTGCAGTCATACCTATCATTATTATCTCTTGCGTTTGATCCTTTGTAAACGACAAGGCCGGAGGGATTGACAACCTCTCTGTACTCGTTGGGAGCAAAGTTATTTGTATCTGTGTGCAGGTCCTGTCAACCGCTAAGTTTCTGGCGCCGTTGATACCTTCTTGTCGACCCTCGGAGTCTCATGGGATTTGATCCTTGGTATCTTTACCAAGGGAAACTTGCTGCCACGCTACATCTCAAACCTTCCACTTGGGGTAACCAACGAGGGGCGAGAAGCCATCACTAGCTAACCTAAACATTACCCTAACAAATTAAAAAATGTCGCTCTTAATTAAACAAAACAAAGAGTACTACTACAAATGGTGCTCATCAATCTCCGGCACCGCCTCCATGTCCAGATCGCGCCCGGCGGTCTCTGCGGAAGGGGCTCCATGACATCCATCGCACCATACTCGGCAAGCATCTCACCATCCGCGTCCGCCATCTCTTTGGAAAAGGCCACCACGATTTGGGTGTGGGCAACCGTGATCTGGGCGGGGACGGGCTCCGTCGTTGCAAGGTATGCGGCGGAGGAACAGCCGACTGCTCGAACGCTCTTTGCGATTGCCAACTCTTCAGCCGTGGGTTGTCGATCGTTGTCAGAGAAGCTTCGTTCGATTTGTGCGATGACTGCCACGAGCTGGGCGTGGGAGGCCTCGACATGGTCGTGGGAGGCCTTCATCAGGGCTAAGGCCGCCGTTGCGGAATGGATAGCTGTTGTGCCGCTCTCGCCAGTTGCTATCCCCGAGGCAGATGTTGCTGCCGCCACCTGAGAAGCAACGGCGGTCGTTTGGGCTGCCTCGGTCGCCCTGTCGCAGATTGTGGCTGCGCTCATGCACCTTGTTAGCACACGCACGGCGGATGCGCTCTCACCAGAGTGGGCCACCGAAGTTGCCCTCACGACACGGGTCCACGTGCCCATCTTTCACCGGTGACGATTGAACAGTGAAATGATATTTGGGGAGCAAGCTAGTGCGCTTGAGACGCCGACTGTTGACTATACCCGGCACACCTTCTCGCATAAGCCATAGGCGTACTATACACCAATGGTTCTCTAGGATATTTTGTGCTGCATCTCACACGGTTGTTGATAATAAACTGTGTGCGATCTACTTGATTTTTCATATTGATTTGAATTACATAATGGGGTCACAGTGGAAATGGACGTTGTTTGAATTGCTAGACCTTTTATCTGCAGTGCACATGGAACTATATGTGTCTCTTGAAAGAATTGGAATTATTCAAGGTTCGTTTGAACATTTTTTACATTAAATTGGTTTTCTAGCCATTTCAGGTGCACAATTCAAAATTAAACTACATGCACATGCTCCGGTGAACAAACATTGGTTGTAAAATCATATATGTGTCCATGGGTTTATGCTTATGTCCCATGCAAGAAACGGGGATGGAATTTGAACACCACAGCACCGTGGCTCTCCGGCAAACGTCGACATACTTGCTTTTGTAATTCTAGTAAATCCAAAATCCGTCCGAAATTCATGAAACTTGGCATGCTAACATGGAGCGGCATCAACATGCCGTGGTAATTTTTTGTCCCATTTGGGGAAGGTTTGGGTATAAGCTTCTCATAAACTAGAGCTTCTCACAACAAGTGTGATAGTTTCAGTAGGGAACGTTTCACCTTTCTGGACGAAACGATATCCGTTGCCTCTTCTCGATTTTAATTTTTTTCCTAGCGTCAACATAGAACATCAGGAGTGTTGTGTCAATTTTTGGGATTTTTTGGGGTTCGTTTCGACATTTTTATGCTTTAATTGAGTTTTCAATGCATTTATGTGCATAATTCAAATTTGAACTACATACACATGCTCCAGTGCGGTCGAAAAAACAAATATGTGTCCTCGGGTGCATGCTTAGTTCCCATTTAAGAAACGGGAATGAATGTCAAGCACTCAGCCACCGTCACTCAGCCGCAAACATTGAGATACCTGGTTTTTAAATTCTAGTAAATCCAAAGCTCGTCTGAAATTCATGAAACTTGGCATGCTATCATGGAGTGGCATCAACATGCCGTGGTAATGTTTTTGTCCCATATGGGACAGGTTTGGGGATAGGCTTCTCATAAACTAGATCTTCTCACAACAAGTGTGATGGTTTCGGTAGGGAACGTTTCACCTTTCTTGACGAAACAATATCTGTTGCCTCTTCTCGATTTCAATTTTTTTCCTAGTGTCAACATAGAGCAACATGAGTGTTGTGTCAATTTTTGTGATTTTTCGGGGTTCGTTTGGACATTTTTATGCATTAACTGAGTTTTCAATGCATTTATGTGCATAATTCAAATTTGAACTACATACACATGCTCCAGTGCGGTTGAAAAAACAAATGTGTCCTTCGGTGCACGCTTAGGTCCCATGCAAGAAATGGGAATGAATTTCAAACACCAGGGTATGGTTGATTGCCGGCAAAACATTGAGGTACTTTATTTTTAAATTGTAGTAAATCCAAAACTCGTCTGGAATTCATGAAACTTGGCATGCTTTCATGGAGTGGCATCTACATGTTGTGGTAAATTTTTTGTCCCATTTGGGGCAAGTTTGGGTATATGCTTCTCACAAACCGGAGCTTCTCACAACAAGCATGATGGTTTTGGAAGGGAACGTCCCACCTTTGGGGACGAAACGATATCCATTGCCTCTTATTGGTTTCAAAAAATTTCTCGTGTCAACATAGAACACCATAAGTGTTGTGTCAATTTTTGTGATTCTTCGGGGTTCATTTGGACATTTTTATGCATTAACTGACTTTTCAATGCATTTATGTGGATAATTCAAATTTGAACTACATGCACATGCTCCAGTGCATATAAATTGGTTGAAAAATCAAATCTGTGTCCTTGGGTGCATGCTTAGGTCCCATGCAAGACATGGGAATGAATTTCAAACACCAGGGTACCGTTGATTGCCGGCAAAACGTTGAGGTACTTTATTTTTAAATTCTCGTAAATCCAAAACTCATCTAAAATGTGCCGAGCAGGATTTTTGCGGCTCTTGATCGCAAACGTTTTAGATAGAACACCGTATGCAAAGTGAGAGCAGGATTTGTGTATCTCTTCAACGCAAATGGTTCTTTTAGATGACCCGTGTGCAACCACTTACAAACAATTTTGTAAGATGTGCATCTGTCATATTGGGTATGTTGCCACTTGTCAAACTGGAAAGATTGATATTTGTTGATCTAGTAACTTGCCATTTGTCAACCTTGTAACACTGCGATTTGTCAAAATATGAAGCTAAAAATCCCTAGCGGTATCTAATTTTTGCAACTAAAATTCAGTAATTAAGCATAGATTTCATTCATTGATTAAGCAGTCGTTCTTATTTTATACAAACAGTTCAACTCGATAACTGAACCGACCAAACTTTTCTCCAATTTTTGCCAACCACGTACCGAAATAGCAAGTTCAACTATATATACTAGCTAATTTTAAGTACGTTGTACAGTTCCACCACATCGATAGTCAGATGAACTGAACAAAATAGCCCCTAAATACTACTACTACGGAGGGGCTTTGTACTACTTCTGGCTGCCTCTCCTCTGTCGAGCCTACCAACGAGCTGGACAACTGCAATATTGTGCCTGCCGCTGCTGCAGCTTCAGCGACGCTCACCTCGAACGCCCTCTGCCGCTCCAGACGACCCCTCTCGAAGCGGTTGTTATTCTCGTAGATCTCCTGATTCCTCGCCTCTGAGGCGGCGTGTGCCGCGGCCACGGCGGCGGTAAGGCTCTTTGCATGCTCGACGAGGCGCTCCTCCTCCTCCCGCAGGAACTCGGTGTAGCGCGCAAGGTCCCTGACACACGTGTGGGCATCCACCTCCGCCTCCCGCCTCCAGGCGGCGGTGGCGAAGCGGGTGATGACCCCGGCAGTCTACGATGGGATGGCGACCATGGCGGCCAATAATGGGGTGGCGGCCACGACCACCACCTCTCGCCTTCGGGCCGCGGTGGCGGAGCGGGTGATGTCCATGGTGTCCGGCAGTGGGGTTTTGGCCACGACGACCACCTCCCACTTTCGGGCCGTGGCGGCGGAGCGGGAGATGGCCCTGCCTTTCAACTGTGGTGTGGCGGCAATGGCGGCCGGCGAAAGCTGCCGACGGGCAGCGGCGGCGAAGCGTGTGGTGGGTGTTCCGCGCACACCCAACAGGGGCGTCCCACACACTACACTATGTCGGGGACTGCGCCGCCGCCGCGGTGTAGGCTCCCAGCTGGAGCTGTCCTATGATGACGGCACAGTGGCTGAGCGACGACGACGGACCGGTGCCATTGGCGATTGTGGGAGAAGCAGACGAGATAAGCTATAGGGAGGGAGGGGAAAATGCGACGCACGACTCGCCGGCCGTGAATGTTTATATAGCAGGCCAGTAAGCATTTGGTGTTTGGGAGATTTCGCCGAGTCTGGCGGGAAGCTTGCGCAAGAACCTGCGAGGTTGCGCGGGAACGGGCTCACCGACGATTCCTTAGCGCCACCGTTTGGCCAAAAGAACGCCCCCGCGCACTACGCAAGCTTGCGCTGTAAGCCGTCTGCTGCAACGGGGTGACAAGACGTGCGAGAGGAGAACGAAAGGCCACGTACACATATGGTTAATAAAAATATGTTTGCGATTTAATTACCTACTATACCCCCCGTCCTGGTTTATAAGTATAATTTAACAAATAAAATACGAATGCATGTCGCCAAAGATTATATAGTTGGATTCGTATTTGAACATAGTTTCCAATTATATAATTTTTATAACATGCATTAACATTTTGTCGGTTAAATTTGAGGGCAAAGTATGTCATAGAATATAAAGGGGACTATAGACTAGACGGAGGTAGTAGCACACGGCCGCTCTCTACGCGGCGACACAACTGTCGTCCGGCTTGTAGGCGACCATTTTCTGCGTGTTCAACTGCTCTATGCGTGTGGTTGCTTGTGGTTCAGGTGGCTGCGGCGCGCTCTGGTCGCGTCCTGCCACACGCGCTATGTTCTTGCGTCCCTCCACGCGCGCTGCTAGTGTTTGGTACTAGCACACGATCACGCACGTTCGTGTGCATGCGGTTGCACCGAGCGCGGCTCGACAATGCAGTTACCCGCTGCAAAAACCGCCATGCAGACGCGCAGAGAATCCAGGCCACCCGGCCCCCATTTATTCCTGCGGCCATTTACCTTCATCTCTCGCGTCACACGACACAATAATCACACCCACGACGACACATACAGAGAGGACATCCAGCGGTTCCAATGGCGATCTCCGTGGCTCCAATGGCGCTCAGAGCGGCCGACGACGACAACGGCGGGCAGTTCACCTCGCATCACGTAGTGACACCCATGTGAGGGGGAAGGCCCTCTCGGTGGCGTACATGAACGATCCGGTCTCGGTGGATAGCTCCATCCAAACTATGGAGTAGTTCCTTGCCGAGGACAAGTACCATGTGGTCGGCTTCGACCTCGAGTACACCATCGGTCGTGCCGGGCACAATCAGAAGGTTACCGTCGCCCAGTTGTGCGTGCGACATGACGTCCTCGTCTACCACTACCACCTTGTCACAAGGCCTTACGAGCGTTTCTCCAGGTTTATCAACAGCTCCGACTACAGTTTCGCTACGGTGGACACCACCAACGATCTAAAAGCGCTCAAGGTTTCGGGCTTTAAATGCCCGAATCTTGTCAATATATAGCACCACTACAAGGTCTAGGGAAGTGACAAAAACAAACTGAACTCCCTGGTTGACCTCGCCTCGGCCATCATTGACCCCTACTACGTGAGAGCAACAAGGACACGAATGACTCGCACAGTGTGTGGCATTAGACTGGATGAAGAACATGTCAAGTACGCGGCCAAGGACGCGTACACAAGCTACAAGATGTACATGCGGATTGTTGACATGAGGAAGTGTCTTCTTCCTACCCCAGACGAGGATCGAGCCACAGAGCAGTGGCGATAGCGTCACAAGAAGTAGAGGACTAGACGATCATTTCTCCTACTTTAGAATGCATGCAATTATTCTAATGCACATGCTCGAATGATCTGTGTAGTCACTTATGTAATTAGATGTTTATTTTAGTTATACACATATATATATATACATGTTATTATTCTATAGATAGAGAAAATCACACGGCTCATTAGTAGCAATCGTCTGTGTTATTATTGGTTTTCACACACATTTCTGATTACGGACCTGTTTGCCGCGTAACACACACATCTTGTTTAATTGAACCGTTTCCATTGTGTTGCCTAATCACACATAGTTCATCCTAGTGAACCGTATGCTGTATATCGCACACACCTTCATATGGCTGCCCGTTTCTTTTGTTCCTCCTCATCGCAAACAGTTAATTAAACTAAATTGTATGCCCTTCGCCGCACACGCAACTAAAATCTGAACCGTGTTTGATGCATCCGTCATCGCAAATGTTTTGCACCTTTTTTGATGGTTCTTTTACAACACCATTTGACATTATGGCATCGCACACAGTTTGGTCGAAGGGTCTCTGATCGTAGTGTCGCGTTTGGATCATCCTGCAGTAGTGTATGTTCCCATAGATTTTATTGTTCTTGATATTGATTGCAATCCGTCTTGTCCCGTTATATTTGGTAGACCGTTTTTACGTATTATAGGTGTCGTGATTGATATGAGCGAAGGGAATATTAAATTTCAGCTTCCACTAAGAAAGGGTATGGAACACTTCCCTAGAACCAAGATTAAACCAGCATATGAATCAATCATGAGGGCAACCTATGGTTCAACCACCAAATATGACTACACGTAAGAATCTATGCATTATGCCTAGTTAGGGCGTAAAACGATAGCGCTTGTTGGGAGGCAACCCAATGAATAAAATTTATTTTTGCCTTTTTCTTTCTGTTCTTGTTTGTTTGCACAATTATGCCTTTGATACGTCTCCGTCGTATCTACTTTTCGAAACTCTTCTCCCTTGTTTTGGACTCTAATTTGCATGATTTGAATGGAACTAACCCAGACTGAAGTTGTTTTCAGCAAAATTAACATGGTGTTATTTTTGTGCATAAATCAAAGTTCTCGGAATGACCTAAACATTTATGGAGAATTTTTGTGGAATATATAAAAAATACTGGTGCAAGAATTATACAGAGGAGGGCCACCCAGAGGCCACAAGCCCTGGGGGCGTGCCCTCCCCTAGGGCGCGCCTCCCAGGCTTGTGGGCCCCCTGGAGCTCCTCCAACCCTAAGTCCAACTCTATATATTCACTTTCGAGGAGAAAAAAATCGAGGAGAAGGATTCATCATGTTTTACGATACGGAGTACCGCCGCCTCCTGTTTTTCATCGGGAGGGCTGATCTGGAGTCTATTCGGGGCTCCGAAGAGTGTAATCCATCGCGTTGTCTCGTCAACCTTCCTCCATCACCAATTTCATGATGCCCACCGCCGTGTGTGAGTAATTCCATCGTAGGCTTGCTGGACGGTGATGATTTGGATGGGATTTATCATGTAACCGAGTTAGTTTTGTTAGGGTTTGATGCCTAGTATCCATTATGTTCCGAGATTGATGTTGCTATGACTTTGCTATGCTTAATGCTTGTCACTAGGGCCCGAGTGCCATGATTTCAGATATGAACCTATTATGTTTTCATGAATATACATGTGTTCTTGATCTGATCTTGCAAGTTGTAGACACCTATTACGTGTTATGATCCGCATACCCCAAGGTGACGATAATTGGGATTATTTCCGGTGATTGCGGTAGTTTGAGGAGTTCATGTATTCACTAAGTGCTAATCCTTTGTTCCGGCTCTCTATTAAAAGGAGGCCTTAATATCCCTTAGCTTCCATTAGGACCCCGCTGCCACGGGAGGGTAGGACAAAAGATGTCATGCAAGTTCTTTCCATAAGCACGTGTGACTATATACATAATGCATGCCTACATTATATTGATGAATTGGAGCTACTTTGTCATTGCCCTGGGCTATAGCTTCTACATGATGAATATCATCTGACACATATCATCACCGATCCATTTCCTATGACTCCGTCTCATAATGATCTTTGCTAAGTTACTTTCATTGCTACTACTTTTACAATCACTTCAAAATTGCTACTGTTAATTTTGCCACCGTTGCTGTTACTTCCATATTACTTTGCTACTAAATACTTTGCTGTAGATATTAAGTCTTTCAAGTGTGGTTGCATTGACAACTTAACTGCTAATACTCGTGAATATTCTTTGGCTCCCCTTGTGTCGAATCAATAAATTTGGGTTGAATACTCTACCCTCAAAAATTGTTGCGATCCCCTATACTTGTGGGTCATCTAGAACTATTTTCTGGCGCCGTTGTTGGGGAGCATAGCTATATTTGCTGAGTCACTTGGGATTTATATCCGTTGATCACTATGAGGAGTCTGAAGGATGAAAGAACCGAGATCTTTCCCTCTAGGACGAGGGGAGGTAAGGAACTGCCATCTAGCTCTACACTTGATTCACCTTCTGTTTTGAGTAAGCTTGCAACACAACCACCTGCTATTAATACTGATATGTTGCAACTAATTCATGATGCTACTTCTGCTATGAATGATAGTTATGATGATGCTAGTACTTTGCTTGATGATGTGCCACTAGGTGAATTTCTTGATGAACAACTTGCTAGAGTAAAAATATTGAGAATGCTGAAACTGATGAAATCTTTGAAATTAAAAATTATGATACACCTATTATATCTAGCACACCTAGATATGAATTGCCTAATATACCTGAAGGTTATGTTATGGAGGGAGAGGTAGATAGAGACTATCTTGCCTAATATACACCTAGAGATGATTTGAAGAAATTGTTATGCAAGTGGAAGGAGAAATCTTTAAATGCTAGTATGAAATATAATCCTGAGTTTGCCACTTAAATTGTTTGTGTTACTGATAAGGATTATGAGTTCTCTGTCGATCCTAAGGTAATTACTTTGGTTGAATCCGATCCTTTCCATGGTTATGAAACTGAAACTATTGTGGCACATCTTACTACACTGAATGATATAGCCACCCTATTTACTCATGAGGAAAAAAAAATCGCTATTAATATATCCATAAGTTGTTTCCTTTATCACTAAAGGGTGATGCTAAGATATGGCTTAATTCTCTTGCTCTTGGTTGTGTGCGTAGTCCCCAGGATATGATTTACTACTTCTCTGAAAAATATTTTCCTGCTCATAAGAAGCAAGCCGCCTAATAGGAAATATTTAACTTTGTGAAAACTGAAGAAGAGATTCTCCCACAACCTTGGGGGAGACTTCTTCAGTTACTTAATGCTTTTCCTGGTCATCCTCTCAAGAAAAATGAAATACTTGATATCTTTTATAATGGACTAACGGATGCTTCTAGGGACCATCTAGATAGTTGTGCTGGTTGTGTTTTCAGGGAACTAACTTTTGAACAAGCCAAAGAACTACTAAATAATATATTGAGAAATGATAATGAGTGGACTCTTCCTGTACCTCTGAAGCCAACTCTAGAGAAGATGGGAATTCTATTTCTGAGTCCTGAAGATATACAAGAGGCATAGAAATCAATGAAGGAAAAAGGTATTAAAGCCGAAGATGTTCAAAATTTACCACCTATTGAAGAAATGAATGGTCTCGATAACCCGACATAGGTAGTAAAGGTAAATTCTCTTTATAGATTTGATGAAGGTGATATTCCTCATAATAAATTTGCTAGTCAATGCATGGATGAATTTAATAACTTTATTCTGAAACAAGATGTTGGTGTACAAAAGTAGGGACCTTTCTGTACCCCTTTACTTGTGCACGGGCAGTCGTAGCCACACCAGCGGCCATGATTGGTGGAGCAGAGGAAGGAAAGGTACGAGACTGCCAAGGCAGCACTGAAGCCAGAGGCATGAAGAGAAAAAGGGCAAGATGGGCTCCCCAACAGCAACACCCTTGCCGGGGCGGCCTACGTAGCCCCGGCAAGAGTCTTGCTGGGGCGACTTGCCCAACACCAGCAAGGCCGCCACCCTTGAGACCAAGACTCAGGGCCGCCTGCATGGTGGCATGTAGATCTTTGTGAAGACCAAAGGCCTGCAAATCAAGATAAGGACCAGAAGACGAAGACCCCCCAGCAAGATCCTTGCCGGGGACGACCAAAGACCCCCAGCAAGATCCTTGCCGAGGACGGCCGCGAAACCCCGGCAAGACCCTTGCCGGGGGCGTCTGCGGGGCCACGGCCAGGTCCGCACCTGGCAAGGTTTCGCTGCCCCGCGGCCATTCCGACATGGCAACTAGCCCGCCAACTAGTCAAGCACCTACGTGGTGGCATGCCGATCTTCGTGAAGACCCTGCCACCGCATCAGCACAACGACCAGCTAGCCAGCGTGGCGCTACATGCCTCGCCAACTTGGACGCGCGTCGGAACAAGGCGAGGTGGCGACGGACGGGACGAGCTCTATTGCCGTCCCTGATAAAGCAAGAGGGCACATAGGCAGTGCATTAAATGCGTTTGTCCTATGATGTCAGGCAATAAACTTGTACACTATGTATACTTTCCACCTCCTGTGTGCCACTGTGGCGACCCCTTTGCCATATAAATGGAGGCCCGAGGTGTACTGTGGAAGGATTCGGACTTTTAGGACAAAGCATGCATAGTATCCAGTTCAAGAACTAAAGAAAACAAGATAAACACAGACAAGCAGGACTAGGGTGTGACGCATCATTTGCGGCCCGAACCTGGGTAAAAATCCCCACGCGCTGATTGCTAGAACCGCTCTTTGTGCATCGCTACGCCCTCGCCAACCGTAGTAGGGGTCCTCGGGATCCCATAGGTGTCGTTTTCCCCAACATCTTTGGCGCGCCAGGTAGGGGGCGCTAGGATGTGAAAATTTGGTCTAGAAGTTAGCGCATCGACTCCTTCATCACGATGGCCGCATAGAAGAATGCGGCCCCAGTGGTCGGCTCGTCTGAAGCCGGTCGGTCCGCGCCGGCGCGGGCAAGTGACAAGGCGGACGCTGGCGGCGGAGGATGGTCAAAATGATCCCCATCACTCTAGTGCCGTCAGCCAGGCGAGCGGTGTCGTCTGCAGCCTCAACAACCATCCGCGTGGCGATGAAAAAGCTAAGTCACACAAAACCTTGAGCAATTTCCTTCCTATAGGGTTATTTTCCTCAAAATATTTTGCTCCTTGTATGGAGAGCCTGCATGCAAAGGAACCTTTCCATTATTGGCAATGCCCATGTTCTGTTTCGAGTCCGCTCAACAGCTCAAGCGGCTATGCCGAAAACGGCAAGGTGACTTGCTCGGCAGCAAGCCCTCCTGGCAGGCTGCTAACGATTCGTTCCTCAAAGCGCCACAACACTGGTTTACGCACCGGCAAACCTATCCAACTAAGCGTAGGGTGCGTACATACAAAGAAAGATGAAACAGGAAGATAGCATGCTATTGGGGAACGTAGTATTTAAAAAAAATCCTACGATCACGCAAGATTTATGTAGGAGAAGCATAGCAACGAGTGGGGAGAGTGTGTCTACGTACCCTCCTAGACCGAAAGCGGGCACCGAACGTATGGCACCTCCGTGTTTAGCACACATTCAGCTCGATGACGTCCCATGAGCTCTTGATCCAGTTGAGCATCACAGGAGAGTTTCGTCAGCACGACGGCGTGGTGACGGTGATGATGAAGCTACCGGCGCAGGGCTTCGCCTAAGCACCACAACGATATGACCGAGGTCTATAACTGTGGAGGGGGCACCGTACACGGCTAAGAAATCAGCTTGTGTATCTATGGGGTGCCCCCTCCCCACGTATATAAAGGAGGGAGGGAGGAGGAGGCCGGCCTTCATGGGGCGCGCCAAGGAGTAGGAATCCTACTCCTAGTAGGAGTAGGTTCCACCCTTTCCTAGTCCTACTAGGATAAAGGAGAAAAGAGGAGGAGGGGAGAAGGAAAGTGGGGCCGGCCCCCAAGCCCTAAACCAATTCGGTTTGGGCCAAGGGGGGCGCGCCCCACCACATGCTTGCTGCTCTCTTTCTCCAGTAGGGCCGATGTAGGCGTATTAATCCCCCGGGCCTTCCAGTAACCTCCCGGTACTCCCGTTTTCATCTGATGACCCCCAAAACCCTTCCGGTGTCCGAATGTAACCTTCCAATATATAAATATTTATGTATCGGCCATTTCGAGACTCCTCGTCATGTCCGTGATCACATCCGGGACTCCGAACGACCTTCGGTACATCAAAACACATAAACTCATAATACCAATCGTCATCGAACGTTAAGCGTGCGGACCCTCGGGGTTCGAGAACTATGTAGACATGATCGGATTCATCTCCGGTCAATAACCAATAGCGGAACTTGGATGCTCATATTGGTTCCTACATATTCTATGAAGATCTTTATCGGTCAAACCACATAACAAGATACGTTGTTCCCTTTGTCATCGGTATGTTACTTGCCCGAGATTCGATCGTCGATATCATCATACCTAGTTCAATCTCGTCACCCGCAAGTTTCTTTACTCGTTCTGTAATACATCATCTCATGACTAACTCATTAGTCGTTTTCTTGCAAGGCTTATTACGATGTGTATTACCGAGAGGGCCCAGAGATACCTCTCCGACACTTAGAGTGACAAATCCTATTCTCGATCTATGCCAACACCACAAACACCTTCGAAGGCACCTATAGAGCATATTTATAATCACCCAGTTACGTTGTGACGTTTGATATCACACAAGGTGTTCCTTCGGTATTCGGGAGTTGCATAATCTCAGTCATAGGATCATGTATAAGTCAGGAAGAAATCAATAGCAATAAAACAAAACGATCATAGTGCTAAGCTAACGGATGGGTCTTTTCCATCACATCATTCTCTAATGATGTGATCTCGTTCATCAAATGACAACACATGTCTATGGTTAGGAAACATAACCATCTTTGATCAACAAGCTAGTTAAGTAGAGGCATACTAGGGACACTCTGTTTTGTCTATGTATCACACATGTACTAAGTTTTCGGTTAATACAATTATAGCATGAATAATAAGCATTTATCATGATATAAGGAAATATAAATAACAACTTTATCATTGCCTCTAGGGCACATTTCCTTCAGTCTCCCACTTACACTAGAGTCAATAATCTAGTTCACATCGCCATGTGATTTAATACCGATAGTTCACATTGTTATGTGCATAACACCCATAGTTCACATCGCCATGTGACTAACACCCAAAAGGTTTACTAGAGTCAACAATCTAGTTCACATCGCCATGTGATTAACACCCAAAGAGTAGTAAGGTGTGATCATGTTTTGCTTCGTGAGATAAGTTTGGTCAGCGAGTCTATTACATTCAGATCCGTATGTATTTCGCTAATTTCTATGTCTTCAATGCTTTGCATGGAGCTACTCTAGCTAATTGCTCCCACTTTCAATACGCATCCATATTGATACTAACAGTCATCTGGATTAGTGTAAATCTTGCATCCGCGTAACTCTTTACGACGAACTCTTTATCACCTCCATAATCAAGAAACATTTCCTTAGTCATCCAATAACTAATGATAATTTTGACCGATGTCCAATGATCTACTCCCGGATCACTATTGTACTGTCACACCCTGATTTTCATGCCACAACACTTAAGCTAATAATCATGCTAAAATGTGGTTTGGCAAAACCTATTGAGTGTTTTTAACCTTGCTTGATTGGTTTTCTGTTTGCTGTTTGCAAGTGCTCTAAAAATCAAATAAATCATCCAACTCTTATACATCATCTCCTTGATCCAAAACCTTTTCCCAATGATCATGCCATGTGTATAGGACAGTATAATATTTTCTTATAAAAATAATTTGGCCAAATAGTATTTTCTAAAATTAGTTTTCCAAAAACCCCTGGATTGAGGTTTGCACTGCAAGTACTTAATTGAGGGTGTGAAAAATCTTTCCAAAAGCATATTGAATCCTATTAGGTATAGGACTCCCATAAAACAAAAAATTATAATTTTAAAAGTTATTTTCCTATTTTATGTAAAGGCTTTTTCTTTAGGCCAGAAATGGCCTTAAATAGGTTAAAATTATTTAACTCTTTCAAAAATATTTGACAAAATTCAGAGAGACTCCTAGGACATATATTATCCATATATAAGAGTTTCAACACATGGTCATGTTCAAAATATTGGACAGATCCTTCCAAAACCCTTTCTGGATATTTCAAGCTTTTGAAATATTTACAAAGGAAATATTCTCTAAAAATTCCAGGGAAATTCTATCATGTCAAATATGACATGTTTGATGATCTTGCAAAGCCTCATGCCTTGAAGATCAAGAAAACCTCATCTAATCCCCTCAAAACCATTTCTGTCCATTTTGAAGTGTGAGCAACTCTACATTGCCAAACTTGTCCAAATGCTTTCAAACTTGGTCTAATTATGCATCTAGACCAAATGGCACAAGTATTGGAGAATCATAACTTGATCTAAGTGCCCCAAAACCCTTTCTGACCAGATCCAAATTTGAACAACTCTACATTGCCAACTTTTTACTTGTGGCCTCAACTTTTGTGGACATGCTCACAACCCCAAATGATGACACTACACCAAGTGATGCATCAAGAAGAGATGATTTGCTTAACTTAATCTTGGGAAATCCAATTTTGTTGATTTCTAGGGTTCACCAAAGTTACATTGGCAAGTTTCTTCAAATAAGCTCAAACTTGGTGGAATACCCTATTTATATATGACATTTGATCCTGTTAAGTCTCATGTCAATTGGAAATCATTTTCTTGCCCAAAACCACATCAAATACCTTCTGCCATTTTTTCCAAAACCATTGTTTTGACCCCTTTCACTATTCCCCTTTACCTCTAGTTCTTACCACAAATGAACCTAATCACCTTCTACCTCCAGTAACTCACCCATGCCTCAGATCAATCATTGGAGGGGGTAAAACCCCCAATTACCTCTTTGTTTTCACCATGGCAGCACCTTTCTACCCTCCTACTTCTTACCCCTCCCTCCTACCTTACCTCCTAAGCAAACCAGAGCATCCCCGTACCACCCCACAGCCAGTAGACAAGGAGGGACACGACCAGAGCGCGTGGGCATGTAGTGGCATGCCAAATGGGCGCTCTGGAGCACACTACAGTGTGCTCCCGCACTGTAGCTGTGTCCTGCCCGAGGCCTCCGACCACCTAGGGCGTCAGGATGGTGTCTCCCAAGGTGGCCTCGACGTCCGGGACACGCCTCGCTGTTGGGCACCTCCTCCCTTGCCCTCCTTATCCCTCCGTGATCTCGCCTGAGCGCGTCCATGGATGTTGCTCACGGTGCACCGCAGCCCCTCTACTTAGAGGCCCTCCCGAGCTCTCTTGTTGCCTCTTCCCGTTTTACCTCTATCCCGTGCACCTCCTAGACACATTCCTTCTCCCCCTAGTGCCCTCTGTCCACCTCCATGAACGACGTGTCACCGTCGTCCTCCTCTCAAATCCGAGCGCCATGGCTCTCCCCCTTCCTTTATTCCATGCCCGCGCCCTCCTCAGGGAGTCCCAAGATCGAACCCGTCCTCCTCTTGGCCTGGGAAGCCTCCCCGGTGTGACGCCGCCGAAGCTCCACGGCCGCCGCGGCCTCCCTGTGGTGGCGGCGCTGTAGGCTTCCTTGGGCGAGCCCGCAGCCACCCTCGGGTGCGGAGAGGAGAGCCGGAGCTCCTGGGCTCGTCGGTCGGCCCTGCCGCGTCGCCAGGTGACGACTGCGCCGACGGCCGAGCCCTCCCTTGCCCGGCGTCGGGCCGAAGAAGACGACCAGGGGCGGCGGGACGAACGGCAGGCGGGCCCGACAGGTCAGTGACCCTGCCAGCCACGTCGTTTAAGTGGAGGCGGCTTCAGCTGCCACGCCTCCCAGCTACGGAGGCGTATTCCGTGGACTACGCCATCGGCGTGGCCTCCAGCGCGCGTGGCCGTGCAGCTGGGCCGGCTCAGGGCGCTGCGGCACTATAATGCGCCTAGTACGCAGTATAGGTACAGCCCCCCTTCCCTT
Source organism: Secale cereale (assembly GCA_902687465.1). Classification (NCBI taxonomy): domain Eukaryota; kingdom Viridiplantae; phylum Streptophyta; class Magnoliopsida; order Poales; family Poaceae; genus Secale; species Secale cereale. The sequence goes on from LR738713.1 coordinate 159,400,437, forward strand.
GTCTTTTTCTTTTTCAAATCTCCCAAATATTCAAATGAACTCCAAATTTGATGATTCAAATTTCTAGTAGTTTCTAAAATCATGATCTACCTGTTGGTGCAAAATGCACATTTTTCCAAAGACTTTTTCTTCACAAATATTTATCAAATCCTATTTTTTTTCATTTGTGTGATGAACTTTAGAAAATCATAGAGAGCTCAAATTTGATCCAAATGCAATGGTTCAAATTCCTAGATACTTGTAATATCAAAACTTATTTTTGGAACATTTTTCCTAATACTTTATGTACCCCACAAAATAATGAGCCATTTCTTCATATTTGTCAACTTTGCAAAATCATAGGAAATTCATTTGAACTCCAAATCTAGTGAAACCAACTCCTAGATGCTTCTAAAATCATGATTTGTTAAATGGGTGCCTTTGCTCATTTTTCAAAAATATATTTATGTACACTTCTTGCAAATCCATAAACCCATTGATTCCAACATATTGAAATGATCAGAAATATCCACTAATCCAATCCCAATGAAACCACTCTGGTTATTTTTCATATAACCAGGGATATCCTAGAAAAGTCCAACTCCTATTTTTAGAGCACTTTTATTTTTGCCTTGTTGTGTTGCTTATTATGATTGTTTCCGTCGTTAGTTGACGGAATAAACGGAGTACTTGGAGATGGACCAGAAGGTTTGAAGACCCTGAAGGACAAGGCAAGCAGCCCTTTGACCATGTTCGAGAAACCTTTTTATGCATATCTCATAGCACCTTATTATCAATGCATCGGAATCATGTAGAGGTGGTGACCACTTTGGTTGGTACATTCGTTACTTTACTATTGAACTTGCATCAAGCATGACCCTACCTTCCTATGAGGGTTATGTGGGTGGGAGTAGATAGATTTATGCTATAGTAGTTGGCTACGCAAAATGGGTCAAAGTTATGCATGGGAAGAAACAAGTGTGGTTTGACATACTTGCAAATAAACCAGTGGGTGCCACTAATGCCCCTGGGAGATGATGAGGAACTAGGGCACTACTCGGTGGAGAAGTAGTGTACCGAGGCTTGATGAAAGTGTTGTTTACAATGATGGATTAGATTTATGTGTGATTACCGTCCCAACCAAACATATGCAACCACTCTACCCCTTATGGGATGGGGCATTATTCATTACTTAGGCTGATACTAGCATGGTGCCCACACCACTAGTGACGGGGATGACTTGAGGTCACCCCCGGGACGGGGTCGTGCTTGGATAGGCGACAATGATTGTCTTTATAGGGCACCGGACACACTGTTGGTCCCTTCGTGTATGCGTGACATTGTAAAAAGGGCAAGTCCCACGATCTTTCGTTTGTACACGAGGGCCGTGCACCAACGAGTGGACCCTATGTTAGTGTCGTCTAGGGAAAGGTAATGACCGGGTGCTTCCCCCGGGTACTTGAGGTACTACGGGATCGTGGATGACACGAAAGCTTCCTGGATCTTGCGGGTAAAGTGCGCAACCTCTGCAGAGTGTAAAACTATTCGTATAGCCGTGTCCACGGTTAAGGATAGTTGGGTGGTGCTACTTAGACTATGTCCATAAGTTTCTGGAAAGCAACACAGTTTGGGTAAATCTGCTGACGTGGTTTGTGAGAAAGTCACGATGAGCTTGAGCAAGAGTTGTTCATAACTCTTTTAAGATGTTGATGTCTGTAACCCCCTGATACTTGTTGCAGAGGCATGAATGCCCTGATTGTATGTTGATCATACTTGCATATGAAAAGCTAGCTTTCCGACTGCCATTTTAGCAGTAGAGCCTTGCATAATTATTCTGTCATCACACTTGGGTTGCTTGCGAGTACATTCCAAGTACTCATTGGCTTGCCACTAGTTATTTTATTGGCCAGGCATGAAAGAACAGGATATGATGAAGATTTCTTGGTGACGAACATGCGAGCTAGGACGCTTCCCAGTCAGAATGCCTATATGGTTAAGGCAGATGGCATGGGTCCAGGTTGTTACTGAAGATTTCCGTTGCAATGATATACTCAAGACTTGACCATAATTGCCCTATTTGTGTAATACGGTATGTATGGATGTAATACTCTTCTTATTCAACTTCTGTGTGTTCAGTGAGCATTGATCTCTGGGATCACTGTACACGTGCATTCGGTGATCACGACTTATGAGTCGGGGTCCCCACAGAGCTGGTATCAGAGCCATCCTGACTGTAGGAAGCCTTAGTTAGCATGGTCGTTAGTTAGGGTAAAACTATTTCCAAAACTATTACTAGTTTTCAAAACTATCTATACTTCTCTTTCCTTCTCAGTTTTTCGAAAACTAAGGTATACCTTCCTTAGTGATCTCTTCCCCTTCAAGACTGTTGGTCGCTAGAACCCTTATGCCCCTGACCACTGGATTTCCTATAATCCTCGTGGATAATTGTAATGCCCAGGATGGGACTATACCTCCTACGTGTCGAGGCACGACTTAAAGGTATAAGCCCATTCTGGAATGATCTCAAGTTCGGTATCTTTGCACGACTCATGTAAAAATAGGGATGAAATTGCAAAAGGATAGTTGGCTTACACTCGCCACATCACACAATACATTACATAAGCATAACATCATCCAAATAACATCACAACCTGACTACGGGTGAAGATCCAAATGAAAGATACCAAATACATAAAGCCACAGGTTCGAATCGCCCCTAGTAGAAACCACTACTGATCATCAGGATAGTGCACATAGTAACGGCTACGTTCTTCATCGTACTCCCAGTACAGCTCTGTACCGTCACCTGAGTAGTTCAACATAGTACCTGCATCTGGTGTGGTGTAGAATCTGTGAGCCACGGAGGACTCAGCAATCCCGTTCCCGGGTAGCAAAACTATCTAAGCCTTGTGTGTGGACAAGGCTGAAGAAATATAAAAGGTTGCAGCTGCACTAGCACTAGCTTACGTGCTAAGAGCGAGAAGAGAAGTGCCACGAGCGATAAAGTGATCACGAAGTGATCCTAACTAAGCACGTCAATCATAACCCCACCGTGTTCACTTCCCGAACCCCTTTCGGAAAATGGCCGTCACGGTTACTCACGCTGTTATTGTGTTCTGAACATGGTGTCAAGTTTTCTACAACCGGATATTAACAAATTCCCATTTGCCACATAACCGCGGGCACAACTTTCAAAAGTTCAAAACCCTGCAGGGGTGTTCCAACTTGGCCCATTACAAGCCCACGATCCGCGGAGTCGCAACTCCAAAGTGGGAAGGCCCGAGTATTCTCGGAATCCCATGCTCAAGATACTCCGACTAAGGTAAGACTAATCCAGCAAATCCTCCCGGCGTGCCGACACCCTGACAGTAGCCGCGCGTATCTAGTCTCAGGCCACGACCGGATGAGCAGTATGTACAGCAACCGAAGACCCCAGCGAACTGGGTGGCACCGCAAGTGGCTCTAGTTTGGACCAACACTCAAATCGAGCACTGGCCCAGGGGGGTTGATTAATTAATCCTTGGGTTAATTACTCCCTCGGCAAGGTTTTAGTTGTTAGGCAAATGGAGTACCAATGTTGGGACTTGCTGGAAAAGACTTAGCGCTAAGCAGTTTATCGAGGGGGTCCCATAACCCCAACCGTGTGAGGAACGCAAAATCAAGGAACATAACACCGGTTTATACGGTTCCTAGGACGGCATGAGTGGAACAAAACACCGAGCAAGAGGCTTAGCCTTCCACCCATTACCAAATATATAGATGATTTAGTTTAAGAGTTTTTTATAGAGTGATATCCTAACAAAAAGCTTCAACATGAAGCAAGAATCTTCAAATCTTCTCCTGCAACTAGCAATGCTATAAGAGGGGCTGAGCGAAGCTTACTTAGCCAAACAAAGGTTTGCTAGGTTGGGTGGTTAGACAGATTCATGGTTACAATAGGAGGCTGACAAAAAATCATGGGCATCGAGGCAATAAGCTAAAGAGCAAGACTTCTAGCAATAGGCAAAAATAGTAATGATATCTGGGTCAGGTCATCTTGCCTGTCGAGTCGTCGATGGGATCGTAAGACGGCTCCTCGTACTCAACCTCGGTAGTAACCTCGTTCTCGTACTCGGTCTCGGCTTTCGGCTCTACTAAACACAAGAACACACGAGGCACGAAATCAAACAAGGTGCAATGCACAATCTATAGGATGCACGTATGATGCACGTAGGATGCACTGAAGAAGCACTTAGGATGCATTACATGACAACATAGGAAGCACACCATAACAACACAAGAACAAGACAGTATGCTCAAGCAAGTAGGATGCAAGACAGATCTATAAAGGATGCAAAACATGGCAAGGTAGGAAGCACAGAGAACAACACAAGAAACAACAGGTTTAAATGAGGTCGGAAACTACTTAAGACAAATCCGGTAAGTCCTCATATGCATAGTTTGACATTAGTTCAGATCTGATCAAACCTTAAGTTAAAGTTGATAAATAGCAAGTTAACATGCATCAAGATGACCTACATGAAATTCTAGTCAAGTTTCATATAAAGTTTGTTTAGAACGGAGCTACGGTCTAGAAGATATGATCAAAACAAGATAAGCATGGCAACGGTGCAAGATACACCCAAACATCAAGCAAACATACTCCAAACATGTTAACAAGATGATATTATGAATCTACATGAAAAATCACACAAGTTTCATGTAGGGAACGCTCAAAAGGAGCAACGGACTAAAAGATACACCCGACACAAGAAACAATGCAAAGCTGAAATTAACAGCCACATAGCAACTTTGGAGCAAGAAATATATACTCTACAGCACACAAACATGGTGACAAGAAGCAAGGACATGAATTAGACATATCCTACAGCAAACAACTCCATTGGGGCAACTCCATAGGAGGCATGGATCAATAGCAACAAGCTACAACATTTTGATCATGACACTAAAAACCTGACAGTAATATTTTATAGCAACTTGGGAGCAAGAATTAAATAAGTTACAACAAGCCATATGAGCAAGTAAGGGCATGAATGGATAGACAACAACATATACAACAAGGAATGATCAAAGGTCACCCCAAAACTAACATGGATTTGCCTAGAGCATCAAGCAAACATGGCATCAGGATATGACAGACTCCAGACTTGGTGAAATCTCAGTAAGTGTTAAAACAGTAACATTAGCATGGCATGTTTGCGAGCATGTTTAAGTCATCTTCAAGCATAACATGGCAAAAGGTTTGCACCACAGCAAAGAACACATGAAGGAGCATCTAAAACATATGAGCATGTGACATGGGGACAAACACATCAATAGCAACGAGCTCCTCAACTAGGCATCTTGTAACAAGTTACAAAACCTAACAGCCACTTGCACTTTTGCAATAGGGATAAACATGGCAATATGAACTCTACCATGCATGCTATAGCAACCAACATGTAGAGCATCTCATGATGAACATTTTGACATATCATTTGCTTCATTTGGATAAACATGCACCAAGTTATCACATCTCAAACATGGCATGAAAATAACAAGTAGCAGCAGTTTATATCAAGTAGCACTCTTGTCACGAAGATTAAGACATCTAGATGGACTCAAACAAGCATGACACAATGGAAAAAAAACATAGTACACATCACCACAATCATTTTGATATATCATATGCACAAAACGGACCTACGAGCACAAAGTTATGGGCATGCAAAGGAGGCAACAAAACGTTATAGATCTGGGACTTAGTGGAATTTTATACCTCCAAAAGTCAACGCGGGACGGATCCATGCGGGATGGAGGGATCCGGGCTGCAGGGCGGTGTTTGGATGGAGGGAGTGGTGGATCTCGTACCGATCTGAAAGTTCGCCAGAGTTGGAGGAAGGAGACGACCGGAGACGATGAAGATGACCGGAGACGCGGAATTCTGGCGAGGCGGAGGTCGGAGGGAGGTGGCCTGGCGACCGGAGGGTGGAGGTGCGGCGGTTGGTGCGGCCGGAGGGTGGAGAGCCCGGCGGCGGCTGTCGCCCGCGGCGGCGGCGGCGCGGCTTGGAGGGGCCGGCGGCGCGGCTGCTTGCCGGGGTCGGCGGCGGCGGTTAAGGTGCCCGGCGGCGGTGTTGGAGGCGCCCGGCGGCGGGATGGCTGCGCCGGCCGGCGGTGGCTGTTGGGATCGGTGGCGGAGCTTTCCGGCGAGGCGGCGGCGACTTTCCGGCGAAGTTCCGGCGATGGCGGCGACGGTCCGGCGGTGGCTCCGGTGGCCCGGCGAGGTGGCACGGTGAGGTGGCGGTGGATGAGGTGGCGGATCCAATGGGGGGTCGCCACGTGGTGGCGGAGGTGACGTGGCGGCCTCTGATTGGACAGAGTGAGGTGGCGGCGGGTGGGACGTGTCCGGCGGCTGCGCGGACGTGTCCGGCGCGCGGAGCGGGAGGAAAATTAGGGTTGCACCGGGATTTCGGGGATGTGGACTAATTTATAGATTCTGGGAGCTAGGAAACTCCAAATGAGGAGCGGTTTTCGGCCACGCGATCAAAATTCGATGACCGAGATGATGGGGGTGGTTGTGCTGGGTTTGTGGGCTGTTGTGGAGGGGGTCTTGGGCCTCAAAGAAGAGGTTCTTTTAGCCCACTAGGTTAACCGTTGGAGTACCTAACGAACTCCAAACGCGACGAAACTTGATAGGCGGCCTACACGTACCAAAACAACATCGCACGACAAGTCTCACGCCATTCCGGAAACATTACACGGACACCCACGAAAAAAGAACGCGGGGATGCCACGGGCATGTGTGAGAGCGTCAGAACTCGAAACGGACAACGGGAAGAGACGAGTGGGACCGGATGCAAGTGACAACACAACTGCAATGCAATGCACTTGACAACTTGACATGGATGAAATGCACACACGCACGCGACAAAACGAAGAAAACCCGAAATGAAGAAGAACCCGGAAAGGAATTGATGAAGCCAAAGTTTATATATTGCCATATTGGGAAAATGTTACATCTGGGGCATTACAAACTCTCCTCTACTACGAAAAGATCTCGTCCCAAGGTGATCTTCTCGTTCCAACGTAGCTTCTCGGTCGGTATGGTGTGACCACTTAACTTTCAAGGACTTGATTGACTTGTTGCGGGTCTTGCGCTCGGTTTCTTCAAGAATAGCAACGGGGTGCTCGCGATAAGACAAATCTTGTTGAAGATCAATCTCCTCAAACAAAATGGTGCGTTCAGGTGTCTTGAAGCACTTGCGGAGTTGAGACACGTGAAACACATCATGAACATTAGCGAAGTTGGAAGGAGCTCAAGTTGATAGGCTAGATCGCCTCTTTTGCCAAGGATCTTGAAAGGGCCCACGTATCTAGGAGAAAGCTTGCCTTTGATACCGAATCTTTGGGTGCCATTCATAGGAGAAACACGGAGGTAGACATGATCACCAATGTTGAAAGCCAAATCACGATGCTTGCCATCATAGTAGCTCTTCTGACGCGACTGAGCGGCCTTGAGATTCTCACGTATGACTTTGCACATTTCTTCGGCTTTTGAGATCAAGTTATTGCCAAGAAGTTGACGTTCACCAGTCTCGGACCAGTTGAGAGGAGTACGGCACTTTCTGCCATAGAGAATTTCAAACGGAGCTTTGCCGGCACTTGCTTGGAAGCTGTTGTTGTAAGAGAACTCGGAAAATGGAACATAATCTTCCCACTTCATGCCAAAAGATATGACACAAGCTCTGAGCATGTCTTCGAGGATCTGGTTCACTCTCTTGACTTGACCACTAGTCTGAGGGTGAAACGCAGTGCTGAAACGAATCTTAGTGCCCATGGCAGACTGAAAGGAGTCCCAGAACTTGGATGTGAACAAACTTACACGGTCTTGAGGAGATAACTTGAGGAATGCCATGTAAGGACACAATTCTGGAAGTGTACAAGCCTGCCAGTTGAGCTGCACTGAAGGATTCTTTGACTGGAAGGAAGTGAGCTACTTTGGTTAGCTTGTCAATCACCACAAAGATAGAATCATTCCCTTTCTTGGACTTGGGAAACCCAGTGACGAAGTCCATTTCACTGTGGTCGAATTTCCACTCGGGAATAGGAAGATGTTGGAGAAGACCGGCTGGACGTTGATGCTCTGCCTTCACTCTTCTGCAAATATCACATTCATTCACGAAGTGGGCAATCTCCCTTTTCATGCGAGTCCACCAATAAGATTGGTCTTGGTACATCTTGGAACTTCCAGAATGAATCGAGAGGAGGGAGTCATGTGCTTCGTTCATTATGAGCTTCCTGAGATCACCCTTGGGAACCACAAGTTTGTCCTCAAAGAACAAGGTATCTCTCTCATGAACGTGATAGCACTTGTATTTGGGAGTACCCTTTGAAATACCATGTTTCACTTTCTGCACCATAGCATAACTGAGTTGGGCCTCACGGATCTGATCTTCCAAGGTAGGAGCAACTTGAAGATTTGCAAGAAAGCCTTGCGGAACAACTTGGAGGTTGAGCTTCCTGAATGCTTCACAAAGCTCAGGCTGGAACGGCTTGATAAGGAGACTGTTGCAATATGCCTTTCTGCTCAAGGCATCTGCAATGACATTTGCCTTGCCAGGTGTGTATTCGATGCTTGGATCATACTCTTGGATCATTTCAACCCAACGAGTCTGGCGAAGGTTCAGGTTCGGCTGTGTGAAGATGTACTTCAAGCTCTAGTGATCGGTGAAGATGTCGACTTTTCTGCCCAACAGAAGGTGTATCCACGTGATTAAGGCGTGTACCACCGCTGCTAGCTCGAGATCATGTGTGGGGTAGTTCTTCTCACTTGGCTTCAGTTGACGAGAGGTGTATGCCACAATTTTCTTGTCCTGCATTAGCACACCACCAAGTCCTTGAAGAAAAGTATCACAGAATACTTCGTAGGGCTTGGACTCATCTGGAGGAGTAAGAACTGGAGTAGAGATGAGGTTTTCTTTGAGAGTTTTGAATGCCACATCACAATCTGGAGACCAGTTGTACTTGACATTCTTCTGCAGCAAGTTGGAGAGAGGCTTGGCAATCTTCCAGAAGTTCTCAACGAACCTTCTGCAATAGCTAGCAAGACCAAGGAAGCTTCAGAGTTGCTTGACGTTCTGAGGGGGTTCCCAGTTGACAATCGCTTCAACTTTCTCGGGGTTGACAGAAATACCCTCAGCAGAAATGATATGGCCCAGATACAAGACCTTATCGAGCCAGAATTCGCACTTGGAGAACTTGGCATAGAACTTGTGTTCACGGAGTCTGTCGAGAACCAGACGGAGGTGCTTTTCATGATCCTCTTCATTCTTGGAGAATACCAAGATGTCATCCAGATAGACGAGCACAAATTCGTTGGTGTAGGGGTTGAATATGTAGTGCATCATTCTCGAGAAGGTGGGTGGAGCATTAGCGAGGCCAAAAGACATGACTGTATATTCGTAGGAGCCGTAGCTGGTTCTGAATGCAGTCTTGTGAATATCTTCTTCACGGATGTGGATCTGGTGATAACCCATCCGGAGATCGAGCTTAGAGAACACTTTTGCTCCTTTGAGCTGCTCGAACAATTCATTGATGTTGGGGAGCGGATACTTGTTCTTTATTGTCTTCTTGTTCAATGGCCGGTAATCAACGCAAAGGCGCTCCGTGCCATCCTTCTTCTTGACAAATAAGACACCGCAGCCCCAAGGAGAAGTGCTAGGCCTGATTAGACCCATACGCTCTTGCTCATCGAGCTGTCTCTTCAACTCCTTCAACTCTTTTGGAGAAAGCTTGTACGGACGCCGGCATGCTGGCTCAGTACCAGGCTCTAGTTCAATGACGAATTCAACTTGACGATGCGGAGGCATGCCTGGAAGCTCTTCAAGGAAAACATCTTCATATTCATTGACCACTGGAATTTGAGAGATGGCATTAATCTCGCCCTTGTCATTGAGAGAGAATAGCCTGATTGTGTTATCTCGAGAGGCGAAGATAATCACGTCTTTGTCAGAATGAGTAATCTTGACTTCCTTATTTGCACAATCAATGTGAGCATCATGCTGGGAAAGCCAATCCATCCCGAGAATAAGATCAATGTCGGAGTTGCTGAGAACAATCGGAGAAGCCAGAAAGCGGTAATCACCCATGCGAATAGATACATCCGGAACATGCACCCGAGAGGACATTTGCAATCCAGGAGAAATAATGCTCAAAGGCTTTGGCAACACTTGAGTGACGAATTCATGCTTGGCAACAAATGGTCTTGAAATGAAAGAAAGTGATGCACCCGAATCAAACAATACTTTAGCAGGTATAGAGTTGACTGGAAGATTACCAAGTATCACATCTGAAGAATTCTCTGCTTGAGCTGCATTCATTAGATTCACTCTTGCGACCTTGGGATTGTGCTTGACAATAGCAGTGCTGACAGGTGGAGGAGGCGGAAGGCGCCTTGGGTTGGGGCACTTGTTAGCATAATGACCCTTCTGGCCACACTTGTTGCGAATCACTTCTGAGAGAGGACGGTGATAAGGAGCACTTGACTTGTAAGCTTGAAAATGATTCTTTGACTGATTGCTTGGGTTGGGTGGGTGGGAGAAACCACGGCCACCAGAATTCTTGTTGTTGTTGTTGGGAGCTCGGATCACTGGAGGAGGTGGAAGCCAAAACTTCTGTTGCTTTGCGACCACTTGAGAAGAAGAGGAGGAGTGAACAGCGTCTCTGATCCTCTTTTTGGAAGCTTCCATCTTGAGCTGGGCTGCCTCTTGCTTAAGTGCCATGTTATAGAATTGATCAAACTCATCAGGCTCGAACAAGGTGAGAGCTAGTTGGAGTTCATCCTTCAGACCACCGCGAAACTGATAGATCTTGCTCTTGGCATCTGGGATGTCTTGCTTGGCATAGCGGGAAAGGTTCTGGAACTTGACATTATAATCTAGTAACATGATATAATCTAGAAGGATGATACCTTGACCACCTATTCTGAACACAAGATTGGCGACACTGCAACAAGACGATGCCAACAGAAGATACATCCTCGAGGAATTAGGACATGAAGACCCAGAAGATGGTGCGGCCTTGGCCTACGATGAACATGGCATGAGTTATGCAAGATCATGATATACATCGCTAACAGAGTAACCTTGTCACTACTGTTGTTGTATCGGCAACCACCGGTGGATGAGAACCTCGCCATTTGGTCCGCCTCACTATAGTGAGCAGGAAAACGGTTCTCTTCGTCCCCCGCTCTTGGTGTCGATGATGTCATCAACGTAACCGACATGTTGGACCTCCATTATGCCTTGTTATTGTCATTGCATAAGGATTACCTACCCAGTACCGTCGATGCCTTAGAAGACAAGAATGGATCGTTATGATTAAAAAGATAAGAGGAGACCAAGTCAATGCCAGCTATGAGGAGACACCTTCACCACATCCCCTCATCAGGCGAGAAGTTGTTGAAGATTCTTCAAGCTCAACCCAGATCGTTCATTAAACAAGTACAAGGGACATAGCACATCTGAGGAAAACTCAGAAGACTGCACGAGGCACAAGTCACGACTACTGAGTCCAAGAACCCCTAGGGTAGGATGAGCCGTGTACCCCCTATGCACAGTCGAATCCATGTGATGGTTCGAATAGAACCATGATTGTGTGTTACTTGCTTTTATTTGTTTGTGTTTTGATATAAGTCGCACTTTTTCCCTAGGCAACAAGTACATGGCTATATCATCTTCCTTGCCTTGTTTCCTTTGTTTCGCCCTTTTTACACCTGTTTGTTTGCACTTGCACTATAAAACCCCCTTTAGGCATTCCTCTCCTCTATGCTACTTTTTCCCTCTCTTCTATCTCCTCAGGTGAAGACCAGCAAGACAAGATACACCAGTGATTCTACCTCGGCAACCAACTGGCACTGAAGATTTTTTCTGCAGCCTCCTCGGCTAAGTGCAACCCCGTGAAGTTATGTTTAACTCTCCAGACTAAAAACCCATTCCTAGACCCATTGAGACTTCACGACATACCCCAGAACGAATCCTTAACCATGTGCTTAACCCATAGTATAACAAGAGAACCAGTTAAGCCTCTATAACCTTGCACAACACTGGGTTCGTAATGGAACTAGTGGACACAGTGAGTGAGCACATTTTCATCCTAATATAGCGCAAGAACTGACGATGCCATAGATAGAACAAATTTGAGGATGTAGGACACATGATTTGGTGACTTTATATCGGTGACTTCGAGAATTATCTGAGGCCTTGATGGATTGTGAGGTTTTCATGTTGGTAGATGAACTTGGTGGGATCATGTTGATAGAGTAGCATAACTTTCATTACCCCCTGGAGTAAACTGGATTTTGTAGGACAATTATAATCTCAAGGTGAAATTCTTGGAAGTATAAGGATTTGACTTGATTAGATGATATTGATGGGAGATAGTTGACATTACGATAATGACTTTGGGGAAGCATGTAGGAATTCTCGTCGGACATGAGATTTCGATTTTAGTAGGAGATTCTAGTTGAGTTGCTAAGTATGTCTACATGGTTCGGAGTAAATTGGATTTAGACTGCTGATCCCGATCATGATTCCATGTTTCCCGGTGGACAATAAACTAGGAGATTGGATCAATTGTCGGAGTTGATTTAGGGATCTATATAATCATGACCTTGGAGTTTAATTGACCATTATGGTGGGAATTTGGTGGACTTACTATAGTAATGGATAGCCCTTCCACGTATTTGGGTATTATAGGGACTTGAGATCTTGTAGAACACCGTAGACATCGGATTTGTGGAATTTTTGGATTATGTGGTGATTGATGGAAGTTAATGAACTGTTGGAGTTGATCTATAGGAAGGAAACAAAATCTTGGAGTGGCATATGATGAGTTTCCTTAGAATAGAGATGCATTATCTTGAACCTTGGAAGAATGGGATGAGCACTTGGATTGTCATGTTTAATTCAAGCTTAGCAGCTTGTATGCACTACTCATGGATTCTTAGGGGTAGCCATACATATGATTTTCGCGGATCGTAGACATGTATAATTTTGTTAGACCTCCTTTTGGGAGTCATGAGGATATGTATGGCATGAGTGGTGATCGGAGTTGACCTATGCGAGATGATGCTTTCGGTGGTATAAGGATTGTAGGACTAGGAAGAACTATTGGCATCTCAGAAATCGTGCTTAAGGATAAAATAATAAACGTTCAATGACACACTAGAATCCTTGAAACCCTTAAGCCCCACCAAGCCACAACATGGTCAGATCCTGACCACGGGCCTTGGCTCTAAGTCAAGAAGACCTTTGCCAATACTCAACAGAGACCACCCCCAATACCCCATCCTACCATGCGTACCCTATAGACTTCATGGGGTACTTGGACAAGTTAGTTGTCATCTTTATTTGGCAACATACTTGACTACCCGAAGACGGAGGAAGAGCTGTGGAGCTGGTTAGAAGACATTTGAAGAACTACACCAACCACCATCATCAAGAAATAAAACTTACGTGTCGAAGATCGGGCATATCTGCAAACCACTCCTCTCGAAGGAACCAAGCATTTTCATGTCGAAGGGACGCTCACGCCAAGATTCATCAACCTTCTCCAAGACCACTGCAAAACAAAGAGTGGACGACTACCAGTCAGATTTACCACCTAAGTTACCCACCGTGCACCAAATTTTCCACAAGTCACAACTCTGGAAGTACTTTTAACTTCCTAACTAGCCCGGTCCCTGCAAGGACATCGATCACCAAGCCATTAACATCTAGCCCAACCTAACCTATGAAAGAGACCCCTCAGCAACCTGCATCAAAAGGGCAACGTGCGAGAAGCCACACCGCCAAATACTTCAAGGATTCCATGGAGCACCACTCGGAAGCAGAACCAACAAGAAGAAATGAAGACTACCCCACATCCAAGTTTTCGTATTCCTTTCCACGCCTAGTCTGGGAATCTCAGGGACGAGATTCTTGTAAGGGGGTAGGTCTGTCACACCCTAATTTCCATGCCACAACACTTAAGCTAATAATCATGCTAAAATATGGTTTGGCAAAAACTTTTGAGTGTTTTTAACCTTGCATGATTGGTTTTCTGTTTGTTGTTTGCAAGTGCTCTAAAAATCAAATAAATCATCCAACTCTTATACATCATCTCTTTTCGCAATGATCATGCCATGTGTATAGGACAATATAGTATTTTCCTATAAAAGTAATTTGGCCAAATAGTATTTTCTAAAATTAGTTTTCCAAAAACCCCTAGATTGAGGTTTGTACTGCAAGTACTTAATTGAGGGTGTGAAAAATCTTTCCAAAAGCATATTTGAATCCTATTAGGTATAGGACTCCCATAAAACACAAAATTATAATTTTAAAAGTTATTTTCCTATTTTATTTAAAGGCTTTTTCTTTAGGCCAGAAATGGTCTTAAATAGGTTAAAATTATTTAACTGTTTCGAAAATATTTGACAAAATTCAGAGAGACTCCTAGGACATATATTGTCCATATATAAGAATTTCAACACATGGTCATGTTCAAAATATTGGACAGATCCTTCCAAAACCCTTTCTGGATATTTCAAGCTTTTGAAATATTTACAAAGGAAATATTCTCTAAAAATTCCAGGGAAATTCTATCATGTCAAATACGACATGTTTGATGATCTTGAAAAGCCTCATACCTTGAATATCAAGAAAACCTCATCTAATCCCCTCAAAACCATTTCTGTCCATTTTGAAGTTTGTGCAACTCTACATTGCCAAACTTGTCCAAATGCTTTCAAACTTGGTGCACATGCTAAAATGGTCTAATTGTGCATCTAGACCAAATGGCACAAGTATTGGAGAATCATAACTTGATCTAAGTGCCCCCAAACCCTTTCTGACCAGATCCAAATTTGAACAACTCTACATTGCCAACTTTTTACTTGTGGCCTCAACTTTTGTGGACATGCTCACAACCCCAAATGAAGACACTACACCAAATGGTTCATCAAGAAGAGATGATTTGCTTAACTTAATCTTGGGAAATCCATTTCTGTTGATTTCTAGGGTTCACCAAAGTTTCATTGGAAAGTTTCTTCCAATAAGCTCAAACTTGGTGGAATACCCTATTTGTATAGGCCATTTGATCATGTTAAGTCTCATGTCAATTGGAAATCATTTGCTTGCCCAAAACCACATCAAACACCTTCAGCCATTTTTCCAAAACCATTGTTTTGACCCCTATCACTATTCCCCTTTACCTATAATTCTTACCACAGATGAACCTGATCACCTTCTACCTCCAGTAACTCACCCATGCCTCAGCTCAATCATTGGAGGGGGTAAAACCCCCAATTACCTCTCCATTTTCACCATGGCAGCACCTTTCTGCCCTCCTACTTCTTACCCCTCCCTCCTACCTTACCTCCTAAGCAACCGAGAGCATCCCCGTAAAACCCCACAGCCAGTAGACAAGGAGGGACACGACCAGAGTGCGTGGGCATGCAGTGGCATGCCAAATGGGTGCTCTGGAGCACGCTACAGTGTGCTCCCACACTATAGCTGCGTCCTGCCCGAGGCCTCCGACCACCTTGGGCATCGGGATGGTGTCTCCCGAGGTGGCCTCGACGTCCAGGACATGCCTCGCTGTCGGGCCCCTCCTCCCTTGCCCTCCTTATCCCTCAGTGAGCTCGCCCGAGCACGTCCATGGACGTTGCTCACGGTGCACCGCAGCCCCTCTACTTAGAGGCCCTCCCGAGCTCTCTTGTTGCCTCTTCCCGCTCTACCTCTATCCCGTGCACCTCCTAGACACCTTCCTTCTCCCCCTAGTGCCCTCTGTCCACCTCCATGACCGACGTGTCGCCTTTGGCCTCCTCTCAAATCCGAGCACCATGGCTCTACCCCTTCCTTTATTCCATGCCCGCGCCCTCCTCAGGGAGTCCCAAGATCGAACCCGGCCTCCTCTTGGCCTGGGAAGCCTCCCCGGCGTGACTCTGCCAAAGCTCCACGGCCGCCGTGGCCTCCCTATGGTGGCGGCGCTGTATGCTTCCTTGGGAAAGCTCGCCACCACCCTCGGGTGCGGAGAGGAGAGCCGGAGCTCCTGGGCTCGTCGGCCGGCCCTCCCGCGTCGCCAGGCGACGACTAAGCCGGCGACCGAGCCCTCCCTTGCCCGGCGTCGGGCCGAAGATGACGACCAGGGGCGGTGGGACGAACGGCCAACGGGTCAGTGACCCTGCCAGCCGCCACATCGTTTAAGTGGAGGCGGCTTCAACTGCCACGCCTCCCAGCTACGGACGGTATTCCATGGACTGCGCCATCGGCGTGGCCTCCAGCGCGCGTGGCCGTGCAGCTGGGCCGGCCCAGGGCGCTCCGGTACTATACTGTGCCTAGTACGCAGTATAGGTACAACCCCCCTTCCCTTGTCCTTTTCTTTTTCCAAATAAATCGTGAAATCTCCCAAATATTCAAATGAACTCCAAATTTGATGATTCAAATTTCTAGTTGTTTCTAAAATCAATCTACCTGTTGGTGCAACATGCACATTTTTTTAGAGACTTTTTCTTCACAAATATTTATCAAATCCTATTTTTCCATTTCTGTGATGAACTTTAGAAAATCACAGAGAGCTCAAATTTGATCCAAGTGCAATGGTTCAAATTCCTAGATACTTGTAATATCAAAACTTATATTTGGAACGTTTTTCCTAATACTTTTTGTACCCCACAAAATAATGAGCCATTTCTTCATATTTGTCAACTTTGCAAAATCATAGGAAATTCATTTGAACTCCAAATCCAGTGAAACCAACTCCTAGATGCTTCTAAAATCTTGATTTGTTAAATGGGTGCCTTTGCTCATTTTCAAAAATATATTTCTGTACACTTCTTGCAAATCCATAAACCCATTGATTCCAACATATTGAAATGATCAGAAATATCCACTAATCCAATCCTAATGAAATCACTCTGGTTATTTTTCATATAACTAGGGATATCCTAGAAAAGTCCAACTCCTATTTTTAGAGCACTTTTATTTTTGCCTTGTTGTGTTGCTTATTATGATTGTTTCCGTCGTTAGTTGACGAAATAAACGGAGTACTTGGAGATGGACCAGAAGGTTTGAAGACCCTGAAGGACAAGGCAAGCAGCCCTTTGACCGTGTTCGAGAAACCTTTTTATGCATGTCTCATAGCACCTTATTATCAATGCATCGGAATCATGTAGAGGTGGTGACCACTTTGGTTGGTACCTTCGTTACTTTACTATTGAACTTGCATCAAGCATGACCCTACCTTCCTATGAGGGTTATGTGGGTGGGAGTAGATAGATTTATGCTATAGTAGTTGGCTACGCAAAATGGGTCAGGGTTATGCATGGAAAGAAACAAGTGTGATTTGACATACTTGCAAATAAACCAGTGGGTGCCACTAATGCCCCTGGGAGATGATGAGGAACTAGGGCACTACTTGGTGGAGAAATAGTGTACCGAGGCTTGATGAAAGTGTTGTTTACAGAGATGGATTAGATTTATGTGTGATTACCGTCCCAACCAAACATGTGCAACCACTCTACCCCTTATGGGACGGTGCATTATTGATTACTTAGGCTGATACTAGCATGGTGCCCACATCACTAGTGACGGGGAAGACTTGAGGTCACCCCCGGGACGGGGTCGTGCTTGGATAGGCGACCATGACTGTCTTTACAGGGCACCGGACACACCGTTGGTCCCTTCGTGTATGCGTGGCATTTTAAAAAGGGCAAGTCCCACGATCTTTCGTTTGTACACGAGGGCCGTGCACCAACGAGTGGACCCTATGTTAGTGTCGTCTAGGGAAAGGTAATGACCGGGTGCTTCCCCCGAGTACTTGAGGTACTACGGGATCGTGGATGACACGAAAGCTTCCCGGATCTTGTGGGTAAAGTGCGCAACCTCTCCAGAGTGTAAAACTATTCAAATAGTTGTGTCCACAGTCAAGGACAGTTGGGTGGTGCTGCTTAGACTATGTCCATAAGTTTCTGGAAGACAACACAGTTTGGGTAAATCTGCTTACTGGTTTGTGAGAAAGTCACGATGAGCTTGAGCAAGAGTTGTTCATAACTCATTTCCGATGTTGATGTCTGTAACCCCCTGATACTTGTTGCAGATGCATGCATGCCCTGGTTGTATGTTGATCATACTTGCATATGAAAAGGTAGCTTTCCGCAAAACTGCCATTTTAGCAGTAGAGCCTTGCATAATTATTCTGTCATCACACTTGGGTTGCTTGCGAGTACATTCAAAGTACTCACTAGCTTGCCACTGGTTATTTTATTGGCCATGCATGAAAGAATAGGATATGATGAAGATTTCTTGGTGACGAACATGCGAGCTAGGACGCTTCCCAGTCAGAATGCCTGTAGGGTTAAGGCAGATGGCATGGGTCCAAGTTGTTACTGATGATTTCCGCTGCAATGATATACTCAAGACTTGACCATAATGGTCCTATTTGTGTAATACGGTATGTATGGATGTAAGACTCTTGTTATTCAGCTTATGTGTGTTCAGTGAGCATTGAACTGTGGGATCACTGTACATGTGCATTCGGTGATCACGACTTATGAGTCGGGGTCCCCACATGTACCTCCTTGCCAAACTCATGGTAAGGTACACAACAGGTTTGGTACAGAGCGTGCATACTTTATAGAACCTATGGCGGAGGCATATGGAATGACTTTCATTCTTTCTCTATCTTCTGCCCTGGTCAGGTTTCGAGTCTTACTCAACTTCATACCTTACAACTCAGGCAAGAACTCCTTCTTTGACTGATCCATTTTGAACTTCTTCAAAATCTTATTAAGGTATGTACTCATTGAAAATCTTATCAAGCATCTTAATCTATCTCTATAGATCTTGGTGCCCAATATGTAAGCAGCTTCACAGAGGTCTTTTATTGAAAAACTCTTTTAAACAATCCTTTATGCTTCCCAAAACATTCTACATCATTTCCGATCAACAATATGTCATTCACATATACTTATCAAAAAAAGCTGCAGTGCTCCCACTCACGTTCTTGTAAATACATGCTTCACAGCAAGTCTGTATAAAACCATAAGCTTTGATCACACTATCAAAGTGTATATTCCAACTCCAAGAGGCTCGCACTAGTCCATCAATGGATCGTTGTAGCTTGCACACTTTTTTAGCACCTTTAGGATCGACAAAACCTTCTGGTTGGACCATATACAACTCTTCTTTAAGAAATCCATAAGGAATGCAATTTTGACATCAATTTGCCAATTTCATAAAATGCGGCAATTGCTAACATGATTCGAACAGACTTTAAGCATCGCTACGAGTGAGAAAATCTCATCATAGTCAACACCTCGAACTTGTCGAAAACCTTTTGCAACAAGTCGAGCTTTGTAGATAGTAACGTTACAATCGGAATTAACTAAAGTCCACACTTTGTTCTCATACATGGATCCCATCTCTGATTTCATCGCCTCAAGCCTTTTTGCGGAATCTGGGCTCATCATCGCTTCCTCATAGTTCGTAGGTTCATCATGGTCCAGTAACATGACTTCCAGAATAGGGTTACCGTACCACTCTGGTGCGGAACATACTTTGGTTGACCTACGAGGTTCAGTAGTAACTTGATCTGAAGTTTCATGATCATCATCATTAGCTTCCTCGTTGATTGGTGTAGGAATCACTGGAACTAGTTTATGTGATGTACTACTTTCCAATTCGGGAGAAGGTACAATTACCTTATCAAGTTCTCCTTTCCTCCCACTCACTTCTTTCGGGAGAAACTCCTTCTCTATAAAGGATCCATTCTTAGCAATGAATATCTTTCCCTCGGATCTGTGATAGAAGGTGTACCCAACTGTTTCCTTTGGGTATCCCATGAAGACACATTTCTCCCACTTGTGTTCAAGCTTATCAGGTTGAAGCTTTTTCACATAAGCATCGCAGCCCCAAACTTTAAGAAACGACAACTTGGGTTTCTTGCCAAACCACAATTCATAAGGCGTCGTCTCAACGGATTTAGATGGTGCCCTATTTAACGTGAATGCGGCTGTCTCTAATGCATAACCCCAGAACGATAATGGTAAATCGTTAAGAGACATCATAGATCACACCATATCTAATAAAGTACGGTTATGACATTCGGACACACCATTACGCTGTGGTGTTCCAGGTGGCGTGAGCTGTGAAACTATTCCACATTGTTTCAAAAGAAGACCAAACTCATAACTCAAATATTCGCATCCACGATCAGATCGTAGTAACTTTATTTTCTTGTTACGATGATTCTCTACTTCACTCTGAAATTCTTTGAACTTTTCAAATGTTTCAGACTTGTGCTTCATCAAGTAGATATACCCATATCTGCTCAAATCATCAGTGAAGGTCAGAAAATAACGATACCCGCCGCGAGCCTCAACAATCATCGGTCTGCATACATCAATATGTATGATTTCCAACATGTCAGTTTCTCGCTCCATTGTCCCGGAGAACGGAGTTTTAGTCATCTTGCCAATGAGGCATGGTTTTCAAGCACCAAGTGATTCATAATCAAGTGATTCCAAAAGTCCATCAGCATGGAGTTTCTTCATGCGCTTTACACCAATATGATCTAAATGGTAGTGCCATAAATAAGTTGCACTATCATTATCAACTCTGCATCTTTTGGCTTCAATATTATGAATATGTGTATTTACTACGATCGAGATTCAATAAACCATTCACCTTGGGTGTATGACCATAGAAGGTTTTATTCATGTAAATATCATAACAATTATTCTCCCACTTAAATGAATAACCATTTTGCAATAAACACGATCCAATCTTGTTCATGCTCAACGCAAACACCAAATAACATTTAGTTAGGTTTATCACTAATCCCGAAAGTATAGGGAGTGTGCGATGATCATCATATCAGTTTTGGAACTACATCCAACACACATCGTCACCTCGCCCTCAACTAGTCTTTGTTTTTTCTGCAACTCCTATTTCGAGTTACTAATCTTAGTAGCTGAACTAGTATCAAATACCCAAGGGCTACTATGAATACTAGTAAGGTACACATCAATAACATGTATATCAAATATACCTTTGTTCACTTTGCCATTCTTCTTATCCGCCAAATATTCAGGGAACTTCCGCTTCCAGTGACCATTTCCTTTGCAGTTAGAAGCACTCAGTTTTAGGCTTAGGTCCAGCTTTGGGCTTCTTCACGGGAGTGACAACTTGCTTGCCATTCTTCTTGAAGTTCCCTTTCTTCCCCTTGCCCTTTTCTTGAAACTAGTGATCTTGTTAACCATCAACAATTGATGCTCTTTCTTGATTTCTACCTTCGTTGATTTCACCATCACGAAGAGCTCGGGAATCGTTTTCGTCATCCCTTGCATATTATAGTTTATCACGAAGTTCTAGTAACTTGGTGACAGTGACTAGAGAACTCTGTCAATCACTATTTTATCTGGAAGATTAACTCCCACTTGATTCAAGCGATTGTAGTACTTAAACATTCTGAGCACATGCTCATTGGTTGAGCTATTCTCCTCCATCTTCAAGGAAAAGTACTTGTCAGAGGTCTCATACTTCTCGACACGAGCATGAGTATGAAATCCTATTTTCAACTCTTGGTACATCTCATATGCTCTGTGGCGTTCAAAACATTTTTGAAGTCCTGGTTATAAGCCATAAAGCATGGCGCACTAAACTATCAAGTAGTCATCATACCAAGCTTGTCAAATGTTCATAATGTCTGCATCTGCTCCTGCAATAGGTTTGCCACCTAGTGGTGCATCAAGGACATAATACTTATGTGCAGCAATGAGCATAATCCTCAGATCACGGACCTAGTCCGCATCATTGCTACTAACATCTTTCAACTTAGTTTTCTCTAGGAAGATATCAAAAACATAGGGGGTCTATAACGCGAGCTATTGATCTACAACATAATTTGCAAATAGTATCAGGACTAAGTTCATGATAAATTAAAGTTCAATTAATCATATTACTAAAAAAATCCGACTTAGATAGACATCCCTCCAGTCATCTAAATGATCACGTGATCCAAATCAACTAAACCATGTCCGATCATCACGTGAGATGGAGTAGTTTTCAATGGTGAACATCTTATGTTGATCATATCTACTATATGATTCACGCTCGACCTTTCGGTCTCCAGTGTTCCGAGGCCATGTCTGTACATGCTAGGCTCGTCAAGTTTAACCCGAGTATTCTGCATGTGCAAAATTGTCTTACACCCGTTGTATTTGAACGTAGAGCTTATCACACCCGATCATCACATGGTGTCTTGGCACGACGAACTTTCGCAACGGTGCATACTCAGGGAGAACACTTGTACCTTGAAATTTCTATAAGGGATCATCTTATAATGCTACCGTTGTACCAAGCAAAATAAGAAGCATAATAAGTTAAACATCAGATGCAATCAGAATATGTGACATGATATGGTCATCATCATCTTGTGCTTTTGATCTCCATCTCCAAAGCATCATCATGATCTCCATCATCACCGGCTTGACACCATGATCTTCATCGTAGCGTTGTGGTCGTCTCGCCAACTATTTCTACTACTACTATCGCTAACTCATAGTGATAAAGTAAAGCAATTACACGACACTCGCAATTCATATAATAAAGAGACAACCATAAGGCTCCTGCCGGTTGCCGATAATTTACAAAACATGATCATCCCATACAATAACGTATAACTCATCACATTTTGACCATATCACATCACAACATGCCCTGCAAAAACAAGTTAGACGTCCTCTACTTTGTTGCTGCAAGTTTTACATGGCTACTACGGGCTTAGCAAGAACCGTTCTTACCTACGCATACAAAAACCACAACGAATTTTCGTCAAGTGTGTTGTTTTAACCTTCACAAGGACCAGGCATAGCCACACTCGATTCAACTAAAGTGAGAGAGACAAACACCCGCCGGTCACCTTTAAGCAACGAGTGCTTGCAACGGTGAAACCAGTCTCGCGTAAGCGTACACATAATCTCGGTCTGGGCCGCTTCATCTCACAATACTACCGAATCAAAGTATGACATGATGGTAAGCAGGATGACTATTATCGCCCACAACTCATTGTGTTCTACTCATGTATATCAACTACGCATAGACCTGGCTCTGATACCGCTGTTGGGGAACGTAGTATTTCAAAAAAATTCCTACGATCACGCAAGATCTATCTAGCAGAAGCATAGCAATGAGCGGGGAGAGTGTGTCCACATACCCTCGTAGACCGAAAGCGGAAGCGTCTAGTAACGTGGTTGTTGTAGTCGAACGTCTTCGCGATCCAACCGATCCAAGCTCCGAACGTACGGCACCTCCGCGTTCAGCACACGTTCAGCTCGATGATGTCCCACGAGATCTTGATCCAGTTGAGCGTCACGGGAGAGTCTCGTCAGCACGACAGCGTGGTGACGGTGATGATGAAGCTATCGGTGCAGGGCTTCGCCTGAGCACCGCAACGATATGACCGAGGTGTGTAACTGTGGAGGGGGCATTGTACACGGCTAAGAAATCAACTTGTGTATCTATGGGGTGCCGCCTCCCCACGTATATAAAGGAGGGAGGGAGGAGGAGGCCGGCCTACATGGGGCGCGCCAAGGAGTAGGAATCCTACTCCTAGCAGGAGTAGGTTCAACCCTTTCCTAGTCCTACTAGGAGAAAGGAAGAAAGAGGAGGAGGGGAGAAGGAAAGGGGGGCCGGCCCCCCAAGCCCTAAACCAATTCTGTTTGGGCCAAGGGGGGGGGGGCGCCCCACCACATATGCTTGCTGCCCTCTTTCTCCACTAGGGCCCATGTAGGCCCATTAATCCCCCTGGGGGTTCAGGTAACCTCCCGGTACTCCGGTTTTCATCTGATGACCCCCGGAACCCTTCTGGTGTCCGAATATAACCTTTCAATATATCAATCTTTATGTCTAGACCATTTCGAGACTCCTCGCCATGTCCGTGATCACATCCGGGACTCCGAACTACCTTCGGTACATCAAAACACATAAATTCATAATACCGATCGTCATCGAATGTTAAGCGTGCGGACCCTATGGGTTCGAGAACTATGTAGACATGACCGAGACTCATCTCCGGTCAATAACCAATAGAGGAACCTGGATGCTCATATTGGTTCCTACATATTCTACGAAGATCTTTATCGGTCAAACCGCATAACAACATACGTTGTTCCCTTTGTCATTGGTATGTTACTTGCCTGAGATTCGATAGTTGGTATCATCATACCTAGTTCAATCTCGTCACCGGCAAGTCTCTTTACTCATTCTGTAATACATCATCTCATGACTAACTCATTAGTCGTTTGCTTGCAAGGCTTATTACGATGTGTATTACCGAGAGGGCCCAGAGATACCTCTCCGACATTCGGAGTGACAAATCCTATTCTCGATCTATGCCAACACCACAAACACCTTCGGAGACACCTGTAGAGCATATTTATAATCACCCAGTTACGTTGTCACTTTTGATAGCACACAAGGTGTTCCTCCGGTATTCGGGAGTTGCATAATCTCATAGTCATAGGAACATGTATAAGTCATGAAGAAAGCAATAACAATAAAACTAAACGACCATAGTGCTAAGCTAACGGATGGGTCTTGTCCATCACATCATTCTCTAATGATGTGATCCCGGTCATCAAATGACAACACATGTCTATGGTTAGGAAACATAACCATCTTTGATGAACGAGCTAGTTAAGTAGAGGCATACTAGGGACACTCTGTTTTGTCTATGTATTCACACATGTACTAAGTTTTCAGTTAATACAATTCTAGCATGAATAATAAACATTTATCTTGATATAAGGAAATATAAATAACAACTTTATTATTGCCTCTAGCGCATATTTCTTTCACATGCACTATTTCAAAATACTGCAAAGTTATTTTACATCAGTGGTTGACGCGGTTCTAACTTATGATAAAAATGTTTTGGAGATGAACTCGCAGCGGTAATGAGAAACGGGGTGGCTAGTCCCGGTGATGGCCTTCCAACCTCTTGACTCCGTCAGCGCTGCTGATGATGGCCTCGGTACGCCTTCGAGTGTCGTGAGGTCCGCATCCTCCGACAAACTCTCAAGTGCGTTGGCAAAGTCGACGCTGGGGTTCCAGAACGCCACCTTGGTGAGCACCTTGCTCAGGGCGCTCCGGCAAAGCTTCCGAGCCTCATTGGCCAGATAAGTCGCTTGATTGGAGCGAAGCTACTCCATGGCGTCGAGGACGCGCTGGAAGAACAAGGTCATCCTGGTGCTGGGGCTTACGTTCGCCTCCTGGGAGTACGTGAAGTCCAACATGCCCATGACGGCTAGCTGCGTGGTGAGCCTCTCTGCCACGTCAATGAGGCGGCCGGTCCAGAGCTCTGTGTTGTCCACATAATTCTTGTGGGCAACGGCATCATCCTACTGCAGCTGCCTCTCGCTCTCAAGGGCCTTGTTCAGGGTCTTCTCACGGGCCCTGACCTCCGAAAGCGTCCCTTCCAAGGTGTCCAGCTTCAGCTTCGGGTCATCGATGGAATCGTTAGCCCAGAGAGTAGCTTGGTCTTGTCGGAGATGGTGACTTGCAAATCTGCCAGAGGACGGTTGCTCGTGTCCATGTCCCTCATTAGCTTTGAGATCTCCTCCTTTAGCTCCTCCCGCTCCAACTCCTGCTTCTCCACCCTCCCGGCCTGGTCCACGGCCAGAGCCTCAAGTGCATCTTTGTGCTTCTGCTCCTGCTCCTGGGTCCGCTGCGCGACGAGCTTCTCGATCTCCTCGTCCTTGCCTCGGAGCGCGGCTACGAGAGCCTGTTCACGAGCAATGAGGTCTTCCTCTTGGGTGTCCAGTAGAGCTTGCTCCTGCCTCCGGCCAGCTTCGTCCTTGGAGGCATGTTCCTTTGCCGCCT
The DNA here is from genome assembly GCA_902687465.1 of Secale cereale. Classification (NCBI taxonomy): domain Eukaryota; kingdom Viridiplantae; phylum Streptophyta; class Magnoliopsida; order Poales; family Poaceae; genus Secale; species Secale cereale. The sequence goes on from LR738713.1 coordinate 159,426,314, forward strand.
CTTGGGCCTTCTTGATGTCAGCTTGCTTCAAGACGATATCTCGCTTGCACTCATCCAGCTGATCCTGGATGGCCCTCAGTTCCTGCCGGGCCTCGCCGAACTAGACTTGTGACTGAGCGACACGCTCCTAAAAATCAGGTTCCACCTTGTCCACGACCACTATCTCGGAGTTCACTTTATCCTGGGGGCACGGTGGAGCACCTGAAGCTTCTGGAAATTGGCGCTCATGGCCCGGAGGAGCTGCTCCTATTGGGAACCACTGCTGCTGGCGCTCGGTTCGTCGACAACCTGGAGCCCGGCAATGGTGAGGGCCTCAGCATTGAAAACCTCCCCTTCAGCTAGCGCTCTGGTGCTTGTCGTCCCTGGGAAGCGGATGAATAGATCATCGCCCGCCTTCAAGTACTTGTCTGGGGCAGGGGCTGTAGGGGAGGAAGGTTGGTCATCGGCCACCTCCTCCCCGGCGGGCTCCTTTGCAGCCTTCTCAACAGCAGCCTTGACACACTCCCTGGCAGACCCCTTGGTGGCCTCCTCGGCAGCAGCCTTGCCACTCTCCCCGGCAGGCCCCTTGGCGGCCTCCTCGGCGGCTTCCTCAGCCGTGATCTTGGTGTCCTCGGCTTCGGCATCCTTGGCAACCTCCTCGATGAGAGCATCGACATCCACCTGGTCCGTCGAGGGAGGGTTTGGGAACCAAAAAGGGGAATGAAGCGAGGCCAAGATGAAAGTTCAGGACAAAGAAAAGAGAGAACATCACATGGCAGAGATAGCAAGGGACGGGAGGTAGGCAACTTACCCGTGCCGAGCCAAGGAGAAGTGGTTCCCTCCCCGCCAATGTTTGTTGCCGGGACAGAGCCACCAGTGCCTGTGCTTGCCCCCTCTTCCTCCATGCGCATGGGCTGGGTGGTAGATGCCCTTGCCGGTGACGCCCCTCTAGGTGGCATGGCCGACGGGGGCGTCATGTCAGAGGTGGCCCTCAGCGGCTCCTCCTATTGCTGCTCTCCTCCTGCAAACCCGGAAAGGTCAGCGCCAATGATACACACCCCAACGCCTGTCAATGGGGAGTGAATAACGGACTCACGCTGGGGGCTGGAGCGGGGGCTGCGCTGAGGGCGGTTGTCCGGGTTGATCACCACCAACGCCGGCGTGTGCAGAGCGCTCGCCGGGGGCTCGTCACCCATCGAAGGCTTGGCCCTCTTTGCCACCCTCTGAGCCAGCGTCTCCATGTCACTTTAAATATAAGATCAAGTGAGGGAAAGATAACACAATCGGGGAGTCACGAGATGACGAAGGGAAAGGTGCTTACTCGTCCTCCTCCTCCTCTGGCCTCCCTTCCTCTTCGGGCTAAAGGACCCAAGATTGAAATCGGCCTCTGAGGCAGCGTCCGTGAGGGGAGGAGAAGGGGATGGGGCCCTGGTCCGCTTGGATGAGGAAGAGGCGGTGCCCGCAGCCCTCTTTGCTGCCGCAGCCCTCGTCTGGCGCACGAGTTGTGCCTGGGCCCATTGCCGCTGCATGGTCTTGCCGGGCCAACCGCCTCGCCGGAGCCAGCCCGCAGGACGAGTTTCTTCCCTGGGGTCGAGGAGTCGTCCGCATCGGTCTCCTCTTCGGCTGACTCCTCGACCGCTCCTTCAACAAAGGGAGCCCCAACGCCGATGCCGCTAGGCTCCCTGGTAGACTCCGTCCACTCGGCAAACTCCTTCTCTTCTGCGGCCACGTCGACCTCGTCCTCCACAGTGCCGAAGCTGCCGGCCTCCTCAGCAAGTGCTGCCTCTTCCGTCCTGGCGGCGATATACGCAAACACTTCCTCAGTGGTGGGACGGGTGAGCTGTGGCTCATCACGAACATACCTCTCCGACAAGTTATCAAAGAATGTCTGCGCCAGCTCTACTTTTGGCTCGGCGAAGGTCGGATCGAGGACGTGCGCATTGAAAACCGGCATCATGGCGATAACGGCGATCATGCAAGAGTAGTTGCTCAATGGGACCACCCCCGCTGGCAACCCAAACAGGTTGTTAGGCTTGGTGGTCTTGCCGGTCTTCTCGGTCTTGCCGCTCCTCTCAACCCTGCCAACATCGTCAACCTTGAGCTGGAAAAGCCTCTGACAAAGTTGAGCATGTGATATGTCTCCAACGTATCTACTTTTCCAAACACTTTTGCCCTTGTTTTGGACTCTAACTTGCATGATTTGAATGGAACTAACCCGGACTAACGCCGTTTTCAGCAGAATTGCCATGGTGTTGTTTTTGTTCAGAAATAAAAAGTTCTCGGAATGACCTGAAAATCCACGGAGAATTATTTTGGAAAATATAAAAAATACCTACAAGAAGATCCAGACTAGGGGGCCCACACCCTGTCCACGAGGGTGGGGGGCGCCTCCCCCCTAGGGTGTGCCCCCTGCCGCGTGGGCCCCCTGGTGCTCCACTAACGTATCCCTAGATCCTATATATTCACTTTCGGGGAGAAAAAAATCAGAGAGGAAGAATTATCGCATTTTACGATACGGAGCCGCCGGCAAGCCCTAATCTCTCTCGGGAGGGCTAATCTGGAGTCCGTTCGGGGCTCCGGAGAGTGGAGATCGTAGCCATCGTCATTATCAACCTTCCTCCATCACCAATTCCATGATGCTCATCGCCGTGTGTGAGTAATTCCATCTTAGGCTTGCTGGACGGTGATGGGTTGGATGGGATCTATCATGTAATCGAGTTAGTTTTGTTAGAGTTTGATCCCTAGTATCCACTATGTTCTGAGATTGATGTTGCTATGACTTTGCTATGCTTAATGCTTGTCACTAGGGCCCGAGTGCCATGATTTCAGATCTGAACCTATTATGTTTTCATGAATATATGTGTGTTCTTGATCATATCTTGCAAGTCTATAGTCACCTACTATGTGTTATGATCCAGCAACCCCGAAGTGACAATAACCGGGACCACTCCCGTTGATGACCGTAGTTTGAGGAGTTCATGTATTCACTATGTGTTAATGATTTGGTCCGGTACTATGTTAAAAGGAGGCCTTAATATCCCTTAGTTTCCAATAGGACCCCGCTGCCATGGGAGGGTAGGACAAAAGATGTCATGCAAGTTCTTTTCCATAAGCACGTATGACTATATTCGAAATACATGCCTACGTTGCATTGATGAACTGGAGCTAGTTCTGTGTCACCCTAGGTTATAACTTCTACATGATGAATTGCTTCCGACATAATTCCCCGTCACCGATCCAATGCATACGAGCTTTTCCCATATTGCTTGTTGCTTATTTACTTTTCCGTCGCTACTATTACAAAAACTACAAAAACACTACCGTTACTTTTATTGCCGCTATTGCCACTATCATATTACTTTGCTACTAAACTATCTTGCTGCAGATACTAAGTTTCCAGGTGTGGTTGAATTGAAAACTCAGCTACTAATACTTAAGAGTATTCTTTGGCTCCCTTTATGGCGAATCAATAAATTTGGGTTGAATACTTTACCCTCGAAAACTATTGCGATCCCCTACACTTGTGGGTTATCAAGACTATTTTCTGGCGCCGTTGCCGGGGAGCATAGCTCTATTATTTAAGTCACTTGGGATTTATATCTGTTGATCACTATGAAGAATTTGAAGGACTCAAAAACCAAGATCTTACCCTCAACTACAAGGGGAGGTAAGGAACTGCCATCTAGCTCTGCACTTGATTCACCATCTGTTATGGGTAAATTTGCAACACCTACTCTTGCTATTGAATCTGATATGTCGTATGTTCTTGATGATGCCACTTCTGCTATGTATGATGAAACTACTTCTATGCTTGATAATACTGTGCTATTAGGTGAATTTCTAGATGAACAAATTGCTAAGGTTAGGGAGAATGCAAATATTGAAACTGATGATATTTATGAAATTGATGATGAAGCTTCTCCCAATAGATATGAATTGCATGTTGTTCCTGAGGGTTATGTTATGGATGAAGAAACTGCTAGAGACTTTCTTGCTTGCAACGATAGATATGATCTTAAGAAATTATTAGCTAAGGTGAAAGAAAAGTCTTTGAATGCTAGAATGAAACATGACCCTGCTTTCGCTACTTCACCTAACTATGTTACTAATTAGGATTATGAATTTTTTGTTGATCCTGAGTTAATTACTTTGGTTGAATCTGATCATTTCCATGGCTATGAATCTGAAACTATTGTGGCACATCTTACTAAGTTGAATGATATAGCCACCCTGTTTACCAACGATGAAAAGATTCGTTATTACTATATCCTTAAGTTATTTCCTTTCTCGTTAAAGGATGATGCTAAGACTTGGTTTAATTCTCTTGATCCTAGTTGTGTGCGTAGTCCCCAGGATATGATGTATTACTTCTCTATTAAATATTTCCCCGCTCATAAGAAACAAGCTGCCTTACGGGAAATATATAACTTTGTGCAAATTGAAGAAGAGAGTCTCCCACAAGCTTGGGGGAGGCTTCTCCAATTACTTAATGATTTGCCTGATCATCCTATTGAGATGCATGATATACTTGGTGTCTTTTATAATGGACTAACCGATGCTTCCAGAGACCACCTGGATAGTTGTGCTGGTTGTGTTTTCAGGGAAAGAACAGTTGAACAAGCTGAACTACTATTGAATAATATACTGGCCAATGAAAATAATTGGACACTTCCTAAACCAGCCCCTAAGCCAACTATGAAGAGAAGAGGTGTTCTATTTCTCAGTCCTGGAGATATGCAAGAGGCAAAGAAATCTATGAAAGAAGAAAGTATTAAAGCTGAAGATGCTAAGAATTTACCACCTATTGAAGAAATACATGGACTTGATAACCCGACATAGGTAATAAAGGTAAATTCTCTTTATAGATTTGATGAAGGTGATATTCCTCGTTATAAGTCTGCTAGCCAATGCTTAGATGAGTTTTACAATTTTATTGTGAAACAAGAAAACTTCAATGCTTATGTTGGTAGACAATTACAACACAATGCTTATATGATTGAATGCTTGAGTGATTATCTGTCTAGAGCTGAAGGTGAACTGAAACTCATTAGTATACATGCTTCGATGGTCACCACTCAAGTAGAACAAGTACTTAAGGCTCAGAATGATTTGCTCAATGAATTAAATAGTAAGAATAATGACTATGATGTTAGAGTTGCAACAAGAGGTGGTAAAATGACTCAGGAACCTCTGTATCCTGAAGGCCACCCTAAGAGAATTAAACAAGATTCTCAGAGAGCTAATTTAGATGCACCTAGTTCTTCTAAGAAGAAGAAAAAGAAAAATGATAGGAATTTGCATGCTTCCAGTGAACTTGTAGCTGACATAGTTGAGAATCCCAATGATATATCTGTTTCTGATGCTGAGATACAATCTGGTAATGGACATGAACCTAGTGATAATATTAGTGATGATGTTCATGATGATGCTCAACCTAGCAATGATAATGATGTAGAGATTGAACCTGCTGTTGATCTTGATAACCCACAATCAAAGAATCAACATTATGATAAGAGAGACTTTGTTGCTAGGAAACACGGTATTGAAAGAGAACCATGGTTTCAGAAACCCATGCCTTTGCTACTTCTCGAGCTTGCGTTGTATTCCCTCAAAGAGGAAAGGGAGATGCAGCATAGTAGCGTCAGTATTTCCCTCAGTTTTTGAGAACCAAGGTATCAATCCAGTAGGAGACCACGCGTGAGTCCCTCGCACCTGCACAAACAAATAAGAACTTCGCAGCCAATGCGATAAGGGGTTGTCAATCCCATTACGGTCACTTACGAAAGTGAGATCTGATAGAGATGATATTTTGATATTTTTGGTCTTTTTGGTTATAAGAACAGAAACTAAAAGCGAAAAAGTAAAGTAGATTGTAGATTGATATGTTGAGAATAGACCCGGGGCCATAGTTTTCTCTAGTGGCTTCTCTCATGATAGCGATATTCTACGGCGGGTAAACAAATTACTGTCGAGCAATTGATAGAAAAGCGAATAATAATGAGACTATCTAGGCATGATCATTATATATAGGCATCACATCCGAGACAAGTAGACCGAAACGATTCTGCATCTACTACTATTACTCCACACATCGACCGCTATCCAGCATGCATCTAGTGTATTAAGTTCATAAGAACAGAGTAACGCCTTAAGCAAGATGACATGATGTAGAGGGATAAACTCAAACATAGTGATATAAAACCCATCTTTTTATCCTGGATGGCAACAATACAATACGTGCCTTGCTGCCCCTACTGTCACTGGGAAAGGACACTCCAAGATTGAACCCAAAGCCAAGCACATCTCCTATTGCAAGAACTATAGATCTAGTAGGCCAAACCAAACCAATAATTCGAAGAGACTTGCAAGGATATTATAATCATACATAAAAAGTTCAGAGAAGAACCAAATATTTCTCATAGATAATCTTGATCATAAACCCACAATTCATCGGATCTCGACAAACAAACTGCAAAAGGAGGTTACATCGAATAGATCCCCTCGAAGACCGAGGAGAACTTGGTATTGTGATCCAAAGAGAGAGAAGAAGCCATCTAGATACTAGCTATGGACCCGAAGGTCTTTGGTAAACTACTCACAACTCATGGTGAGGCGATGATGATGATGTAGAAGCACTCCGTGGAAGATCCCCCCTCTGGCGGAGCTCCGGAATAGGCCCCAAGATGGGATCTCATGGGAACAGAAGGTTGCGGCGGTGGAACTAGAGTTTTCTTTGCTGTTTTGATAGTTTCGGGGTACGTAGGTACATATAGGAGGAAGGAGGGCACCGGGGGCCAGACGGGGTGCCCACGAGGCAGGGGGCGCCCCTATAGGGGGGGGCCCACCCTCATGGATGCCACGTCAGCCCTACTCCGTGGTTCTCAAGTCTCCCGTGCGTATTTTGCTCCAAAAATATCTCTCCCGAAGGTTTCATTCCGTTTGGACTCTGTTTGATATTCCTTTTCTGTAAAACCCTAAAATAGGCAAAAAACTACAATCTGGACTGGGCCTTTGGGTTAGTAGGTTAGTCCCAAAAATAATATAAAAGTGTATAACAAAGCCCATTAAACATCCAAAACATCATAAATAATAGCATGGAACAATCAAAAATTATAGATACGTTGGATACTTATCAGCATTTTCCTCCGAAACCATCCAAGAAAAAGGATGATGAGGATTTTGAGCGCTTTGCTGAAATGATTAGACTTATCTTTTTGCGTATGCGTTTGACTGATGTGCTTAAAACAAACCCTTATGCTAAATATATGAAGGATATTATTACCAATAAAAGAAAAATACATGAAGTAGAAATTTCCACCATGCTTGCCAATTACACTTTTAAGGGTGGAATACCTAAGAAACTAGGAGATCCAGGAGTACCTACTATACCTTGCTCCATTAAAAGAAACTATGTAAAAACTGCTTTATGTGATCATGGAGCCGGTGTTAGTGTTATGCCTCTCTCTTTATATCGTAGACTTGACTTGAGTAAGTTGACACCTACTGAAATATCCATGCAAATGGCTGATAAATCAACTGATATACCTGTCGGTATTTGTGAGGATGTGCCTATTGTGGTTGCAAATGTTACTATTCTAACGGACTTTGTTATACTTGATATTCCCGAGGACGATAGTATGTCTATTATCCGTGGTAGACCCTTTTTGAATACTGCAGGGGCTGTTATTGATTGCAACAAAGGCAATGGCAATTTTCATGTCAATGGTAATGAGTATACGGTACACTTTTCGAGGAAACAACCTCATGTCCACAGTATTAATTATATTGGAAAAAATTCAACTGTTACTATTGGAGGTTTTGAATTTCCACTTCCTAGTGTCAAGAAGACATGTGATATTTTTATTGTTGGGAACATACATATCCCCATTGAAGTAACCTAGTGTTATTCGAAAATTCTCCGGTTTCATGTTATTCGGAAAGAGTTTACTAACAAGACCTGATCAACCTTGTTAATGGATTCCTTTTGATGAGCGTGGGATAGGCGGATCTAGATAGCACAACCTTCTGTACCGTGCTTCTACTTTTTGTTAATTAGACTAAATAAAGCATAGAGAGGGATGATCAATCCCTCAAATATCGACTAATCTTTAACAGGCGTCATGCCATCCCTATTGTTCTTCCTGCCCCTACTTTGTTTGACTTTCAGGCAAAAGGGAGATACACTATACCATGGAGGAGGCAAATGCGTATCATAATATGATAGAAGCAGACCGCCTTCGAGCTGCAGCTCAGCAGGCAGTAGCTGCTACATCTTAGTACAACCCCAACTACGACTTTGGATATCTGTCAGGCCAATACTGGCCATAGACCAACTTAGGCTAAAAGCCTAAGCTTGGGGGAGTACGTGTTTCTCACCAACTTTACATTCATGTTCACACACTTAATCTAGGTGTCGGTGCTCACACTCTTTCATTGTACCATCCATGTTTAGTTTCGTTTCTTCTTTTTAGTCTTTTTCTCGTGTGCTAGAAAAAACATTAAGAAAAACAAAAAAATATTAGTTGTAGCTTCTACCTAGTTTACTTTCCCTGCTTGTAGTAGAAATTAAAAGAAAACCCAAAAAGATTTTTCGTTCTTCTTTTGCTTGTTGGGAGATTTCCAGTGTAAATAGTTTCTTTTATTTTCTTTGGGGGTCAAGAGTAGACGACCATGATTAAAATGCTTAGTGGCTCTCATATGCTCTATTGTTGATTTAACCTTGAGCCATATTACCTTGTATTCTCTCTTGTATTAAATGCTCGCAGATTCTAGCTTAGTCCAATGCACGTGCACTATTATTATTATCCACACCATTCAGTCGTGTGAGTGAAAGGCAATAAGGATGATATATGATGAACTAATTGATTTGAGAAAAGCTGGTATGAACTCGACCTCTCTTGTTTTTGTAAATATGATAGTTCATCGTTCCTGATTCACCTTGTTATGAATGAAACATGCTTGCAATGACAATTAGAGATCATAGCTGCTTATTCCATGCTTAATTAGCTGAGAGTTTATAATGGTCTATCTTGCGTGCCAACATGATATTAAAATGGTTGTGATGTAGTATGATAGGGTGGTATCCTCCTTTGAACGATTCAAGTGGTCTGACTTGGCACATGTTCACGCATGTAGTTGAAACAAATCAACATAGCCTCCATGATATTTATGTTCATGGTGATTTATATCCTACTCGTGCTTGCATCCATTGTTGATTAATTTTAATGCATGTTCATGACAGTTGTTGCTCTCTAGCTGGTCGCTTCCTAGTCTCTTTCTAGCCTTCACCTGTACTAAGCGGGAATACTGCTTGTGCATCCACTTCCATAAACCCCAAAGTTATTCCACATGAGTCCACCATACCTTCCTATATGCGGTATTTAAATGCCGTTCCAAGTAAATTTGTATGTGCCAAACTCTAAACCTTCAAATGAAATTCTGTTTTGTATGCTCGAACAACTCATGTATCAACTAGGGCTCTCTATATCTTCCATGCAAGGTGGGTTATTCTCACGATGAGTGGACTCCGCTCATCATTCATGAGAAAATGGCTGGTAACCGGGATGCCCAGTCCCATGCACAAAATCATAATAATTCAACAAAACTCCCCCAGGGTTGTTGCTGGTTTGGACGGTACCCGTTGTTTCGGGCTAGCCGTGGAGTGTGCTTGTTGGTGGTTGGGGAGTATAAACTTTACCATTCTATTTGGGAACTGCCTATAATGTGCGTAGCATGGGAGATATCGAGATTCTTGGTTGTTATGTTGACAATGAGAGTATACCGCTCAAAATGTTATTCATCTCTATTTAAAAATCGAGCTCTGGCACCTCTACAAATCCCTGCTTCCCTCTGCGAAGGGCCTATCTATTTACTTTTATGCAGAGTCCTCATCCTCTTATAAAAGAGCACCAGTAGGAGAGCACCTGTGTCATATGCATGTATTACTATTAATTTTCATTGAGTATGATCATGACTGGATCTCTTTTACCATGAATTACAATGTCTAGTCAGTCCTTTATCTTTAAAGGTGCTCTGCATTTATGTTTTGTGGTCTCAGAAAGGGCTAGCGAGATACCATCTTGTTATATCATATCATGATTGTTTTGAGAAAGTGTTGTCATCCGAGGTTTATTATTATTGCTCGCTAGTTGATTATGCCATTGATGTGAGTAAACTTGAGACCTGAAAGTTATTGTGAATGTGGTTAGTTCATGATCTTGCTGAAAACCTGAATGCTGGCTTACATATTTACAACAACAAGAGCAAACAGAGTTTGTCAAAGTTTTTCTTTATCACTTTCAGTTTATCAACTGAATTGCTTGAGGACAAGCAAAGGTTTAAGCTTGGGGGAGTTGATACGTCTCCAACGTATCTACTTTTCCAAACACATTTGCCCTTGTTTTGGACTCTAACTTGCATGATTTGAATGGAACTAACCCGTACTGACGCTGTTTTCAGCAAAATTGGCATGGTTTTGTTTTTGTGCAGAAATAAAAAAATTCTCGGAATGACCTGAAAATCCACGGAGAATTATTTTGGAAAATATAAAAAATACCTGCAAGAAGATCCAGACCACACCCTGCCCACGAGGGTGGGGGCGCCCCCCCTAGGGCGCACCCCCTGCCTCGTGGGACCCCTGGTGCTCCACCGACGTATCCCCAGATCCTATATATTCACTTTCGGGGAGAAAAAATCAGAGAGGAAGAATTATTGTGTTTTACGATATGGAGCCGCCGCCAAGCCCTAATCTCTCTCGGGAGGGCTGATCTGGAGTCCGTTCGGGGCTCCGGAGAGTGGAGATCGTAGCTATCGTCATCATAAACCTTCCTCCATCACCAATTCCATGATGCCCACTGTCGTGTGTGAGTAATTCCATCGTAGGCTTGCTGGATGGTGATGGGTTGGATGGGATCTATCATGTAATCGAGTTTGTTTCGTTAGGGTTTGATCCCTAGTATCCACTATGTTCTGAGATTGATGTTGCTATGACTTTGCTATGCTTAATGCTTGTCACCAGGGCCCGAGTGCCATGATTTCAGATCTGGACCTATTATGTTTTCATGAATATATGTGTTTTCTTGATCATATCTTGCAAGTCTATGGTCACCTACTATGTGTTATGATCCGGCAACCCCGAAGTGACAATAATCGGGACCACTCCCAGTGATGACCGTAGTTTGAGGAGTTCATATATTCACTATGTGTTAATGCTTTGGTCCGGTACTCTATTAAAAGGAGGCCTTAATATCCCTTAGTTTCCAATAGGACCCCGCTGCCACGGGAGGGTAGGACAAAAGATATCATGCAAGTTCTTTTCCATAAGCACGTATGACTATATTCGGAATACATGCCTACATTGCATTGATGAACTGGAGCTAGTTCCGTGTCACCCTAGGTTATAACTTCTACATGATGAATTGCATCCGACATAATTCCCCATCACTGATCCAATGCCTACGAGCTTTTCCCATATTGCTTGTTGCTTATTTACTTTTCCGTCGCTACTATTACAAAAACTACAAAAACACTACCGTTACATTTATTGCCGCTATCGCCACTATCATATTACTTTGCTACTAAACTGTCATGCTGCAGATACTAAGTTTCCAGGTGTGGTTGAATTGACAACTCAGATGCTAATACTTAAGAGTATTCTTTGGCTCCCCTTGTGTCGAATCAAAAAATTTGGGTTGAATACTTTACCCTCGAAAACTGTTGCGATCCCCTACACTTGTGGGTTATCAGCATGCTGCAGCACCGCGAAGTTGTGATTCAAGCCGGGCGGAGCCTCATGATGTCGGCCGCATTCCTGAAATCCCATGCCGGCCTCCCCTGATTGTGCAATGGGGCAGTCCGACGGCAAATGAAGTTGGCCTCGATCATTTCAACAGTGAGCCCGGCCGTGGTGAGGCGATGGATCCTGGTGGTGGCAATCGTGAGCTTCCGGTCATCGGCGTCGAGCTTGCCCCAGTCCTTGCTGCGGACCGGCGGCTTCTGACGGACCCGGCCGAACTCATGCGGATCTGTCTCCTCAATCCAGCACCACCGACCTAGCCACTCATCCCACCTCTCCTTCTGGGCACCCTCCAGGTACGTGCCCTTGATCTGGGGTTGTAGGATCCAAGCAATGCAGCCAGAGTTGGCGCCTCTGGCTGGATGCGAGGGGTAAAGTAATGGCGAAAGAGCGTCGTTGTGGGGGTGCACTCCGACGAAGCCCTCGTAAAGGTGAGCAAAGAAGGCCATGCACGCCATGGCATTCGGCGTAAGATCCAGAAGGTGGAAGCCATAGGTGTGCATGACATTACTGAAGAAATCTGAGAAAGGGGGGCAGAGCCCACAGGAGAAGTTGTAGACAAAGAAAGGGTATCGATTTGGACCGGGCTTGGCGAAGAAGGCAGGGACGACGCACATGGCGGGATGCCCCGTCGTCTCCCTCCTCCACAAGCACCTGAAATTCTCCCTGAGGGCGAGCGCGTCGATTGTCGGGGTGAAGAGGGCGTACCGCGCCCGCAGCTCCACCAACTCGCTCTCCGGCGCCTCCTTCCCCCCGGCGTCCTTAGCCGCTCCCTTGACCTTGCTTGCCTTGGGCGCCATGGTGGCTGAGAGGGGGAGAGGGATTAAGGGCAATGGGGGCGCGGCGGCGGCGAGCAGAGGTGAAAGCTCCGATTTGTGCTTGAAGAGGAAGAGGGGAACGACGGTTCCAAGATTGGAAAAGGCGCAGAGGGTAAATGAGCAGCGCTCCTACGGTTTCCTCTTTTTTATGGGGAAGACGCGGGCCGCCTCTTTACTATTCACCTTGGGGTGACGCAAGCATGCTGCGGCCGTTCCACGCATGACCCCCACGTCACGCACTCAATGCGAGTCGTGGGAAAGCGCAACTGGCAAAGAAATTACCGCAGTTAAAACTCTGCCACGCATGCCCGTGCACCGTTCTAGGCCTGTTCCAACAACGCTTCACGCTTATGTGTGGCCCGGGCCCGGGGGCTCCTGTCAGTGTACAAAAGTAGGGGCCTTTCTGTACCCCTTTACTTGTGCACGGGCAGTCGTAGCCACACATGCGGCCATGCTTGACGGAGCAAAGGAAGGAAAGGTACGAGACTCCCAAGGTAGCACTCAAGCCAGAGGCATGAAGAGCACAATGGCAGGATGGGCTCCCCCACGACAACACCCTTGCCAGGGCGGCCTACGTAGCCTCAACAAGAGTCTTGCCGGGGCGACTTGCCCAACACCAACAAGGCCGCCACCCTTGAGACCAAGACTCAGGGCCGCCTGCATGGTGGCATGCAGATCTTTGTGAAGGCCAACGGCCTACGAATCTAGATAAGGACCAGAAGACGAAGACCCCCGGCAAGATCCTTGCCAGGGACGACCGAAGACCCCCGGCAAGAACCTTGCCGGGGACGACTGAAGACCCCCGGTAAGATCCTTGCCGGGGATAGCCGCGGAACCTCGGCAAGACCCTTGCCGGGGGGCGTCTGCGGGACCACGGCCAGGACCGCACCTGCCAAGGTTTCGTTGCCACGCGGCCGTTCCGACACGGCAACCAGCCCGCCAACTAGGCAAGCACCTGCGTGGTGGCATGCAGATCTTCGTGAAGACCCTGCCACCACACCAACACAGCGACCAGCCAGCCAGCATGGCGCTGCATGCCTCGTCAGCTTGGATGCGCATCGGTACAAGGCGAGGCGGTGATGGACGGTACGAGCTCTGTTGTCGTCCCCGATAAAGCAAGAGGGCACATAGGCAGCACATTAAATGCGTTTGTCCTATGATGTTAGGCGATAAACTTGTACACTTTAGATACTTTCCACCTCATGTGTGCCACTGTGGCGACCCCTTTGCCATATAAAAGGAGGCCCGAGGTGTACCGTGGAAGGATTCGTACTTTTTGGACAAGGCACGCATAGTAGCCAGCTCAAGAACCCAAGAACACAAGATAAATAATGACAAGCAGGACTAGGGTGTTATGCATCATTTGCGGCACGAACCTGGGTACAAATCCCCACACGTCAATCGCTAGACCTGCTCTTTACGCAGCGCTACGCCCCCGCCAACTGTAGCAGGGGTCCCAAGATCCCATAGGTGTCGTTTTCCCCGACACAAGAAAACTTCAATGCATATGTTAGTAGACAGTTGAAACACAATTCTTATATGGTTGAACACTTGAGTGATTACATGTCTAGAGTTAAAGATGATCTTAAGCTTGTTGGTAAATATGCTTCCACGATAAAAATCCAAGTAGAACAAGTTCTTAAAGCACAAAATGATTTGATTAATGAGATGAACAACAAGAAAAATGATCATGTTCTTAGAGTTATGACTAGAACTGGTAAAATGACTCAGGAACCCTTGTATCCTGAAGGTCATCCTAAAAGAGTTGAAGAAGACTCACAAAGGACTAGTGTTGAAGCACATAGTTCATCTAAAAGGAAAAATGATAAGACTTTGTGTGCTTCTAGTGAACCTACTGTAGACACAACTAGAAATCCTAACGATATTTCTATTTCTGATGCTGAAACTCAGTCAGGTAATGAACATGAACCTAGTAACGATGATAATGATGATGTTCATGTTGATGCTCAACCCAGTAATGATAATGATGTAGAGATGGAACCTGCTGTTGATCTTGATAACCCACAACCTAAGAACAAAAGGTATGAGAAAAGAGACTTCATTGCTAGGAAACATGGTAGGGAGAGAGAACCATGGGTTTAGAAACACATGCCCTTTCCTCCTAGAGCTTCTAAGAATAAATATGATCAGGAATTTGAGCACTTTTGTGAAATGCTTAGACATGTCTCTTCTCTTGCGTTTGACCGATATCTTGAAAATGTCTCCCTATGCTAAGTATATGAAAGATATTGTTACTAACAAAAGAAACATACCGGAAGCTGAAATTTCCACCATGCTTGCAAACTACACTTTTAAAGGTGGAATACCTAAGAAACTAGGAGATCCGAGAATACCAACTATACCATGCTCCATTAAAAGAAACTATGTTAAAACTGCTTTACGTGATCTAGGAGCCGGTGTTAGTGTCATGCCTTTCCCTTTGTATCGAAGACTTGATTTGAATAACTTGATGCCAACTAAAATCTCTTTGCAAATGGTCAATAAATCAACTATTATACCTATCGGTATTTGTGAGGGTGTGCCTGTTGTCGTTGTAAATGTTACTATTTTAACATTCTTTGTTATTCTTGATATACCCGAGGACGACAGAATGTCGATTATCCCTGGTAGACCTTTTTTTAATACTGGAGGGGCTGTTATTGATTGTAATAAAGGCAATGTCACTTTTCATGTCAATGGTAATGATCATATGGTACGCTTTCCGAAGAAACAACCTAAAGTTAATAGCATCAATTCTATTGGAAAAATTTCAACAATTTCTATTGGAGGTTTTGAATTCCATATTCCTACTATCAAAAAGAAATATGACATTGTTATTGTTGGGGACATACATGTCCCCATTGAATAAACTAGTGTTATACGAAAATTCTCCGGTATCATGTCATTCGGAAGAAGTTTGTTAATAAGACTTGATCAACCTTATTATTGATTCCTTTTCAGGGGCATGAGATGGATGAATTTAGTAAACACAACTTTTTGTACCCATTTTTTATTTTCTGTTACTTAGAATTAATAAAGCAAAAACAGTATTGTATTCCTGTTTTTTGAATTATCCGTGTAAAAAAATGACCATAAAATAAAAGTACTTCACATGCCTTGAAAATTTAGTATGATTTTTTCTAAAATATATAATATTTTTTGGCACTTCAAACACATCAGGGGGTGCACCAGTGGGCCACAAGTCCATAGGATGCGCCCCGTGGCTTGTGGGTCCCACTCACTTTTTCCAGCACCCATCCACTCCATCTTCCTCCAGAAAAAATCACTCCAATGCTCAAACCCGTGTTCTTGCTCATCTTGCTACCATTTTGATCTTTTTGATCATTCCTCCATTTCCAAAACTATTTTGCGAGATTATTCATTGGTATGTGACACCTCCATTGGTCCAATTAGTTTTTGCTCTAGTGCCTTATATATTGCAATTTTTTGCTGTTGTGGTGACCATGTTCTTGAAGCTTGCATTTCAAATTTATATGGTCCAAAGTAGTTTTGTTGCATGATATAGCCTCTTGACACTTGTAGGAGTAGTTGATATTACTCTTGTTGAGTTTGGTTCAATTTTATTTTGAGTCACTGAAAATTTCAGAAAATTTCACTGAAAGAAAATGATGAGGAAAATATTCCAAGGGGGTCCATCGAAGAAGAAGAAACCCCCGAGGCTTGTAATACGTGAGCCAAGCCTTAAAGCACCACGAGAAGCTGTAGTACGGCTTTGTGAATGGCCGTTGGAGGAATTTATGACTAATGCATGCTTCAAGGAAAAATTTGTTATGCTTGTGCGCAATGCTGCCCTGACGGACTTCTTGTCAGATAAGTGCTTGCAATGTTATAACCTTACGGATTCTTTTGTGCGGAGTTTTGAGTATTCAGATCGTCGAGGTACGCAATCGGTTTTGTTTGGTCTGTATGAAAAGTCGTATCGCATGGATCTTGAGGAGTTTAATGAGGCTTGCAAAATTACGCACTGGGGAACTTGCGCTGAACCTAGTGCAGCTGATTGTTCTGGGTTCCTTGCTAGCATTACAATAGGAGAAACTGGAGCTATAAGACAAGCTACCATAGGGAGCATTCACTTTCCTGCTTTACATTATTTTGCTCTTTTAATAGGTAGGTGCATTAATGGTAAACATGATCATAGCCACCTTTGCGCTTCAGATTTGAGTATTCTTAAAAGCGCAGTAATGAATGACAGAAAACATAATTTAGGGGCTATTGTCGCATGTCGTTTACATAACAATGCTAAAGAGGGAGATTTCTTTGGTGGAATTTATGCCACTCGTTTAGCTGACTACATCGGAGTACCTATAAGGAATGATGATACTCCACTACCACATGCTTTTCTTGACTATGAGGCTATGGAACCTTATCAGTTACTTGAGAGAGGAGAGTTACCTTTTCAATACAGACTAATCTTTGATAGGCAGTGTGTCGGTGTATTTGGAAGGACACCTATGGGATCACAAGAATCCCTACTACGGTTGCGGGGCGCGGGGTTGAGAGAAGAGAGGATCAAACAGATAGCGCATGGTTCGTTTATCCAGGTTCGGGCCGCGACGATGCATAAAACCCTACTCCTGCTTTGGTGGATTGTATATTTGTGTTCTTCAGCTAGCTAAGGGGCATGAGGAGCTCCAAAAAGCCGAATCCTCCTCCTGGTCGCCTCGGGCCTCCTTTTATAGGGAAAAAGGGGTTGCCATAGTGGCACATAGGAGGTGGAAAGGGCACAGTGATGCGAGGTTATCCCTCGCATTAGATGACAAGGTGCATTTAATGCGTCTTGCTTAGGTGTCCTTGCTTTATTGGGGATGGGGGAGATATCCATCTTGTCCGTCGCCGCTCCTTCTTGTGTCGACACGCGCCCTGGCCAGCGATGCCTGAGATGCCATGTAGGCAGGCAGGCAGCTGAGGTGGCGCAATGGTGGGTCTTCATGAAGATCTGCATGTCGCCACGTAGGTGCCTGCCCAGCTGGTTGGGTCGGAAGCTGCATGGGGCGTTGGAACCTTAGTTGGCGTGGGCCTGATGGTGGCCCTGCGGATGTCCTCGGCAAGGGTCATGCCGCGGCGCCTGCTATCATCCCCGGCAAGGTGCTTGCGGAGGTCTTGTGGTCTTCCTTGGCTAGGATCCCGCCAAGGGTCGTCGTCTTCTTAGTGCGTGTCTGATCTTGAATGTCTTCACAAAGATCTGCATGCCACTACGGGGATGTCTCCCGAATCCTTGCCCCATGGGGCAGTGGACTCAAGGGTGATTCACTCCGTGGGCGTGGGGCGAGTTGCCGTGGCAAGGGTCCTGCCGGGGCTGCTAAAGCCGGCCCCGGCAAGGATCTTGCCGGGGCTGCTAAAACTAGCTCCCGGCAAGGATCTTGCCGGGGGAACCCGTTTTTCCCCCTTTGCTCTTTGTGGTCTTGTTCTTGTTGTCGCTCCAGTTCCATCGAGCTTCGGTCTCATCCCGGCTCACCTCCCTTGCCTTGCTCGGTGTGGTGGTGCCCGTGGCTCAGACTGCCCGTGCACAGTCATAGGGGTACAAAAAGTGTACCCCTCTTTTTGTACACCGAGACAGTGTGTTGTCCGTATTACGCTCCCCGCTCCTACTTTCTTTGATTTTTAGGTAAAAGGAAGATATATCATAACCAGAGAGGAGGCAGGCGAGTATGAGAGAGCAAGGCAGGCTTCTCGCCTCCGTGAAGCAGCTCACCAGGCGGTGGCAGCTATAGCCGAGTACAACTCCAATTATGATTATGGATTTCAACCAGGCCATCTGTGGGCATAGACCAACTTAAGCCAGAAGGCCTAACCTTGGGGGAGTATGTGTTTCTCACCGACATTACATTCATGTTCACACACTTACTGTAGTTGTCGGTGTTCACACTTTTTCATTGTATCATCCATGTTAGTTTAATTTTCCTCGCTTTCTTCTTGTTTGTTTGAAAAACTTCGAAAACCCAAATATTTCTCGTGTCTTTTTGTCTTTTCTTTCTTGTTCCTTTGTTAAGTAGCTTGTAGTATTAAAAAGAAAATACAAAAATATGTATTGTTCTTCTTTTGCTTGTTGGGAGCTTTCCCGTGTAAATAATTTTTCTCATTCTTATTCTTTTTGCTTTCTTCAGAAATACAAAAACACCAAAAATAGTTTAGTGTGTTTCTCTAAAATTCGTTTGCTTTTCTTTTGGGTTGGAAGGAGAAGACCACGACGAAAATGATGAGTGGCTCTCATATGCATTATTGATGATCTAACAAAGAGCCAATATTACCTTGTCTTCTCCTTCGAATAATGGTTTGCAGATTCCAGCTTAGTCCAATGCACATGCACTCTTATCATTATTCACATCATTTGGTCGTGCAAGTGAAAGGCAATAATGATGAAATTTGATGAAATGATTAAGATGACGAAAAGCTCCTATGAACTTGACCTATTTTGTTTTTGTAAATATGATTAGCTCATCAGTCTTGATTTAGCCCATTATGAATGAAACATGCTTGCATTGACAATTAGAAACTATAGTTACTCATGCCATGCTTAATTAGCTAGGAGTTGATAATGATTTGTCTTGTGTGCCAACATAAACTTAAAATGATTATGATGTCGTATGATAGGATGGTATCCTCCTTTCAATGTTTCAAGTGACTTGGCTTGGCACATGTTCACGCATGTAGTTGAATTGAAATCAACATAGCCTCCACGATATTTATGTTCATGGTGATTTATATCCTACTCATGCTTGCATTCAATGTTGATTAACCTCAACGCATGTTCATGACCGTTGTCGCTATCTAGTTGGTCCCTCCTCAATCTTTTTGCTAGCCTTGACATTGTACTAAGCCGGAATACTGCTTGTGCATCCCCTTCCATAAACCCAAAGTTATTCCATATGAGTCCACCATACCTACCTATATGCGGTATTTACCTACCATTCCAAGTAAATTTGCATGTGCCAAACTCTAAAACTTCAAATGATAATCTGTTTTGTATGCCCCAATCGCTCATGTGGCGACTGGGGGCTATCAGTATCTTCCATGCTAGGTGGGTTATTCTTACGATGAGTGTTTATTCACTTGTCATTCACGAGAAAATGGCTGGTAACCGGGATGCCCAGTCCCATGCTCAAATATAATTAAACAAAGATCCCCCTGGACTGTTGTTGGTATGGACGGTACCCCGTGGATTCGAATGGCCATGGAGTGTGATTTTTGGTGGAGGGGAGTAAAACTTTACCATTCTATTTGGGAACCGCCTATAATGTGTGTAGCACGGAAGATAGTGAGAACTCTTGGCCGTTGCGTTGACAATGAAAGCATACCGCTCAAAATTATACTCATCTCTGTTTTAAAAGCTTCGAGCTCTGGCACCTCTGCAAATCCCTACTTGCCTCTGCGAAGGGCCTATCTATTTACTTTTATTATTGAGTCATCATCCTCTTATAAAAAAGGCACCAGCTTGAGAGCTTCGTTGTCATTTATATGCTTTGTTTTTAATTGATGTTGAGTATGAGTGTGACTGGATCTCTTTTACCATGAATTAGAAGGTCTATTTAGTCATTGATCTTCTCAGGTGCTCTGCATTTATGTTTTGCGGTCTCGGAAAGGGCTAGCGAGATATCATTATATCATATTGTATCATGATTGTTTTGAAAAGTGTTGTCGTCCGAGATATCTTATTATTGCTCGCTAATTGATTATGCCATTGATATGGGTAAATATGAGACGTAAACGTTATTGTGAACATGGTTATTTTATAATCTTTGCTCAAGACTTGAACCTTGGCTAGACATATTTGCAACAACAAGATCAAACAGAGTTTGTAAAAGTTTTTCTTTGTCACTTTCAGTTTATCAACTGAATTGCTTGAGGACAAGCAATGGGTTAAGCTTGGGGAGTTGATACGTCTCCGTCGTATCTACTTTTGGAAACTCTTTTACCCTAGTTTTGGACTCTAATTTGCATGATTTGAAAGGAACTAACCCGGACTAACGCTGTTTTCAGTAGAATTGCCATGGTGTTATTTTTGTGTAGAAATATAAGTTCTCGGAATGACCTGAAAATTTGAGAATTTTTGTGTAATATATAAAAAATACTGGCGCAAGAATTATCTAGAGGGGGCCTCCCAAAGGCCACAAGCCCTGGAGCTCCTTTGACCCTAACTCCAACTCTATATATTCACTTTTGGGGAGTGAAAAAACCAGGGAGAAGGATTTGCGTTTTACGATACAGAGCCGCCGTCGCCGCATCTTGTTCTTCATCGGGAGGGCTGGTCTGGATTCCGTTCGGGTCTCCGGAGAGTGGAATCAGCCGCTGCTGTCATCATCAACCTTCTTCCATCATCAATTTCATGATGCTCATCGCCATGGGTGAGTAATTCTATCGTAGGCTTGTTGGACGGTGATGGGTTGGATGAGATTTATCATGTAATCCAGTTAGTTTTGTTAGGGTTTTATGCCTAGTATCCACTGTGTTCTGATATTGATGTTGCCATGACTTTGCTATGCTTAATGCTTGTCACTAGGGACCGAGTGCCATGATTTCAGATCTGAACCTATTATGTTTTCATGAATATACATGTGTTCTTGATCCGATCTTACAAGTTGTAGACACCTATTACGTGTTATGATCCGCATACCCCAAGGTGACAATAATTGGGATTCTTTCCGGTGATTGCCGCAGTTTGAGGAGTTCATGTATTTAATTTGTGCCAATGCTTTATTCCGGCTCTCTATTAAAAGGAGGCCTTAATATCCCTTAGTTTCCATTAGGACCCCACTACCACGAGAGGGTAGGACAAAACATGTCATGCAAATTCTTTTCCATAAGCACGTGTGACTATATACGGAATACATGCCTACATTATATTGATGAATTGGAGCTAGTTTTTCGATGCCCTAGGTTATAGATTCTACATGATGAATATCATCCAACACATATTATCACCGATCCATTGCCTACGAGTCTGTCTCATATGGATCTTTGCTAAGTTACTTTCGTTGCTACTGCTGTTACAATCACTACAAAACTGCTACTGTTACTTTTGCCACCGTTACCCTTACTTTCATATTACTTTACTACTAAATACTTTGTTGCAGATATTAAGGCTTCAGGTGGTTGAATTGACAACTCAACTGCTAATACCCGTGAATATTCTTTGGCTGCCCTTGTGTCGAATAAATAAATTTGGGTTGAATATTCTACCCTCGAAAGCTGTTGCGATCCCCTATACGTGTGGGTCATCATGCTTGTATTATGATTGTGTTTTTTATGTTTTAATTAGTGTTTGTGCCAAGCAAAGCCTTTGGGATGATTTGGTTGATAGTTGATTTGATCTTGTTGGTAAACAGAAACTTTTGCGCCCAGTAAAAAAAATAAAAAAATCACCAGAGCGTGGTAATTTTCTGATTTTTTTTACAAAAGATTGATACACAAATTTCCCAAGTTTTCCTAATTTTACAGAATTGTTAGAGTTGCAGAACCGTGGTAATTTTTTAGATTGCTACTGACTATTCTGTTTTTGATAGATTCTATTTTCGTTGCATTGTGTACTTGTTCTGATGGATCTATGGTTTGTATTGGGGGTATAAGACATATTAAAGTTGGAATTCAGTAGGTAGAATGCAATAAGATAATATTAATGGGTTTGCAACTGTACTTAGAGTAGTGATTTGCTTTATTATACTAACGAATCTCATGAAGGTTTTGTTAAGTTTTTTGTCATTGAGGTTTTCAAGTTTTGGGTGAGATCACGATGGATGAAGGAATAAGGAGTGAAAAGAGCCTAAGCTTGGGGATCCCCATTGCACTGCAAGATAATATTCAAGAATTATCAAGCAACTAAGTTTGGGGATGCCCCAGAAGGCACCCCCTCTTTCTTCTAACGACCATCGGTATTTTACTTGGAGCTATATTTTTATTCATCACATATCATGAGTTTTGCTTGGAGCGTCTTGTATTATATGAGTCTTTGTTTGTTTTGCCTTTTCGTTTGTCACAATCATCCTTGTTGGACACACGTATTTGAGAAAGCCAAATTATGTTATGATTTGTTAGAATTGCACTTATGCTTCACTTTATTTTTTTAGAGCAACATAATTGCTTTAGTGCTTCACTTATATCTTTTTAACCACGGCATGCTTTAGTAATTTTGAAGAAATTCTCTCATGCTTCACTTAAATTATTTTGAGAGATGAAATTTTTTATGCTCATGTTCTTCACTAAAATTTGTTCGAGCTTGTCAAAGCAATTGCAACATATGAAATTAGTCCCCAAATGATAGATATCCAAGAAGGATATAATAAAAACTTTCATGAAGATCATTGGACAAAATAAACTTGATTCTTTGTAATAATCTTTTTGAGATATGATGATAGTGATATGTGAGTCATGTTGATCGGTAATTGTGCTTTAGTAAGAATATTGATGTTAAGATTTGTGATTCCCTATGCAAGCATGGAAGTCAATATTTATGCAATGAAATTACATCCTACTTGTGTTGCATTATTCGGTGTTAGTTATGTTTATTGTTCTTTTATGATGATTTTCGTTCCTTGGTTGGTCGCTTCTCAATCTATTTACTAGCCTTCACCTTGTACTAAGTAGAAATACTACTTGTGCATCCAAATCCTAAAACCCAAGTTGTGCCAAATGAGTCCACCATACCTACCTATATGCAGTATTTCCATGCTGTCCTAAGCAAATCTGTATGTGCCAACTCTAATTTCAAAATAAACTTCTCTTTTGTGTGTCTGTACTGCTCATAAAGCGGCGAGGGGTGGTTGATATATTTTTCATGCTAGATGTGTTATTCTCAAGATGATTGTTTATTCACTTGTCATTGCACGAGAGTACGGCGTTAATAAGGATTCGCAGTCCCAAAATGAAAAAGAAATTTACTTTTGTTGTCAAATAATAAATTCCTTGGGAAGTGTATGGACGGTACCCGTGGATACGACTAGCCGTGGAATGTGAAAGTATGGTGCAAAAATGAATAAACTTTATTTTATGTTTAAGAACTGCCTATGATGTATCTAGCATGGAAAGTATTGGGAACTCTTAGTCATTCTCGCTAACGAGAAAAGCATGCCGCCCAAACTAATTGTATCTCTCAATTTAAACTTTGAGCTCTAACACATCTACAAATCCCTACTTCCCTCTACGAAGGGCCTATCTATTTACTTTATGCAATTTTATTTTTATTTCAGTCTCATCTTCTCTTATAAAGCACCAACTGCAGAACACTATTATCACACTTGAGCATTCACTATCGTAGGATGCTGTTAACGCGACACTACAATCAGAGACCCTTCGACGAAACTGTGTGCTATGCCATAATCGCAAACGGGGGTGTAAAAAAACCATCAAAAAGGTGCAAAACCTTTTCAATGGAGGATGTATCAAACACGGTTCAGATTTTGGTTGCATGTGCGATGATGGGCATTCGGTTCAGTTCAATAGACTATTTGTGATGAGGGGGAACAAAAGAAATGGGCTGCCAGATGAAGGCGTGTGCGATTTACAACGTATGGTTTAGTCGGATGAACTGTTTGTGATTAAACAACACAAAAGAAACGGTCAGCCAGATCAAGGTGTGTGCGATATACGGCATGCGGTTCACTCGGATGAGCGGTTTGCGTTGAGAGATGAGAACATAAATGGTTCAACTTAACAAGATGTGTGTGATACGCGACAAACAGGTCTGAAATCGAAAACATGTGTGAAGACCAATAACAACACAGACGATCACTACTAACAAGTCGTGTGTGTTGCGAGAAGACGATTGCTGGTATACAATTATGAGTGATTGATGAAAACATCACCGACGGGTTCCATTGTTTAGTCCGTGTGCGATGTTATTTTCTTTGTCCGCACAACATCTATGCTTTGTCTACAGAGCATCAACATATATACTTCAAAAGACAGCATTGCATAACCAAATTAAGCATACAATTACACAAGTGACTACACACACATCATTTCCACACACCAAAGTAAGCAATTACATGCATACTGAAGTAGGAGAAACAAGGATCTAATCATCTACTTATTGTTGCGATGATGCTTGCCATTGCTCTGCTTCCGACTAGATCCCTGGCCATTTTGGGGAAGGAGGCACTTCCTCATGTCAATGATCCGCCTGTACATGTCGTAGGTCATGTACGCCTCCTTAGCCGCGTACAGGACGTGAGCTTCATCGAGTTTCTCCATCCAGGCCGAGTGGCAAGCATGCTTGTCCTTGTTGCACAAATCCTTTATGTCTCTGTAGTAGGGGTCAATGATGGCCTTGGCGAGGTGAACCAGTGAGTCCTTCTTAAGCTCCTTGCTGCCCCACATCTTCTTTCGGCCCTGGATGTCGACAAGATTCTTGCAGGCGATGCCCGAATTCTTGAGCGCTTTACATCATTGGTGATGTCCACCGTAGCAAACATGTAGTGGGGGCTGTTAACAAACCTGGCGATACGCTCGCAAGGCCTTGTGGCTAGGCAGTAGTGGTAGACAAGGATGTGGTGGCGCACGCACATCTGGGCGACGGCGACCTTGGGATGAGACCCGGCATGAGCGCGGGTGTATTCGAGGTCGAACCTGACCACCTTGTACTTCTCCTCGGCAAGCAACAGCTCCATGATGTGGATGAAGTTCTCCACCCTGATCGGGTCTTTGGTGTACACCACCGAGAGGTCCATGAACCTTCTGTGGGTGTCCACCATGGCACGCATGGTGAACTGCTGCTCGTCGTCGGCAGCCGCTCGGAGCGCCATTGGAGCCGCGCAGGATACCCTCTAAGATTTTTTCATGGTAGGTGTGCTTCTTGCAATGGTGGGGCACGATCGAAAGGTTGGCCGCTGTAATAAATGGGGGTCGGACGGCCTGTAATCATCACGTCTTATCATGGCGTTCTTAGCGGAGGATTCCAGTGCACGCTAGACAACACCGCATCGCACGCGTGGGCTCGAAGAGGCGCCAAATGTATCATCGGTGAGCCTGTTCCCGCACTACCGTGCAGTTTACCACGCAAGGTTCCCGCCCAGCTAGTTTGGCCACGCGTCGGCTAGAAGTTGGAAAACCAATTGTGTGCAATAATGTCGAAGATCGCAGTCGAGTTAGCTATACACATCGTGTGCTGTGAGATCGACAAGGTAAACATATTCGAGAATGGTTAATAAAATCTAAGACCATTGCATATTAAGGTCAAAATAGTGCTACTAATATACGAGTCTCATACGATGCCATTTCAACGATTGTACCACAAAAGCTTGAAATATTACAAGGTTCAAATTCCATAGTTATATGTCTCAAATTCGAAGATTACAAGGTTCAAACTAATATTAGAAATGAAATTCAGCTCATCAGCTGCAAACGCTCATGCTGATCCGCTGAACATGGATATCAGAGAGGTTCAAACTAATATTACCACTTCTTAGTCTGGTTCGAAACCTCGCAATTTTTTCAAAGGGGTCAGCCACTGAGAAGTCATGTATGGGGTTGACACGTGGACTTCTGACTACTCTGTCATTTGAAGTTCCAAAATGAAATTCAACAGTTTTGGAGCCTATTCCATTCTGCCGTAGGCGCCGGCGTTGATCAAAAAACCATTCATTTTTGCGCAATAAATGTAGGGAAACCTCATTTCCTTCAGCACCCTTGCTCTGAGAACAAAGAACCTGGCGAATATAATCTCTGGTAAGGTCCCTCGGTAGGAGTCCAAACTAATTTCTGAGATATTCAGATCTAGGCATTTGACATGATTGTTATATTCTATTACATTATCCACCACTTGGCCTAATCTTATCTACAAAAGAAGAAAATGTGTTAGTGCCTATTTCGTTTGCAGGATTTGTAAAATGCACTAACATGCCATCTTCGATCTGACATGGTTAACATGGGCAGATGAATCCAAAGGATAAATGCTTATTGACTGTAACCATACGGATCAACCAACCAATATGGGGGGTGGAACATGTATGTACTAAAATCCTCCAAAAGAATCCTTCGGAAATCGTAGTACATTGTCATTACAAACTTGGAAAAAGGTCTCACAAATTGAAATCCCTTATGGTTAACATTTAACAAGAAAGGAACATCACCTCAATATATAGCTTCTCCAGGCACGGAAAGCATCTTAGGAAACTGACAACTTGCTCCAGGTTCAGGCCGATAGATTCTAGTGCCAAGACCTTCACTGTGCGCAGTTTCGGGGTCAAGCTTGTCGGAATCATTTTCTGAATGACAGACAAACAAACATCTTCAAAGTAAAATAATGTTAATTTGTAGAAGGAGAGGTAGAAGGCGGCTGTTGTACCTGAACGGGTGTGGATCCAATAACAAGTTCGGAGTATTTGTTGGACGAGTAGCCTACCACTGTCAATTTCGGCGCAGAAATGACATTGATTCTTATTGGACCTTCATGATCAACTACAAGTAATCTCTCAAGTGCAGGTGTGTCCTCAATGACCATACCGTGGTACACATCTTGTGATGTCTTCCTGCCGCACCAGCAACACACATAAATAGTCTGGAGAGTCATGGAGGTGATGCGGAAGGTACTCAACCCATTGGTCGCCTGATGATGAAGGTACTCGAGTGTAGTACAGCCACGGAGTAGGCGCTCCATGTCACCGTTTGAGAGGCAGACAACAATGAGATCGAGGTGCTTCAGTCGTGGTAGAATAAGAGCGGACGCTTCATTAAGGGGGGATGGCAGTTCATGAACTTGGCGACGCACAGCGTGGACGCGA
The DNA here is from genome assembly GCA_902687465.1 of Secale cereale. Taxonomy (NCBI): domain Eukaryota; kingdom Viridiplantae; phylum Streptophyta; class Magnoliopsida; order Poales; family Poaceae; genus Secale; species Secale cereale. The sequence continues at coordinate 159,453,637 of LR738713.1, forward strand.
GGCGGAGTGCAGACGTTGGCTGCGACCGCATATGCCCATCATCAAAAGTGAGATCCTCGAGCTGATCTAGGCCGGGGGATCGGAACCAATCGTCAAGCTTGTCTCGGTCCTTGCCATTGGAATGGAACTTGCCCATTATAAGGCCTCTGGTTGGGCCAAGGTAACTGCCGAGGATCTTGGAGAACGCATCCAAGCTTTTGCGATAGCCATGGCAGAGCTCGTGGGTGTCGATCAGGTCGAGAGGGCTGGAGTTCCATAGGGGGCGCCACCATCAGGAAAGGACGGTTGTTCGCTCCCCATATTTGATTGGGAGGAGGGACATGATGACTGTCAACATATCATCGGGGAGGCTGTTGATGAAGTCTAGGCCTGCTAGAGTCGCTTGCGGTTCTAGCTTGCCCCGCCTCCGCTTGTTGGCAGCCCCGTTCTCCACCTTCGGATTCTCCTTGTTAGCGGCGCTTTCTTATAGAAATGGGAGTACAGGGAATATTTAGTTAAAACAAGGCAATAGGAAAGTGTATTGGTAACTAGAAGTTATTAGGTAGGAATATAGTAAGAAAATGGGATAAAAATTGGTTGCTTAAATACTACACAATTCATTTGACATTGCTCGGTAAGCCAACATGCAGATAGTTGAAAAGAAAACTTACTTCGAACAAAGTCTGGACGGATGATTTTGTCGGGGAAGTTAGCATATATCTCATGACCAGGCCCTTTTATGTGGAGTGCAATTTTAGTGTGAGCTTTCAGTACATCAAACTTAGAAATTTCATTGCAAAAGCCAGTGCCAAAATAGGAGTCACCACGTTCATCAAGTCTTACAGTAGCAACGATTGTAAATCCATGGATTGTGTGCAGTATGACATCCGTGCAGTCTTGATCTATGTAAAGGGAAAGATTGTGCACTACATAATCTGTTGCATAGCAAGGGATGCGCTGCAGAAAATGGTAGGATTGTTAAAGAAAATATGGTAACATGCAAATATGGGCCCGAATTGAAAGAACTGTACATCAGTTGAAATAGAAGGACAAAAATATATAATTAAACAGATAGGGTAAACATGATGTCATGGAAATATGAGAGGAATTGAAAGAACAATACATCATTAATTTTCCTATTATAGAAAGAAGAGGGGGGAAATCCCCTTTGACGTATATGGTGCATGTGGCACCTTTTATCCAAATGTAGCAATATTTAGAATATGTCCAGGAAAGTAGGCCATGCCAACCGATTTAGGGTGAGATTGAACATATCGCGCACGTCATCAAGCGATCTGGTACGGTGAGACGGAATCTCTGGCGGAGGTCGCAAAGTCCTGCTGTGTCGATGCACTGTACATTCTATGACTGAAAGAAAACCCTCAAATCAGCTCGAATAAAAATGAATTCACGGTGGTTTCCATCGAGTGATTAAAGGAGGCAGATGAACTGGGATAAGAGATGAGATAATATCTCAATAAAATAGTTACCTTGTCGTCCATGAGAAAGGACCCTCAGTACGACAGATTTCCCCGCCGAGCTGAGCAGGGTTGACCGCGAGCAGTGTCGAGAAAGTCGATGGCGATAGGCGGCGGCAAGCCGAAGTGGTGAAATGCAGTGGGCTTTGTCGGCAGCCTGGCGGCGGCGGAAGGCGTCGAGCTAAGTGTTTACCGCCGCGATAGAGGTGCCATGGCATAGACGCGAAGGAGCTTGTGCAGGTGTGAATGGGGACCGGAGGGGGTGGCGCGCGGGGGTGAGGGTATTTGTGACGTGGGGATGGTGAGGGTCTTCTTTTTTCTTTTTTGAATTGGGCAATGAGGGTTTTTCGTCCCACAAAGAATTTTGGAGGCGACAGTTTGCTAGAGCGAGCTGTGTGGGATTGATGCAATAGGCAAAATGATTGTCATTGCACACTGTTCTATTTTTGTGAACCGTGTGTGATTTACGCAACATGCAAAATGAAAGTCATTGCACACGGTTCCAATTTTGGGAACCGTGTGTGATTGACGTACTACCTCCGTCCTGGTTTATTGGTCCCCCTTTGTAATTTTGACCAAATATTTAACTAAAAAATGTTTATGCATGTCACCAAAAATTATATCATTGAACACTATGCTCAAATACCCATCCAACGATATAATTTTTCTGAGCTGCACTAACATTTTGTCAGTTAAACCTTTGGTCAAAATTTAACACAAATTACAAAGGGACCAATAAACCAAGATGGAGGTAGATTCCATCAATCGAACTGGTTGCATCCATATCCCACGGTTACACATAAGTAAACATAGATTAAACATACTCAGACATAGATAATAAGCACAAGAATATATAGTTCAACCATAAGTACATAGTTCAACCATCATTAAACATTGCTCAAACGTACAAAGTTTGATCCCACATCTATTCTTACATGCTGGCGCGATCCTGAAGCTTCTCTAGGTACTCGGCGTATGCGCTATGCTCCACCCCGCGAGAATACTTCTGCTTGAAGGAGCCAACGTCTCGTCCGCTTGCATGTGCCAGAACACTTTGATACGTGCCATGAAGCTTGTGGTACCAAAATGGGCATCGATAGCCGTCGTTCCAGGTCCTAATACGCCTGTTATGCATTGCCGCATAAAGCTCCCTCATGATTTGCCTCTTGTACCTCCTCTGGACATCTTCAGCCTCGCTGTCCACATCGTCAGATAGCACCTATACAAATAGTAAAAAAATGTGGCGTCAAATTAATGGCTACAAACTAATCTCTAGCGAACATTTTGCAGTTGCCAAAAATTGGCATCAACTGAACGATTACATGTCGTCAAGTAGGATTAAGAATTTATGGCTATTTATTTATTCATATCCAGAGATTATGGTTCGATTTTAAGCACATTTGTCTATGTATAGACCAATCTTGAAGAAAATAATGGCACAAACATATGTAGGTCATTCAAAATCAATTGTCAAGTTCTAGCTAGGAATTATTAGCACGAACACTAACCCTAGTCGGACTACTAGCAGAAATCATTTGCACAGCTGACACAACTAATCACTTATCACTTGTACCATTCAAACAATCAATGCACTACACGGATCTAACGAAACTTACTCAGATTTCATGGATTGGGAGAACATAACCATAGGGAGGAAGGAGTAACTAGAGAAACCATATGATCTATTTGACACATAAATGGGTATATATGACTAACCAGCTGTCCTTCGTCGTCAGAGTCGTCGCCGGAGTGGTCGTCGCCGGAGTCGTTGCCGGGGTCGTCAGCAGAGTCGGTGTGGAACTCCGCCTCCGGCTATGGAAGCTCAACGCCGTCGATGATGTCAGGGTGCAGCGATAACTCACCGGCGGTGAAGGAAACCTCTGTCTCCATCTCCACGTCGTGCTCCGGTGGTTTAGCAGCCCCGGCATCGCCACTCCCTCCGATGGGGTGCTTCGGCGGCATCCTCATACACTGACGGCTTTGAGGACTGAGAGCGGCGTCGATAATGCAAGCGGAGAGAGAGGATTGTGTGTGTGTGGCGAGGATGGGGGTGCGGCGGTCAAACCGATGGCTCGCCTCCCGGTGAGCCTGCGCATCGGACTGCTGGCATGCCTACCAAAGTTTCACACAGCTACTCGCACCCCGCGATGACACTGCGCAGCGAGCACGCCTCCGTCAATTCACACACCAGCACGCACGCCTCCCCGTCAGCCTGCACGGCACACTGCTCGCATGCGTCCCGTTGACTCACGCCTCCTCGCATGGCACATGGGTCACGCGGCGGCACGTATATTGTTTTTCTATTTGGATGATTAATGTTGCCGCTTTATTGCTTAACCGAAGCATGGCACGTATCCATTGTTGGTCTAACGCTCATGGTTCGAATAAATAATCCATTTGGGATATTGGTTCCCAATTATTAATAATCTCCCGTTTGTAATTAGATAAAGTTTACATCAAAACTGGCCTCAAATTTGACAAAAAAAGTACAATGCCACTTTGTATTGGTGTCCATATGACAACACGATAAGTTTCATGAACTTCAAATAAGTTTTGGATGCACTAGAATTTAAAAATGAAGATTCTCAATGTTTGAAATTTGTTGCACGGGGAGTAAACATGTACCCAGTGAGACACATGTGTTTTTGCAATCCATTTAGGTGCACTGTCATGTGTGCATGTAGCTCAAATTTTATTTTTGCACATTAGACCCGTAGAAAAATCAATAAATTAATGTACTAAAACGTCTTAATGATGTCTATGATTTTTTTTGAAATTAAAACGTCCCTCCTTTGGTAACGTATGTTCACCGCTGATATGTCTCCAACGTATCTACTTTTCCAAACACTTTTGTCCTTGTTTCGGACTCTAACTTGCATGATCTGGATGGAACTAACCTGGACTGATGTTGTTTTCAGCAGAATTGCCATGGTGTTATTTTTGTGGAAAAATAAAAGTTCTCGGAATGACCTAAAAATCAACGGAGAATATTTTTGGAATATATAAAAAAATACTAGCGAAAAAATCAACACGAGGGGGCCCACTGAGGCTCCACCGACCTCAACCCCAACTCCATATATTCACGTTCGGGGAGAAAAAAATCAGAGAGAACGATTCATCGCGTTTTACGATACGGAGCCGCCGCCAAGCCCTAATCTCTCTCGGGAGGGCTGATCTGGAGTCCGTTCGGGGCTCTGGAAAGTGGAGATCGTCGTCGTCGTCGTCATCAACCTTCCTCCATCACCAACTCCATGATGCTCACCACCGTGCGTGAGTAATTCCATCGTAGGTTTGCTGGACGATGATGGGTTGGATGAGATTTACCAGGTAATCAAGTTAGTTTTGTTAGGGTTTGATCCCTAGTATCCATTATGTTCTAAGATTGATGTTACTATGACTTTGCTATGCTTAATGCTTGTCACTAGGGCCCGAGTGCCACGATTCCAGATCTGAACCTGTTATGTTTTCATGAATATATGTGAGTTCTTGATCCTATCTTGCAAGTCAATAGTCACCTACTATGTGTTATGATCTGGCAACCCCGAAGTGACAACAATCGGGACCACTCCCGGTGATGACCGCAGTTTGAGGAGTTCATGTATTCACTAAGTGTTATGCTTTGGTATGGTAATTTATTAAAAGGAGGCCTTAATATCCCTTAGTTTCTAATAGGACTCCGCTGCCACGGGAGGGTAGGACAAAAGATGTCATGCAAGTTCTTTCCCATAAACATGTATGACTATATTCGGAATACATGCCTACATTACATTTATGAACTGGAGCTAGTTCTGTGTCACCCTATGTTATAACTGTTGCATGAGGAATCGCATCTGACATAATTATCCATCACTGATCCAATGCCTACGAGCTTTTCACATATTGGTCTTTGCTTATTTACTTTTCCGTTGTCACTGTCACAATCACTACAAAACGGCTATTGTTACTTTTGCCACTGTTACCGTTACTTCCATACTACGTTGCTACTAAATACTTAGCTGCAGATATTAAGTCTTTCAGGTGTGGTTGAATTGACAACTCAACTGCTAATACTTGAGAATATTCTTTGGCTCCCCTTGTGTCGAATCAATAAATTTGGGTTGAATACTCTACCCTCGAAAACTGTTGCGATCCCCTATACTTGTGGGTTATCAAGACTATTTTCTGGCGCCGTTGCCGGGGAGCATAGCTATATTCTTTGAGTCACTTGGGATTTATATCTGTTGATCACTATGAAGAACTTGAGAGACGAAAAAACCAAGATTTATCCCTCAACTACGAGGGAGGTAAGGAATTGCCATCTAGCTCTGCACTTGATTCACCCTCTGTTATGAGTAAATTTGCGACACCTACACCTGCTATTGAATCCGATATGTCGCATGTTCTTGATGATGCCACTTCTGCTATGCATGATACTTATGATGAAACTACTTCTATGCTTGATAATACTGTGCCACTTGGTGAATTTCTTGATGAACAACTTGCTAGGGCTAGAGAGAATAAAATTATTGAAACTGATAATATTGATGAAAGTGATGATGACAATTCTCCCCCTAGATATGAATTGTCTGTTGTGCCTGAGGGTTATGTTATGGATGAAGAAACTGCCAGAGATCTTTTAGCTTGCAATGATAGATATGATCTTAAGAAATTATTAGCTAAGCTAAAAGAAAAATCTTTGAATGCCAGAAAGAAATACGACCCTGCTTTTGCTACTTCACATATATGTATTTCTGATAAGGATTATGATTTCTCTGTCGATCTTGAGTTAATTACTTTGGTTGAATCTCATCCTTTCCATGATTATGAATCTGAAACTGTTGTGGCACATCTTACTAAGTTGAATGATATAGCCACCCTATTCACCAACAAGGAAAAAATTCGTTACTACTATATCCTTAAGTTATTTCCGTTCTCCTTAAAGGGTGATGCTAAAACATGGTTTAATTCTCTTGATCCTGGTTGTGTGCGTAGTCCCCAGGATATGATTTATTACTTCTCTGCTAAATATTTTCCCGCTCATAAGAAACAAGCTGCCTTAAGGGAAATATATAATTTTGTGCAAATTGAAAAAGAGAGTCTCCCACAAGCTTGGAGGAGGCTTCTCCGATTACTTAATGCTTTGCCTAATCATCCTCTTAAGAAAAATGAAATACTTGATGTCTTTTATAATGGACTAACCGATGCTTCCAGAGAACACCTGGATAGTTGTGCTGGTTGTGTTTTCAGGGAAAGAACTATTGATCAAGCTAAATTGCTATTGAATAATATGTTGATTAATGAAAACAATTGGACACTCCCTGAACCAACTCCTAAGCCAACTCCGGAGAAAAGGGGTATTCTATTTCTCAGTCCTGAAAATAAGCAAGAGGCAAATTAATCTATGAAAGAAAAAGGTATTAAAGCTGAAGATGTTAAGAATTTACCACCTATTGAAGAAATACATGGTCTTGATAACCCGACATAGGTAGTAAAGGTAAATTCTCTCTATAGATTTGATGAAGGTGATATTCCTTATAATAAGTCTGCTAGCCAATGCTTAGATGAGTTTGACAATTTTATTGTTAAACAAGAAAACTTCAATGCTTATGTTGGTAGACAATTGCAACGTATTGCTTATATGATTGAACACTTGAGTGGTTATATGTCTAGAGTTAAAGGTGAACTTAAACTCATCAGTAAACATGCTTCTATGGTTACCACTCAGGCAGAACAAGTACTCAAAGCACAAAATGATTTGCTCAATGAATTAAATAGTAAAAAATGATAATGTTGTTAGATTTATGACTAGAGGGGGTAGAATGAATCAGGAACCTTTGTATCCCGAGGGCCACCCTAAGAGAATTGAGCAAGATTCTCAGAGAGCTAATGTTGATGCACCTAGTTCTTCTAAGAAGAAGAAAAAGAAAATGATAGGACTTTGCATGCTTCTAGTGAACCTGGTGTTGACACACCTGAGAATCCCAATGATATTTCTATTTTTGATGCTGAAACACAATATGGTAAAGAACATGAACCTAATGATGATGTTCATGATGATGCTCAGCAATAACGATGATGTAGAGATTGAACCTGCTGTTGATCTTGATACCCCACAACCAAAGAATCAACGTTATGATAAAAGAGACTTCATTGCTAGGAAGCACGGTAAAGAAAGAGAACCATGGGTTCAGAAACCCATGCATTTTCTTCCTAAACCATCCAAGAAGAAGGATGATGAGGATTTTGAGTGCTTTGCTAAAATGATTAGACCTATCTTTTTGCGTATGCGTTTGACTGATATGCTTAAAACAAATCCTTATGCTAAGTATATGAAAGATATTGTGAAAAATAAAAGAAAGATACCGGAAGTAGAAATTTCCACCAGGCTTGCCAATTATACTTTTAAAGGTGGAATACCAAAGAAATTAGGAGATCCAGGAGTACCAACTATACCATGCTCCATTAAAGGAAACTATGTTAAAACCACTTTATGTGATCTTGGAGCCGGTGTTAGTGTTATGCCTCCCTCTTTATATCGTAGACTTGATTTGAATAAGTTGACACCTACTGAAATATCTTTGCAAATGGCCGATAAATCAACTGCTATACATGTCGGTATTTGTGAGGATGTGCCTGTTGTGGTTGCAAATGTTACAATTTTAACGGACTTTGTTATTTTTGATATTCCCGAGGACGATAGTATGTCTATCATCCTTGGTAGACCCTTTTTGAATATTGCAGGGGCAATTATTGATTGCAACAAAGGTAATGTCACTTTTCATGTTAACGGCAATGAGCATATGGTACACTTTTCGAGGAAACAACCTCAGGTCCACAGTATCAATTCTATTGGAAAAATTTCAACGATTATTATTGGAGGTTTTGAATTTGCTCTTCCTACTATCAAGAAGAAACATGATATTCTTATTGTTGGGGACATACATATCCCCATTGAGGTAACCTAGTGTTATTCGAAAATTCTCCGGTTTCATGTTATTCGGAAAGAGTTTGTTAACAAGACTTGATCAACCTTGTTAATGGATTCCTTTTGATGAGCATGAGATGGATGAAGTTAGAAAGCACAACTCTCTGTACCCTCTTTTTACTTTCTGTAATTTAGATTAAATAAAGCAAAATTAGTATTTTCTGTCTGTTTTCTGAGTTATCCTTGCAATAAAAAATACCCCCAAAAATAAAAGTTCTCCAAATGTCCCGAAATTGAAATATTATTTTTTGTAGAATATTTAAGAATATTTGGCACCGAGAACACACCAGGGTTGCACACCACCTGGCCACGAGGGTCCAAGGTGCGCCCACCCCCCCTAGGCGCGCCCCCTGCCTCGTGGGCCCCACGTGGCCCCCTCCACTTATTCCAGCACCCACACACTTCATCTTCCTCCCGAAAAAATCCTCCCATAGCTCAAACTCGTGTTCTAGCTCATCTTGCTGCCATTTTCGATCTCCTTGCTCAAAGCTCCATTCACAAAACTATTTGGGGAGATTGTTCTTCGGTATGTGACTCCTCCAATGGTACAATTAGTTTTTGTTCTAGTGCTTTATTTATTCCAAATTTTTGCTGCTTAGGTGACCCTGTTCTTGAGCTTGCATGTCAAATTTATGTGGTCCCAAGTAGTTCTAATGCATGATATAGTCTCTAGGCACTTGTGGGAGTAGTTGCTATCAATCTTGTTGAGTTTGGTTCACTTTTATTTTGAGTCACTAAAAAATTCAGAAATTTTTCAGAGAAAAACATGCATAGGAAAATCTACCAAGGTGGTTCCTCAAGGAAGCAAGGACCAATGCTCGCGATACGTGAGCTGAACGATGAACTACCGAGGGAAGCTCAAGTGCGGCCTTGTGAATGGCCATCAGAGGAGTTTATGGTCTGGGCAGGCATCAAGGAAAAATTTGACACATATGTGCATAATGCTGATCTTGAGGACTTCTTGTCAGATAAGTGCCCACAGTACCACTACTTAACTGACTCCTTTGTGAGAAGGTTTAAATTTACATCCTCACGCAATTCTCACAATGTCTTATTTGATCTTTATGATAAATCATATACAATGGCCATAGAAGATTTTAATGATGCTTGTAAACTTCAGAAGTGGGGAAATATTAGCGAACCTCGAAAATCTGAATATAAAGACTTTCTTGCTAGTATCATTATGGGGGAATCTAGAGAAATTACACAAGCTACCATAGGGAGCATTCATTTCCCTTCCATACATTATTTTGCTCTCTTCGTTGGAAGATGCATTAATGGTAAAGATGAGGCTTGCCACATGTGCGTTCTAGATCTTAGTGTCCTCAAAAGTGCGTTATTAGGCGATAAACAATATAATTTGGGGTCCATTGATGCACGAAGGTTACATCTTAACGGTCTAAGTGGAGATTTGTTTGGAGGAATTTATGCAACTCGTGTGGCCAATTATCTTTGCATACCCATACATAAAAATGATTCGAAGTTGCCTCCTGCTTATTTAGATTATAATGCTATGGTTCGCCATCAGTTTGTTGAGAGGAATGAACAATCCCTCCAGTACCAACTAATCTTTGACAGATGTCGCACTGTCCATATTGCTCTCCCTGCTCCTACTTTCTTTAACTTTCAGGCAAAAAGGAGATACGTTATAACGAGGGAGGAGGCGAACAAGTATGAGGAGAGGACGAAGGCGGCTCGTCTCCAAGCTGCAGCTCATTAGGCAATAGCTGTTGCATCGCAGTACAACCCCAACTACGACTTTGGATATCCACCAGGCCAGCAGTGGCCATAGACCAACTTAGGCCAAAGGCCTAAGCTTTGGGGAGTACGTATTTCTCACCGACATTACATTCATGTTCACACACTCATTCCAATTGTCGGTGATCATACTTTTTCATTGTACTATCCATGCTAGTTTATTTTATTTTCTAAGTCTTTGTCTTGTGTGTCATGTAAACCGAAAGAAACAAATTAGTTGTAACTTTTAGCTAGTTTGTTTCCATGCCTGTAGTTGTAGTAATTAAAAGAAAACCCAAAAAGATTTCTCGTTCTTCTTTTGCTTGTTGGGAGCTTTCCCGTGTAAATAGTTTTATTTCTCTTCTTTTCTTTGGGGGTTAAGAGGAGAAGACCATGATGAAAATGTTTAGTGGCTCTAAAATGCATTACTGTTGATTTGACCAAGAGCCATTTTACCTTGTCTTCTCCCTTGTATTAAATGCTTGCAGATTCCAGCTTAGTCCAATGCACGTACACTATTATTATTATCCACACTGTTCGGTCGTGCGAGTGAAAGGCAATAATGATGATATATGATGAACTGATTGAGATGAGAGAAGCTGGTATGAACTCGACCTATCTTGTTTTTATAAATATGAATAGTTGGTCGTTCCTGATTCAGCCTATTATGAATGAAACATGCTTGCAATGGCAATTAGAGATTATAGTTGCTCATGCCATGCTAAATTAGCTAGGAGTTTATAATGGTCTACATTGCGTGCCAACATGATATTACAATGGTAATGATGTGGTATGATGGGGTGGTATCCTCCTTTGAACGATTCAAGTGGTTTGACTTGGCACATGTTCACGCATGTAGTTGAAACAAAATCAACATAGCCTCCACGATATTTATGTTAATGGTGATTTATATCCTACCCATGCTTGCACTCATTGTTGATTAATCATAATGCATGTTCATGACTGTTGTCGCTCTCTAGCTGGTCGCTTCACAGTCTCTTTCTAGCTTCACGTGTACTAAGCGGGAATACTGCTTGTGCATCCACTTCCATAAACCCCAAAGTTATTACATATGAGTCCACCATACCTTCCTATATACGGTATTTACCTGCCGTTCCAAGTAAATTTGTATGTGCCAAACTCTAAACCTTCAAATGAAATTATGTTTTGTATGCTCGAACAACTCATGTATCAACTAGGGCTATCTATATATTCCATGCTAGGTGGGTTATTCTCACGATGAGTGGACTCCGCTCATCATTCACGAGGAAATGACCGGTAACCGGGATGCCCAGTCCCATGCTCAAATCAAATCAAATTAATTAAATAAAACTCCCCCAGGGCTGTTGTTGGTATGGACGGTACCCGTTGTTTCGGGCCAGCTGTGGAGTATGCTTGTTGGTGGTGGGGGAGTATAAACCTTACTGTTTTGTTTGGGAACCGCCTATAATGTGTGTAGCATGGAAGATATCGAGAACTCTTGGTTTTTATGTTGACAATGAAAGTATACCACTCAAAATATTATTTATCTCTATTTCAAAACTAGAGCTCTGGCACCTCTGCAAATCCCTACTTCCATCTGCGAAGGGCCTATCTAGTTACTTTTATGTTGAGTCATCATCCTCTTATTAAAAAGCACCAGTTGGAGAGCACCGCTGTCAATTGCATGCATTGCTACTAATTTACACCGAGTATGATTGTGACGGGATCTCTTTTACCATGAATTACAATGTCTAGTCAATACTTGATCTTCAGAGGTGCTCTGCATTTATGTTTTGCGATCTAGGAAAGGGCTAGTGAGATACCATCTTGTTATATAATATTATGATTGTTTTGAGAAAGTGTTGTCATCCGAGGTTTATTATTATTGCTCGCTAGTTGATTATGCCGTTGATATGAGTAAACATGAGACCTAAAAGTCATTGTGAATGTTGTTAGTTCATAATCTTTGCTGAAAACTTGAATGACGGCTTTACATATTTGCAACAACAAGAGCAAACAAAGTTTGTAAAAGTTTTTTCTTTATCACTTTCAGTTTGTCAAATGAAATGCTTGAGGACAAGCAAAGGTTTAAGCTTGGGGAAGTTGATACGTATCCAAAGTATCTACTTTTCCAAACACTTTTTCCCTTGTTTTGGACTCTAACTTGCATGATTTGAATGGAACTAACCCGTACTGACGCTGTTTTCAGTAGAATTGCCATGGTGTTATTTTTGTGCAGAAATAAAAGTTCTCGGAATGACTTGAAAATCAACGGAGAATATTTTCAGAATATATAAAAAATACTGGCGAAAGAATCAAGACTAGGGGCCGACACCCTGTGACGCCCCCGATTTGTCCGTACACTAATCATGCACGTAAATGTGTACGACCAAGATCAGGGACTCACTGGAAGATATCACAACACAACTCTAGACACAAATTAAAATAATACAAGATTTATATTACAAGCCAGGGGCCTCGAGGGCTCGAATACATAAGCTCGAAAACACAAGAGTCAGCGGAAACAACAATATCTGAGTAGAGACATAAGTTAAACAAGTTTGCCTTAAGAAGGCTAGCACAAAATTAACAACGATCGAAAAGGCAAGGCCTCCTGCCTGGGACCTCCTAACTACTCCTCGAAGCCGATCTTCACGTAGAAACATCCTCGGGATCTTCTGGGTCCGGGACTCCACCATCTGATAGCGTCATCCGAGAAGAAGGAACAAAAGTGGAAAAGGGGGGGAAAAGCAACCGTGAGTACTCATCCAAAGTACTCGCAAGCCAGGAGTCTACACTACATATGCAATGGTATCTGTATAAAGGGGTAATATATGTGGACTGAACTGCAGAATGCCAGAATAAGAGGGGGATAACTAATCCAATCGAAGACTACGCTTCTCGTAACCTCCACTTGCAGCAGAAGATGGGAGTAGATGGTAAGTTCACCAGGTAACATCGTATAGCATAATCCTACTCGACGATCCTCCCGCACATCACCCTGTGAGAGAGAAACCACTGAGTTATATCTGGAACTCATCTGGGTGTGTTTTATCAAGTGTCCGGTTCTAGTTGTCATGAGGTCGGAATACAACTTCGGGTCGTCCTTTTACCGACGGACACGGCTATTCGAAAAGATTAACTTCCCTGCAGGGGTGCACCACATAACCCAGCACGCTTGATCCCATTTGGCCGGACACACTTTCCAGGGTCATGCCCGGCCTCGGAAGATCAACACGTCGCAGCCCTACCTAAGCACAACAGAGAGGTCCGGACGCCGGTCTAAGTCCTAGGCGCGCAGGGGTCCGGGCCCATCGCCCAACGCACACCTGCACGTTGCGTACGCGGCCGGTGAGCAGACCTAGAAACCTCCATTACTAAGGAAGTTGCGTTACGCGGTCCAACCCGGCACGCGCCGCTCAATCGCTGACGTCAAGAAGGCTTCGGCTGATACCACGACGCCGAGTACCCATAACTATTCTCACGTAGCTGGTTAGTGTGTATAGGCCAATGGCCAGACTCCGATCAAATATCCAAACTCTTTAAGCGTGTTATTATGAAATAACCGCGGACAACGACCAGGGCCAGGCCACCTCTCCACTGGGTGTCACAACCTGCCCTGTCGCTCCGCCACAAAGATCCACTTGGGGGGGGGCGTCGGGAACTCAGGCCCATCACTGCCTGGATGGAGCCACCTGTCCTTTCAGCCCCCACATCGAATCACTTGCGGGTACTCAATGAGCCGCCCCGACTTTAGTCACAGTATGTATCATGTAAAGTATGTATATAGTATATACCCGTGACCACCACCCGAGGTGATCACGGCCCGATAGTATATCATGGCAGACGGACAAGAATGTGGGGCCACTGATGGAATACTAGCATCATATACTAAGCATTAGGATAACAGGTAAAGATATCAATAGTGGTAGCAACAATGACAGGCTATGCAGCAGAATAGGATTATCGAAAGCAGTAACATGCTACACTACTCTAATGCAAGCAGTAGAGAGAAGAGTAGGCGATATCTGGTGATTAAAGGGGGGGCTTGCCTGGAAGCTCTGCAGACGAAAGGAATCTTCGGAATCGTAGCCGTAGTCGAACACCGAAGCATCAACGGTCTTAGTCCCAATGTCTATCGGAGAGAAGAGGGGGAAGAAACAATAAATATAAAGCAAACAATTGTAACACAAAGCACAACATGGCAAATGCGGTGCTACGTGTGACCTAACGCGGTAGGAGGTGATAAGGACGAAGGGGGGAAACATCAGGGAAAGTATTCCCGGTGTTTCGCGTTTTCGGACAGATGAAACGGAGGGGGAAAGTTGCAGGTTCGGTATGATAGAGGTGTGTGGCGGACGAACGGACCGCGTTTTCGGATTCGTCTCGTCATTCTGAGCAACTTTCATATATAAAGTATTTTCATCCGAGTTACGGTTTATTTTATATTAAATTTTAAAGTTTTTAAATCATTTTCTAATTTATTAATTATTAAATAAAACAACATTATCCAGAATAGTGCATGCTGACGTCATGCCGTCAGCAGTCAACAGAACGTTTGACTGGTCAAACTGACGTGTGGGTCCCGCGTGTCATTGACTGTAAACTAACTAATAGTTTAGTTAGGTTAATTATGATTTAGTTGGTTACAGATTAGGTTAATTACTGATTAGATTAATCTAAATGTGATTAATTAACCTAATTAATTTTTTAATTAATTAATTAATTATTTATTTATTTATTTATTTTTATTATTGTTTTTTAATCCTTTTTTTCAACGTTCTGGGGGGCGGGCCCCCCTTGTCATTGGCCCTAGGGGGCTTAACGGGTACGGGCGACGGGAACCTGGGGCGGAGCCCCATGGGCACGTGCGCTGCCCGCCTCAGCGACAGGGGAGGCCAGCACGGGCGCCGGCGGCCAGGGGTCGTGCGGGCGCCGGCGGCGAGGGGCCGCACGAGCATGGGCACCGGGCGCCTGCCTGGTCGCGGCCAGGCGAGGCCCCGGCGGGGGCGCACACCGGCGGGGCGGTTGGCTGCAAGGGGAGGGGGGAGTAGGATAGGCGACGCGGTTGGGCGTTGTGCTCGGCCGGAGCGGCGCCGGGCGCAGCGGGCGCTGGTGAGGGGCGGAGCTGCGCGCGGGGTAGCAGCAGCAGTGGAGCCAGCGGCGGCGGAGCTGGCGAGCGAGGGCGAGGTGGCGTACGGGAGGAGCTGCGGCGGCGGTCAGACGAGGCTGAGGGCCGGCGGGGGGTGGCTAGGGCCGTGTCCACGGCCGGGGCGAGGCAGCTACTCGAGGGGGAAGGAAGGCGAGGCGTGCGCCGCGGCGGTGGCTGGCTGCAGCAGCCGTGCCGGCGGGGAGTGGGCAGCAGGGGCGCGTCGGGCGTGCTCCGGCACCACAGGAGGTCGGGGCGGATGGGGAGGCTGCGAGCCGACGGGGAGGCGGCGAAGGGTGGCCGCGGCGACATCGAGCAAGCTAGGCGCGGCCGGCGGCAACGACAGGGGCGGAGCTCGGGCTGTGCGGCCGCATCGGCCAGAGGGAGCGGCGGACGGGCGAGGCGCGGCGGCGCTGGAGCGGCACTGCGGCGACAACGAGCGCAGGGCGCGTGCAGTGGCGAGGCCATGCGCGGGGCGAGCGGGTGAGGGCCTCGGTGAGTGCGGGACAGAGAGGAAAGGAGAGACCGGGGTGGCCTCACCGGCGCTGTAGGGGTTCAGGGCGGCGAGGCTCGATGGCGACCGGTGTGGAGGAGGTCGAGGAGGCGTCCGGCGATGGCGAGGCAGCTCTAGGCGGCGGCGATCGAAGGTCGGGGCGGCGAGGCGTCGAGCGGCGTGGAGGGATCGGGTCGATCCCGATCCAGGTGAAAAAGGGGGGAGTGTCGCTGGGAGGGGTTGAGGGGATATTTTACCCCACTGTGGGGTGGGGGGTTATAGGCTGAGGGGGTAGTGGGCCGAGGCCCAGTAGGCCAGGGGGTCCTTTGCTTTGTTTTTGTTTTTTACTTTTCTTATTTTCTGTTCTGTTTTCTTTTAGCTCCTAATTATTTTAGCTTTAATAAAATACCAAAGTGGTACCTAAATTGTTTTTACCATTTATATCAAAACCACAAAAAGTTTCATTACAAAATTATATAGTTTAGTATTTTACAATTTACAAATGGTAATTAATTAATGGTTTTAGCTACTGATTTAATTAGTTTATTGTATTTAACCATTTTATAAAGACTTGGTTTCTCCACCAACATATCTTATGAATTATTTGTCACAATGAGGACATTTTAGTTCTTGACTTTTGAAAACTTTAATTGTTTGAATTGTTTTTGAATTTGGTTTTTGAATCCGTTTTGAACTAACGCGAGATTAACAACAGTAATCATGGTGGCGTGGCATCATTACCAGAGGATTACTGTAGCTTGATTACCCGGGCGTCACAATTCTCCTCCACTACAAGAAATCTCGTCCCGAGATTTAAGCAGTGGAGTAAGGGGGGTGCTGGTAGCGAAAGCTAACGAGTCTTCCCGGTCTTGGCTGCCCTTTTGAAGGGGTCGGTCCATTACGATGATGTCTTCATCCCTTTGCTTCAAGTCATCGTGATCAAGTTGTCATCCTTTCTTCAGGATCTTCATCGTCCTACGAACGCGACCAGGAAAAAAAACTCCGTAGGAACGCATCTCCACAAAGCTGGGCATCTGACGGTGAACTCTATGGGAAATACACGAGGTACCCCATGAGTTATATTTCGATGAATTCGTTGAGTGCAATATACGATGGTACCAATGTTTCAAATGGTTAGGCAGTCATTCGATGCCTAGACAGAAGCTGGAATGGGGGCTTGAACAACGAGAATAACATGGTGTTTGATTCCAGGATGAATAATGGTAAAGAATTTAGCTCGTGAATCACATATGAAGCCAGGTTTCAATCCAGTGGACCTGTGGGTTATGGGCCCACCATGTGGGTTGAAAGTAGGAAGGGTGGTGACATCTTGCACAGCCGCGACAGGGAGGCAAGTGAGTGGATAGCTTGTCAGCTATGTCGCCCTCAATGTCGGAACCAAGGATGGGGAACGAAGAGAACCATTTTTCCCGCTCGTTGAAACGAGGCAGACCAATAGGCAAAGTTCTCATCCATCGTTGGTTACCGGAATGTTATCAACGATAGAATCAATGTCTTACTGACAGAGTTGTACAACGAGGTGTTTACATAAGCAGAGAATTATTACTGCTTAGATCATGTAGATCAAGGAAAGGTTAAACAAACAAATGGAAATGAAAATTGTGATTACACACAATTATTAGGATTATATCCTTCCCATGGAGAAGAAGAACATGGCATACAGGGTAGGAGAGCAAGTACACAACCATTTAGATAAAGAGGCAGGGATTAATCAAGATGCTACCCATACAACGGTGTTTGGATAACTGACCAAGAAACATTTAGCATTGGGCTTCAAATGCTCTTGTTAAAAATCGGAGTACCACAGACATGCTTCGAGATAGCATTGGCATGGTCTTGAAGCAAAGGTCAGACTCGGATATACAAAGGACTCATCAGGAACAACTTATATAATAAGTCTTACAATTTCCTCCTGGAAGAATGGTTATCCTTGCAAAAGAGATTATAATGATAGGTCCTCCAGCCAGGGGAGCTAGGCGTGACATCATATTCCCGAGTCTTCAAAGGACCAATATTATATCTCCTGGAAAGTTGTCCCAGCCATCATATCTGACCGAGATTCAGATCTGATTGGTGTCATGATACCTCAGACTCAGGATGTTCGAGAAGAAAAGGTGCAACACAATTCGACGAAATGACATTGCAAGATTCCCGGGAATTGAACTATGGGAGCAGGTCCCCAAAACAATAGTTCATCATTAAACTATGGAGAGGATGAGGAGGTGGCTGATGGGCTCAACAACAATTCATCGAGAATTCCAAACGGATGGATTTCCACAATAATGTGAACAAGAAGATGACAATTATCAATTCAAATGATATATTGTTGTATGCTCGAGGAAAACATACACCATTGATCATTAGTTGAAAAGTGTGCCCGAAATATGACCTTAGGCAGCCATATCAATGTTAGAGTGATGATTCAATAACCAACAGTCTATGAACGAACTGTCGATCATTAACTTCAAAGCAATAGGGTTGCTAGAAGTTCTGAACTCAAGCAACATCGTTGGCATATTGGTATCCCGGTTAAAAATAACATGGGGACCAAGGAAGAATGGTGCTGGGGAGAGGTATCATCATACCGAGAATTTCTAAGGGGTGGAGCAATCCTCACAACAATCTCGACATAAAAGACAGTAATACTTCAATGCAGAACACAACACTAGCTGGAGAGCAAGTTGTAATCATAATGTGGACAAGTTCGCGATGAAAGGAAGTCAAGGGTGTTGTCGATGATAATAAAAATCATCGAGGGCAAGGATGGTATTTCTCATCATGAATGCAGCTGACATCTTGGAAGAAGTCAAAGTGGTGAAGGTGATCCGACACATTTGTCGGGAGGTTTCAAGAGGATGCAATCAAACAACAACGGCAACAAGCAAGGGAATGACAAAGTGGCAAGTTATAGGGTCGATATATAAGATGCAAGCTCGGAACCAACGTTGCCTTTCGAGACAAGCAACATGATGTTGAAAGACCGACGTAAGTCGTGCTCACACACTGAAGAATTTGTGCACCAGAGAAGGACAAGGTAGCACAGTCAAAGATAGCAAGACCAGGATGTAGCCGATAGTCTCGGAATGACCAGATTGAGTGCAGAATTTCCCAGTAAAAATACTAGGGGTATTTGATTGGTAGTGCGGAATAATTTCACTAGTCAGTGTCCTCGGTTGACAACAACCCAGAACCCGCAGGGTGATTACGACAAGGAAAGACATTACTTCAACAAAATTGGTAAGATGTGGAGCAATGGCAAGACATCTTCGATATACCAGGGGGTAATAATCGAAGGTAGAACTTGATAGAAGTAGAACCGGGTCATTGACCTATGACATTAGATACTTTAACCTTGTCAAAAAATGACGAGGCCTGGAATGGATTCATTCCAGATATATTGAATAAGGACAGCATGGTCGGAACCATAACTGCAAGGGATCAAATTTATTGACACCGAAAGAATTATTTAGATGAAAAATCATTTTGCAAGAAGGTCCCGAGACGGTCTACATCGTTTCCATGGGCATGAACAAAATCTCAAGGTCGACTCCCATTTCTCCAATGCATACGTTTCATTCACCTCTTGTTTTGATAAAACTGTAGTGTTGGAATTTTATCCGGTAGAACACCGAAAGGGTATGACTTGTGAAAACTTTCGGGTTCTCACGAATTAGGTGAAGGCATAGGTTCAACCCATCGGGCATCTTAGTAACATATACCACAAGTTTCAAAAGTAAAAACACAAGCTCGAAAGCAGAGCATGGTTGGCCAAGCAAATGATACAATTTACCAAAGGCATTATGTATCAGGTGAAGAACTCACAAGGTGATAGAATATGAAGGACACTGTCGGATAACAATCCAACAATGGACCGGGCGATCCACAACGGAGCTTATGTGAGTATCGATACTCACTCAAAGGAAGAAAGAATGCAGAGGCATCAGATTCAAGAATCACCTGATTAGTCTGATGCTTAAATAGAAAGAAAATTATGGTTTCCAAAATGAAGGATCAGAAGCAGACGCTCTGATCAAGGATGGATAAGTTGAAAACACTTAGCCGGACCATCAATAAAGGTTTGAATTGCCGAGAACCAACTCATGTCTGGAATGACGTCTGAGTCGGGAAGATAATTTTAAAAAGGATAATCCGATGACTGCGTGCATACAAACACTTGAATCAATAGGCTCAAAATGGCTAAGACAAGGGATATTAACGAAGACTACTAGTCATATGAAATTACCCATAATGCAAGCAGGCAAGAATTTCAAGAGTAACAGTCTGCAGAGGATTTTTGAAACATCGAAAAGTATTTCGAATTTTTTTTTGGGAGACATATGAACAATCGAGAAGGATGGATCCTCGATAAATGTGAGGAAATAACCGTAAGGGTTTTCATGTGACATAAAACTGCAAGACAGTAAACTCAAATGATTCTCGGGACAACGAAGAATATTTCGAGGCCTCTTGTAACAACAAGAGCGACGAGGAATGATCAAGAGAATGACAAGTGCATGCAGATATCCATAGGGATATATCGGTGGTAGTGAATTACAAAGGCGATGATCACAAGTTCTCGGGTTAACAGCGGAGAGTATCTTCAGTGTCATCTGGTGCAGCGGACGATCATCGATCATGAGGTGCTCTCCGGGTGAAAGTGATAACGAGATCCTAATGTTAGATTTAGCAAAATTCATTTATCCCGAATAGAAGAGAGGTAAGAGTCCCAGAGTATAGACGAGGAGTAAAAGATCCTAATACCACCCAATGGTGATGTAGGCCCGTAAGCCACACAACAAGTTAGTAAATTTGTTTTTCAAAGACTAGACTCAACTTCGGCCAAGGAGTTGGAAAGGGGGATTCCTACAGGCAGTCGGCTCTGATACCAACTTGTGACGCCCCCGATTTGTCCATACACTAATCATGCACGCAAATCTGTACGACCAAGATCAGGGACTCACTAGAAGATATCACAACACAACTCTAGACACAAATTAAAATAATACAAGCTTTATATTACAAGCCAGGGGCCTCGAGGGCTCGAATACATAAGCTCGAAAACACAAGAGTCAGCACAAGCAACAATATCTGAGTACATACATAAGTTAAACAAGTTTGCCTTAAGAAGGCTAGCACAAAATTAACAACGATCGAAAAGGCAAGGCCTCCTGCCTGGGACCTCCTAACTACTCCTCGAAGCCGATCTTCACGTAGAAACATCCTCGGGGTCTTCTGGGTCCGGGACTCCACCATCTGGTAGCGTCATCCGAGAAGAAGGAACAAAAGGGGAAAAGGGGGAGAAAAGCAACCGTGAGTACTCATCCAAAGTACTCGCAAGCCGGGAGTCTACACTACATATGCAATGGTATCTGTATAAAGGGGTAATATATGTGGACTGAACTGCAGAATGCCAGAATAAGAGGGGGATAACTAATCCAATCGAAGACTACGCTTCTCGTAACCTCCATCTTGCAGCAGAAGATGGGAGTAGATGGTAAGTTCACCAGGTAACATCGTATAGCATAATCCTACTCGGCGATCCTCCCGCACATCACCCTGTGAGAGAGCAACCACCGAGTTATATCTGGAACTCATCTGGGTGTGTTTTATCAAGTGTCCGGTTCTAGTTGTCATGAGGTCGGAATACAACTCCGGTTCGTCCTTTTACCGAGGGACGCGGCTATTCGAATAGATTAACTTCCCTGCAGGGGTGCACCACATAACCCAGCACGCTTGATCCCATTTGGCTGGACACACTTTCCAGGGTCATGCCCGGCCTCAGAAGATCAACACGTCGCAGCCCTACCTAAGCACAACAGAGATGTCAGGACGTCGGTCTAAGTCCTAAGCACGCAGGGGTCCGGGCCCATCGCCCAACGCACACCTGCACGTTGCGTACGCGGCCGGTGAGCAGACCTAGCAACCTCCATTACTAAGGAAGTTGCGTTACGCGGTCCAACCCGGCGCGCGCCGCTCAATCGCTGATGTCAAGAAGGCTTCGGCTGATACCACGACGTCGAGTACCCATAAATATTCCCATGTAGCTGGTTAGTGCGTATAGGCCAATGGCCAGACTCAGATCAAATATCCAAACTCGTTAAGCGTGTTATTATGAAATAACCGCGGACAACGACCAGGGCCAGGCCACCTCTCCACTGGGTGTCACAACCTGCCCTGTCGCTCCGCCGCAAAGATCCACTTGGGGGGCGTCGGGAACTCAGGCCCATCACTACCTGGATGGAGCCACCTGCCCTTTCAGCCCCCACATCGAATCACTTGCGGGTACTCAATGAGCCGACCCGACTTTAGTCACATCATGTATCATGTAAAGTATGTATATAGTATATACCCGTGACCACCACCCGAGGTGATCACGACCCGATAGTATAGCATGGCAGACGGACAAGGATGTGGGTCCACTTATGGAATACTAGCATCCTATACTAAGCATTAGGATAACAGGTAAAGGTATCAACAGTGGTAGCAACAATGACAGGCTATGCAGCAGAATAGGATTATCTAAAGCAGTAACATGCTACACTACTCTAATGCAAGCAGTAGAGAGAAGAGTAGGCGATATCTGGTGATCAAAGGGGGGGCTTGCCTGGAAGCTCTGCAGACGAAAGGAATCTTCAGAATCGTAGCCGTAGTCGAACACCGAAGCATCAACGGTCTCAGTCCCAAATTCTATCGGAGAGAAGAGGGGGAAGAAACAATAAATATAAAGCACACAATTGTAACACAAAGCACAACATGGCCAAACGCGATGCTACGTGTGACCTAACGCGGTAGGAGGTGATAAGGACGAAGGGGGGAAACATCCGGGAAAGTATTCCCGGTGTTTCGCGTTTTCGGACAGATGAAATGGAGGGGGAAAGTTGCAGGTTCGATATGATAGATGTGTGTGGCGGACGAACGGACCGCGTATTCGGATTCGTCTCGTCATTCTGAGCAACTTTCATATATAAAGTATTTTCATCCGAGTTACGGTTTATTTTATATTAAATTTTAAAGTTTTTAAATCATTTTCTAATTTATTAATTATTAAATAAAACAACATTATCCAGAATAGTGCATGTTGACGTCAGCATGACGTCAGCAGTCAACAGAACGTTTGACTGGTCAAACGGACGTGTGGGTCCCGCGTGTCATTGACTTTAAACTAACTAATAGTTTAGTTAGGTTAATTATGATTTAGTTGGTTACAGATTAGGTTAATTACTGATTAGATTAATCTAAATGTGATTAATTAACCTAATTAATTTGTTAATTAATTAATATAATTATTTATTTATTTATTTATTTTTATTATTGTTTTTTAATCCTTTTTTTCAACGTTCTGGGGGGCGGGCCCCCCTTGTCATTGGCCCTACGGGGCTTAACGGGTAAGGGCGATGGGCACCTGGGGCGGAGCCCCGTGGGCACGGGCGCTGCCCGCCTCAGCGACAGGGGAGGCCAGCACGGGCGCCGGCGGCGAGGGGCCGTGCGGGCGCCGGCGGCGAGGGGCCGCGCGGGCGTGGGCACCGGGTGCCCGCCCGGTCGCGGCCAGGCGAGGCCCCGGCGGGGGCGCACGCCGGCAGGGCGGTTGGCTGCAAGGGGAGGGGGAGTAGGATAGGCGACGCGGCTGGCGTTGTGCTCGGCCGGAGCGGCGCCGGGCGTAGCGGGCGCTGGTGAGGGGCGGAGCTGCGCGCGGGGTAGCAGCAGCAGTGGAGCCAGCGGCGGCGGAGCCGGCGAGCGAGGGCGAGGTGGCGTACGGGAGGAGCTGCGGCGGCGGTCAGACGAGGTTGAGGGCCGGCGGGGGGTGGCTAGGGCCGTGCCCATGGCCTGGGCGAGGCAGCTACGCGAGGGGGGAAGGAAGGCGAGGCGTGCGCCGCGGCGGTGGCTGGCTGCAGCAGCCGTGCCGGCGGGGAGTGGGCAGCAGGGGCGCGTCGGGCGTGCTCCGGCACCACAGGAGGTCGAGGCGGATGGGGAGGCTGCGAGCCGACGGGGAGGCGGCGAAGGGTGGCCGCGGCGGCATCGAGCGAGCTGGGCGCGGCCGGCGGCAACGACAGGGGCGGAGCTCGGGCTGTGCGGCCGCATCGGCCAGAGGGAGCGACGGACGGGCGAGGCGCGGCGGCGCTGGAGCGGCACGGCGACGACGAGCGCAGGGCGCGTGCGGTGGCGAGGCCATGCGCGGGGCGAGCGGGTGAGGGCCTCGGTGAGTGCGGGACAGAGAGGAAAGGAGAGACCGGGGTGGCCTCACCGGCGCTGCAGCGGTTCAGGGCGGCGAGGCTCGATGGGGACCGGCGTGGAGGAGGACGAGGAGGCGTCCGGCGATGGCGAGGCAGCTCCAGGCGGCGGCGATCGAAGGTCGGGGCGGCGAGGCGTCGAGCGGCATGGAGGGATCGGGTCGATCCCGATCCAGGCGAAAAAGGGGGGGAGTGTCGGTGGGAGGGGTTGAGGGGATATTTTACCCCACTGTGGGGTGGGGGTTATAGGCTCAGGGGGTAGTGGGCCGAGGCCTAGTAGGCCAGGGGGTCCTTTGCTTTGTTTTCGTTTTTTACTTTTCTTATTTTCTGTTCTGTTTTCTTTTAGCTCCTAATTATTTTAGCTTTAATAAAATACCAAAGTGGTACCTAAATTGTTTTTACCATTTATATCAAAACCACAAAAAGTTTCATTCCAAAATTATATAGTTTAGTATTTTACAATTTACAAATGGTAATTAATTAATGGTTTTAGCTACTGATTTAATTAGTTTATTGTATTTAACCATTTTATAAAGACTTGATTTCTCCACCAACATATCTTATGAATTATTTGTCACAATGAGGACATTTTAGTTCTTGACTTTTGAAAACTTTAATTGTTTGAATTGTTTTTGAATTTGGTTTTTGAATCCGTTTTGAACTAACGCGAGATTAACAATAGTAATCATGGTGGTGTGGCACCATTACCAGAGGATTACTGTAGCTTGATTACCCGGGCGTCACACAACCCCCCTGGGCGCGCCCCCCTGTCTCGTTGCCCCCCTGAGGCTCCACTAACCGCAACCCCAACTCCATATATTCACGTTCGGGGAGAAAAAAATCAGAGAGAAGGATTCATCACGTTTATGATACGGAGCCGCCACCAAGCCCTAATCTCTCTCAGGAGGGATGATCTGGAGTCCGTTCAGGGCTCCGGAGAGTGGAGATCGTCACCGTCGTCATCATCAAACTTCCTTCATCACCAATTCCATGATGCTCACAGCCGTGCGTGAGTAATTCCATCGTAGGCTTGCTGGACGGTGATGGGTTGGATGAGATTTACCATATAATTGATTTAGTTTTGTTAGGGTTTGATCCCTAGTATCCATTATGTTCTAAGATTGATGTTGCTATGACTTTGCTATGCTTAATGCTTGTCACTAGGGCCCGAGTGCCATGATTTCAGATCTGAACCTATTATGTTTTCATGAATATATGTGAGTTCTTGATCCTATCTTACAAGTCAATAGTCACCTACTATGTGTTACGATCCGCCAACCCCGAAGTGACAACAATCAGGACCACTCCCGGTGATGACCGTAGTTTGAGGAGTTCATGTAATCACTAAGTGTTAATGCTTAGATCTGGTACTCTATTAAAAGGAGGCCTTAATATCCCTTAGTTTCCAATAGGACCCCGCTGCCACGGGAGGGTAGGACAAATGATTTCATGCAAGTTCTTTCACATAAGCACGTATGACTATATTCGGAATACATGCCTACATTACATTGATGAACTAGAGTTAGTTCTGTGTCACCCTATGTTATAGCTGTTGCATGAGGAATCGCATCCGACATAATTATCCATCACTTATCTAATGCCTACGAGCTTTTCACCTATTGATCTTTGCTTATTTACTTTTCCGCTGTCACTGTCACAATCACTACAAAACTGCTACTATTACTTTTACCACTGTTACCGTTACTTCCATACTACTTTGCTACTAAATACTTTGCTGCAGATATTAAGTCTTTCAGGTGTGGTTGAATTGACAACTCAACTGCTAATACTTGAGAATATTTTTTGGCTCCCCTTGTGTCGAATCAATAAATTTGGGTTGAATACTCTACCCTCAAAAACTGTTGCGATCCCCTATACTTGTGGGTTATCAACCGCAGGATAATTAATTTAACATGCATCGTAGTTGCAGTGGGGATTCGCGGTGTGTGTGTGGGTGTGTGCGTCTGGTGGTGGCGTGTGGCTCACAGTACACTATGAGTTGTGAGCCACCGTGTGGGTTGGCCGTTTTGTTAGGCAGGCCGGTGCACATCAGAGTCTTAAAATCGTTATTTAAAACATTACACAACCCTTTCATACATACATGTTTTGGCCACGTGCAGTCGATGGCTATCATACACGACACTCGATACTCGCGTGTGATGCTTTCTATGGGCCCGCGAGGTCATCGTCCATCACTTTGGCGAACAACCGGCAGTGAGGTTAATTTGACCAACAAGGTAGAATCTTTTTTGTTTGTGTTATGGTGGGATATAGTACGCGTCGAAGAGGTGGGAGGGGACTAGCATATATACTATACATACGTGTTCGTGAACAAGCACACATCACTCAGTGCCAGGACTTTTTGGTTTCCGAGGCACGTGCCACATCAAAATTGTGAAATTGGCTATTCAAACATCAGATAACACCTCTTTGGGCCACATGCATGCACGCGGTGGTTATCCTAGCTAGTTAGGACACTCATGTGTGACACTTCCATCTGTGGGCCCACGGGGCCATCGTCGGTGCATGCATGCATCACTTTGACCTACATCGGGAGATGTTAATTAAATTCACCATCGATGAGGATTCTTTTGGGTTGTACATATTACGGTAGGAGCATATAGTATGCGCGCTGAAGAGGGGGGAAGGGGACCATCATATGTAGTACTCTTCATGAACCTCACTCTGTGTGGGTGCATGGTTTAGGGTTTTTGAGGCATGTGGCACATCAAAGTTGTGCATTTTGGGTATTCAACATATATATGTTTGGCCCACATGCAAAGCGGTGGTGGTTGTCCTCTCGCACCCACTTAAGCGGTTATCAGCGATATCGATGCTTTCCATGCGTGGGCCCGCTTGGTCCATCACTACTTTTTGCCTCACAACAAGAGAGCTATTTAATTTGACTTAGGAGGGGATTATTATTTTTGCATGTAATACGGTATATATATATAGGTCATGCTCTGGGATGACATGCATGCATGACATAGTTTGAGCACACACACATGCATGAGTACGCATGAATCCCTCCCATCAAGTCGAAGTGGCTAGTACAACGACATGTCATGAACCAATCTCGCTCTGTGTGGGGAGCCAGTGTACTATTTTGGACGCACGCGCCACATCAATGTTGTGAAATGGTATTCAAACATGCACACACATCACCTCCATACATATACATGTAGTGGTTGCCTTCGAATGGGACACTCCCTTGCGTGGTTACCGGCGACAAGCCTATATATTTGTGGGCCCGTGTGGACATCCATTATCACCCTGACCAACAACAAGATAGGTTACCACGGCGGATTCTTCATTTGGTTCGTGTTATCGTAGTATAGGTCATGGTGAGATTCAGACCTTAAGTTTGAGCGCATATCCTATGCACGCATGCATGCATGAATCCCCGTCGTTGGCTTGAAGTGTGGTGTAACATACATATGCATCGTCAACCTAACCCTCACTCAGTGTGGTGATTTCTAGTTCGAAATCACGGTGCCACATCAAAGTTGTTCCATTGTTACTCAAAAACACACCTCTTCATACATATGTTTGGGCCACACGCATGCAATGGTTGTATTCGAGGACTAGCTACTTGCGTGATTATTGGCGAGCTAGCCCATCTCCGGGGTCGCATGGATGTCCATCACTTTGACCAATAACAAGAGAGAGGTTGTACGACCAAGGTGCATTATTCTTGGTCCGTTTTATGATCCATCTTGGTGAGATATACCTCTCTATCCCGCCGACTGAAAGTGTGTGTGT
>LR738713.1:159482673-159570424 GCA_902687465.1 Secale cereale
CACACACCCTCCCTCGCTCGAAACCCTAGCAAGGTCCCCGTCGCCGCCTCAAGGCCTCCATTGTGAACATCTGTCGGTTTGCCCGTGCAGCTTACCCACCGATCTCCATACCCAGGTCGCCCTGAGTTTCTTAGATGATGTTTGTCAAACGCCCCCTTTCCCATAGATCCCCATCCCCCACTCTAGAGCATCACAGCCTAAGCCCGGCTACACTTCCCGTGGAGCTCAAGAAGCGACTGGACCAAAAGAGGTGTATCGCGGTCTCTTCGCCCGACGTCGCCGAGGAAGCTGACAACCATTACTTGCGGCAGGCTCTCAAGCAGCGGGCTAGAGTATGCGGGCATGTCTTGGCTGCCGGCTACAACATCGAGCTCATCGACAACGATGGCCTGAGGCAGGCTATGTCACAGGTTAAGTGGACCACCCCCAACCCCTCAGGTTCAACCGCTTTCGATCTCATCCATGGCCCCGCCGCTGATCTCCTCTGGCTTGCTGTCAACAATTTGCCATCCTACATCGCCATCAAACCCCTTTGTCTTTTCTAAAGGACACATTCTGCGACGCTGGCTTGGGATCAACAACTTCCAAGTCATACCTCATCGACGGCGACCACGAGGAGGGCACCCTCTCCCGCTCGTCCAAGTGGAAAGAGCCCATCTGCTCTTCCAAGGGGAAAGCACCTGTCTGCGACATCAGGGAGGGCACCCTATAGCCATGCTCTTCCAAGTGGAAGGAGCCCATCTGCGACAACATGGAGTGCATCCAGGGTCCGTGCTCTTCCCACGGGAACGAGCCCATCTATGACAAGTGAGGAAACCCATGATTTTGCTTTGCCGTGCCTCTTCACAGGGGGGAACCCATGATTTTTTTTGTCGAGTCCCTTTTGTAGTGTAGTGAGAATATGTCCAGTTTTAATTGCTATATCTGGTTGTTTGCAGTATGCCTTGTTTATTTCAGTTGTTCACAATGTGATGCTCTATATGTGCAATTATTTACCGTGCAACACATTTCATCAATCCAGTTTTTAACATACCGATAGGAATGCATATATTTGCTTGTTGTTAAGGCTGTTATAGCTAGCATATTACTCTTTTAAAGTTTTTTTATTGTTTGGTTGTTTGTAGTTAGCATATGTCCAGTTTCAAATGCTATCTTTGGTTGTTCATAGTAAGCCTTGTTTATTCCACTTATTCACAACGTGATGTTCTATATGTGCAAGTATGAACTGTGCAGTTCAATTTCATCAGTACCAGTTTCAACAATACCACTATGAATGACTACATTTGGTTGTTGCAGCTTGTAGTTAACACGCCTTTCCATTTTTATTTACAATAACCAGTGTGCTTAGACTGGCACAATACCAGTTTGAATGACTATGTTTGCTTGTTGTTAAATGTTAGGCATGTTGCAGTTAACACACCTTTCCACTTCTAGCTCATGACTAACCCTGAACTAACTCCATCCAAAGAGTTGTTTAGATGGCAGGGTTAGATTGCAATACATGCACTAGGAGAACTAGCTCCAATTATCACCTCTTGGGTTGGATAGTTTTTTTGGGTGGGTTATAGATGCAGCTAGCTCAAATTAGCCCTCATGTTTAGATATACTTTAGGGCTATTTGAGCCCGAACTAGGTCAAACTAAGTGTAACCCATGGATGCAGCAGCAGTTAATCAGCCGATAATATGTAAGAATGCACTAAACTCCTTTTGACCCATAATATAAGTTGTTAATTCATCTAATATGTGAGTATATTAGATGTCATAAGATACTCCCTCCATTCCTAAATATTGGTCTTTTTAGATATTTCAAATGGACTACCACATACGGATGTATATAGACATATTTTAGAGTGTAGATTCACTCATTTTGCTCCGTATGTAGTCACTTGTTTGAATCGCGACAAAGACAAATATTTAGGAATGGAGGGAGTATTATAAAAGAGTGTCGTACTACATCATTGTACATTTGCTGTTTAGCTTCTAATATTAACTTGGTGCTTCTAGGTACATATGTCATTGGTAATGAGGCAATGAGATATCGATGAACCAGCATCAAGTGAGGAGGCTGATATAGATTGTTAAGAAAATGGGTCCAAAGATGCAATTAAACTATTTGTTTACACTTTATCCAACACAACAGCGAACTGCAGGATGGTAAGTAAGAACTCTGCAGCCTTCTTTTTACTGCCCATAATGAGTTGTGTTAGATGACAATGTCTGAATATTTTTCCTTTGGAGTGGTTACCAAAGCAGTTTACTCAAGATTACCTCTCAAACTACATGATTGGTGGGCATGCAAAGGTTAAAGTATTTCTACCACAACACGATGATTATCTAGATGTTTTCATGAAGACCGTGAAGGATGGGCGGTCGGCCATAACAAGGGGTTGGACTAGAGTCATGCGTGCCTTCTGCATGGAGGAGGGCACAATATGGGCATTCCGCTTCACCTTGTTCAGCAACCAGAATGTATTTCGCCTCTTTCTTTACCGTCTTTAATACTTCAAGTATACAACTGTGGTTCATCATTCTTTATTTGGTTCTTATGTAATTCTTGAACATATGTACCTATGAATCGAATAATGCATTGCTTGTTTGAACCTGATGGATATGAATAAAGTTGTAGCATACATTCAAATTCAAATTCAAATACGATACAATTTGAAATAGCAGCAATTAATTACGGTAAAATTACGCTCTCTAGGTTGTTATGGCACACACGGTTGGTAAAACACAAACGTTTGAGATATACACCATAATCTGAGACGGTTCACACAGAGGAAATGTGTGCAAGCAAGCACACAGTTGCCATTTGCAAAGCGTGTGCGATGTCAGACAAAATCACAAATGGTGCGGGCAAACTAAACGTTTGTGTTAGTTGTCTTATCGTACACGATTCGCGACCATGAACTGTTTCTGATGAAGTATGCATCATAAACATCGCACCACAGAATAGTGTGTGCGATAGTTGTCGTGTACGACGATGTTACAATGGTCCGACGTTTCATAATCCTGTTCGACACATGTACGACGATTAGCTAATCTTCTCAATAGTGAACTGATACGTCTCCATCGTATCTATAATTTTTGATTGTTCCATGCCAATATTCTATAACTTTCATATATGTTTGGTAACTTTTTATACTATTTTTTGGGACTAACATATTGATCCAGTGCCCAGTGCCAGTTCCTGTTTTTTGCATGTTTTTTGTTTTGCAGAATATCCATATCAAACGGAGTCCAAACGGGATAAAAATGGACGGAGATTTTTTTTGGAATATATGTGAATTTTGGGAAGCAGAACCAACGTGAGACGATGCCCAAGTGGCCCACGAGGGTGAGGGGCGCGCCCTGGGCCCTCGTCGCAACTCCGTAAGGCGGTTGATGCTCTTCTTTCGCCCTAAGAAAGCTAATATCCAGATAAAAATTGTGTCCAAAATTCAGCCCAATCGGAGTTACGCATCTCCGGGAATTTAAGAAACGGTGAAGGGCCAGAATCTGGGAACATAGAAACAGAGAGAGACAGAGAGACAGATCCAATCTCGGAGGGTCTCTCGCCCCTCCCACACCATGGAGACCATGGACCAGAGGGGAAACCCTTCTCCCATCTAGGGAGAAGGTAAATGAAGAAGAAGAAGAAGAAGAAGAAGGAGGGGGGCTCTCTCCCCCTCGCTTCTGGTGGCATCGGAGTGCCGCCGAGGCCATCATCATTACCGCAATCTACACCAACAACTTCACCACCATCATCACCAACTCTTCCCCCCTCTATGCTGCAGTGTAACCCCTCTTCTACCCGCTGTAATCTCTACTTAAACATGGTGCTCAACGCTATAT
This sequence comes from Secale cereale, assembly GCA_902687465.1. Classification (NCBI taxonomy): domain Eukaryota; kingdom Viridiplantae; phylum Streptophyta; class Magnoliopsida; order Poales; family Poaceae; genus Secale; species Secale cereale. The sequence continues at coordinate 159,486,509 of LR738713.1, forward strand.
TTCACAATGATGTATGGCTATCCTATGATGTTTGAGTAGATCCGCTTTGTCCTATGGGTTAATTGATGACCGTGATTGGTTTGAGTTGCATGTTTTATTATTGGCGCTGTTGTGAAAGCCTAGCTTATTAGGGATGATAGACTACTCATATCAATAAGGAATTCCTTCTTTTCCGGGAGCCCATTCGGATAGAACTCCAAAGTTAAGCGTGCTTAGCTTGGAGTAGTTTCAGGATGGGTGACCGACCGGGAAGTTGGTCCCGGGTGCGCACGAGTGAGGACAAAATGCGCAGAAAAGACTAGTATTGATCTATGGGGCAGTCTAGATCCCACCAGGAGTAACGTCCACCGGCAGGTGTGTCCGGGGCGTCCGAGGCGTTACAAGTTGGTATCAGAGCCGACCCTCGTGGTTACACGGATGTTTGCGGACAGGTGCTCGGTCATGTTATTCATGATGTTTGTGACCTGTCTTGGCACACGACATGGCACATGTATTGGACCGGATGCAGAGACGTTTGTGCCAAGAGGGAACGTTCATGTGGCCCGTCGAGGACGTCGGTTCCTCCGAGTGGGGGTGTATGTGATAGCCTGGCTTTTTAGGGATGATAGACTACTCATATCAATAAGGAATTCCTTCTTTTCCGGGAGCCCATTCGGATAGAACTCCAAAGTTAAGCGTGCTCAACTTGAAGTAGTTTCAGGATGGGTGACCGACCGGGAAGTTGGTCCCGGGTGCGCACGAGTGAGGACAAAGTGCGCAGAAAAGACTAGTATTGATATGTGGGGCCAGTCTATATCCCGCCAGGAGTAACAACCACCAGCGGGTGTGTCTCGCGCGTTATAGCTATCCTATGGTGCTCTCTGTGTCACGCAAGCGTGAGGGATCCCCAATGTAGGGTTTGCAATATGTTCATGATTTGCTTAGGGTGGGTGGCGTGAGTGACAGAAGCACACACCCGAGTAAGTAGGTTGTTTGCGTACGGGAATAAAGAGGACTTGATACTTTAATGCTATGGTTTGGTTTTACCTTAATGATCTTTAGTAGTTGTGGATGCTTGCTAGAGTTCCAATCATAAGTGCATATGATCCAAGAAGAGAAAGTATGTTAGCTTATGCCTCTCCCTCAAATAAAATTGCAATAGTGATTACCGGTCTAGTTATTGATTGCCTAGGGACAAATAACTTTCTCGTGACAAAAAGCTCTCTACTAAAACTAATTTAGTTGTGTCTTTATCTTAACAGCCCCTAGTTTTATTTGCGTGCTCTTTATATTTTTGCAAACATATCCTACAAAAACCACAAAGTACTTCTAGTTTCATACTTGTTCTAGGTAAAGTAAACGTCAAGCGTGCGTAGAGTTGTATCGGTGGTCGATAGAACTTGAGGGAATATTTGTTCTACCTTTAGCTCCTCATTGGGTTCGACACTCTTACTTATCAAAAGAGGCTACAACTGATCCCCTACACATGTGGGTTATCAAGACCTTTTTCTAGCACCGTCGCCAGGGAGAAATAGCGTGGGGTGAATATTCTCGTGTGTGCTTGTTTGCTTTATCACTAAGTAGATTTTATTTGTTGTTCTAAGTTGTTCTCTATCTTTAGTTATGGATATGGAACACGAAATACCAACAAAATCAGTGGTACCAACTGAACCAATGGTTGAAGAACCACTCAAAATCTATCACACTACTAAAGCTTATTACTTGGATCATCTTCGATCCCTATGTGCTCGGGCTGAAACCCCAACTAGCTTAGTTGAGGGAAAACATTTAGATGAGCATGCTTGTTATGTGCGACACCGCATATCTGAAAAAGGGAAACTTTTACTGTATAAAATTCATCGTTTGCAGTGCTATGCTTGGAATTTATGTGAAATACATGATTGTACTTGTTGTTCTAAAGACCCTAAGAAACACCTTCATTACCAATGTAAGTTTAGTGATGATGGAATCATATCGTCGTATACTAAGGCTGTTTATGATTACTATGATGCTCAACAAATTGAAGAATTTTTTGCTTTTAGGGGTACTTGTGAAATTGCTTCCTTTATTGAAGAATGTGATACTACTCTCTACAAATTTGAAAATTTGGCCATACTTAAATATTGCTATGATATTTATGCTTCTAATCCTTATATTAAACCATATATTGAGGACTCCTCCGCTGTCCAAGAAGATACTAATATTTTGCAGGAGTCTATGGAAGAATAAATTAATGACATTGTGAGCTCATTGGATGAAGAAGATGAGGAGGAGAGCGAAGAACAAAACGAGAAAAAGTGGATTGATCACCCGTTACCACCTTCTAATGAGAGTAACTCTTTAATTCATATATTTTTTTAATTTCCCTTTGTGTTTACCGAAGGATGAATGCTATGATGATTGTTATGATACCGTTGATTCTTTTGAAATATCCCTTTTTGATGATGCTTGCTATGGTTGTGGCCAAGATGCCAATATGAATTATGCCTATGGAGATGAACTTGCTATAGTTCCTTATGTTAAACATGAGATAGTTGCTATTGCACCCACACATGATAGTCCTATTATCTTTTTGAATTCTCCAAACTACACTATATCGGAGAAGTTTGCACTTATTAAGTATTATATTGATGGGTTGCGTTCTACCATTACACATGATGATTTTGATGAGTATAATATGCATGTGCTTGCTGCTCCTACTTGCAATTATTATGAGAGAGGAACTACATCTCCGGCTCTCTATGTTTCCAACACGATAAAATTGCAAGAAACTGCTTATACTATGCATTGACCTTTACTTGATGTGCATAAATTGTTCTTGTATGACATGCCTATGCATAGAAAGAGAGTTAGACTTCGTTTTTTCATGACACATATCACTTTGTGCTCACTACTAAATGCCAAATCATTGCTAGTTAAAATTGGCTTTGATATACCTTGGGATCTGGGTGGATCCATTACTTGAGCACTATATGCCTAGCTTAATGGATTTAAAGAAAGCTTTGCCAGGGAGAAAAACCGGAAGTTTTAGAGAGTCATTTATTTTTGTTGTGTGCTTTTATAAATTTTAGAAACAAAAACAAAATAAAGAGGGGAACCTAAAACTTTTTCAAAAAGAAAAGTGAAAGTAAGAAGGACGGGCACCGTTGAAATGGGGGAGCTCCTTGAACTTTGTTCATGCCCATGGAAACTTTGCAAATCTTGAATTACAGAAACTTTTCAACAAAAATAATTATCCCCTTGTACAATTCCATTGTATTATAAAAATAATGTGCCAAGAGTTTCCTTTAGGATGATTAAACTTCTTGTTGGTTTGTGCGGTGCAAAAACAGAAACTTTGGCTGTAGTGTGCGATTTTACATTTTTTACTGGAACGTCGAAAGGATCTGAAACTTTTTGCAAAGTATTGATATACAAATTGTTGATTTTTCCTATTTTTCCAGAATTTCTAGAATTATATAAGTATGGTTAATGTTCAGATTACTATAGACTGCCCTGTTTTCACAGATTGATGTTATAGCTTCATTATTTGCATATGTTTGAATTCTTGTTGAAGCCTCCTTGACTTGGGGCCATACAATTGTGATAGCATACTGTGGGTAATGTTTGTTAGTAATTATACAATAATTTTAGATCAGTACATGATGGGATTTTATTGATCATATGCACTAACCCCGCCACTAAAAGTTCGGTTAAGTTTGTGTGGATGAAGTGTTCGAAGATCGAGGAGGTCTCGATGTGAGAAGAAGGAGGAGATGCAAGAGCTCAAACTTGGGGATGCCCAAGGCATCCCAATTAATATTCAAGGAGACTCAAGCGTCTAAGCTTGGGGATGCCCTAGAAGGCATCCCATCTTTCTTCAACAAGTATCGGTATGTTTTCGGATTCGTTTCGTTCACATGATATGCGTAAATTCTTGGAGCGTCGTGTGCTTTTTCTTTTTCTTTTAATAAATGCACCATTCTGGTATGAGATAGTCCTTGGTTAATTTATAGAATGCTCTTTGCAATTCACTTATATCTTTTGAGTATGGCTTTATAGAATGCTTCATGTGCTTCACTTATATCATTTGAAGTTTGGATTGCCTGTTTCTCTTCACATCGAAAACCGCCATTTGTAGAATGCTCTTTTGCTTAACTTATATTTGTTAGAGTGTGGGCATATCTTTTGTAGAAAGAATTTAAACTCTCTTGCTTCACTTATAACTATTTAGAGAGCTGACAGGAATTGGTCATTCACATGGTTAGTCATAAAATCCTACATAAACTTGTAGAACGCTGAATATGATATGTTTGATTCCTTGCAATAGTTTTGCGATATAAAGATGGTGATATTAGAGTCATGCTAGTGGGTAGTTGTGGATTGTAGAAATACTTGTGTTGAGGTTTGTGATTCCCAAAGCATGCACGTAAGGTGAACCGTTATGTGACGAAGTCGGAGCATGATTTATTTCTTGATTGTCATCCTTGGTGTGGAGGTCGGGATCGCGCGATGGTTAACTCCTACCAACCCTTCCCCTAGGAGCATGCGTGTAGTACTTTGTTTCGATGGCTAATAAATTTTTGTAATAAGTATGTGAGTTCTTTATGACTAATGTTGAATCCATGGATTATACGCACTCTCACCCTTCCACCATTGCTAGCCTCTCTTGTACCGCGCAACTTTCGCCAGTACCATACACCCACCATATACCTTCCTCAAAACAACCACCATACCTACCTATCATGGCATTTCCATAGCCATTCCGAGATATATTGCCATGTAACTCCACTGTTCCGTTTATTATGACACGCACCATCATTGTCATACTGCCTTGCATGATCGTAAGATAGCTAGCATGATGTTTCCATGGCTTGTCCATTTTTTTATGTCATTGCTACGCTAGGCACATCCCCGTACACCGCCGGAGGCATTCACATAGAGTCATATTTTTTTTCTAGCTTCGAGTTGTAATCTTTGAGTTGTAAGTAAATAAAAGTGTGATGGTCTTCATTATTAGAGCATTATCTCGTGTGAGGAAACAAAAAAATAGAGGGAAAGGCCAAAAAAAGAGATGGCCCAAAAAAAAGAGGCGGTCTAAAAAAAAGTCCCTCCAAAAATTGAGAGAAAAAGAGAGAAGGGACAATGTTACTATCCTTTTACCACACTTGTGCTTCACCATAGCACCATGTTCTTCATGATGGAGAGTCTCCTATGTTGTCACTTTCATATACTAGTGGGAATTTTCATTATAGAACTTGGCTTGTATATTCCAACGACGGGCTTCCTCAAATGCCCTAGGTCTTCATGAGCAAGCAAGTTGATGCACACCCACTAGTTTTCTTTTTGAGCTTTCATACACTTATAGCTCTAGTGCATCCGTTACATGGCAATCCCTACTCACTCACATTGATATCAATTGATGGACATCTCCATAGTCCATTGTTTTGCCTAGTCGATGTGAGACTTTCTCCCTACTTTTGTCTATCACCACCTTCTATTCCACCCATAGTGCTATGTCCATGGCTCACGCTCATGTATTGCGTGAAAGTTGAAATGGTTTGAGAATACTAAAGTATGAAACAATTGCTTGGCTAAAACTGGGTTTGTGCATGATTTAAATACTTTGTGTGGTGAAGATGGAGCATAGCCATACTATATGATTTTGCAGGGATAACTTTCTTTGGCCATGTTATTTTGGAAAGACATGATTGCTTTATTAGTATGCTTGAAGTATTATTGTCTTAATGTCAAATGATAGACTATTGCTTTGAATCACTCGTGTCTTAATATTCATGCCATGATTAGATTACATGATCAAGATTATGCTAGGTCGCATTCCACATCAAAAATTGTATTTTTTATGATTTACCTACTCGAGGACGAGCAAGAATTAAGCTCGGGGATGCTGATACGTCTCCATCGTATCTATAATTTTTGATTTTTCCATGCCAATATTCTACACTTTCATATACTTTTGGCAACTTTTTATACTATTTTTTGGGAATAACATATTGACCCAGTGCCCAGTGCCAGTTCCTGTTTGTTGCATGTTTTTTGTTTCGCAGAATATCCATATCAAACGGAGTCCAAACGGGATAAAAGCGGACGGAGATTTTTTTGGAATACATGTGAATTTTGGGAAGCGGAATCAACATGAGACGATGCCCGAGTGGCCCACGAGGGTGAGGGGCGCACCCTGGGCCCTCGTGGCCACTCCGTAAAGTGGTTGATTCCCTTCTTTCTCTACAAGAAAGCTAATATCCGGATAAAAATCGTGTCCAGAATTCAGCCCAATCGGAGTTACAGATCTCTAGGAATTTAAGAAACGGTGAAGGGCCGGAATCTGGGAACATAGAAACAGAGAGAGACAGAGAGACATATCCAATCTCGGAGGGGCTCTCGCCCCTCCCATGCCATGGAGACCATGGACCAGAGGGGAAACTCTTCTCCCATCTAGGGAGAAGGTCAAGGAAGAAGAAGGAGGGGGCTCTCCCCCCTCGCTTCCGGTGGCACCGGAGTGCCGTCGGGGCCATCATCATCACCGCAATCTACACCAACAACTTCACCGTCGTCATCACCAACTCTTCCCCCTCTATGCAGCGGTGTAACCCCTCTTCTACCCGTTGTAATCTCTACTTGAACATGGTGCTCAACGCTATATATTATTTCCCAATGATGTATGGCTATCATATGATGTTTGAGTAGATATGTTTTGTCCTATGGGTTAATTGAGGACCGTGATTGGTTTGAGTTGCATGTTTTATTATTGGTGCTATCCTATGGTGCTCTCCGTGTCGCACAAGAGTGAGGGATCCCTGCTGTGGGGTTTGCAATATGTTCATGATTTGCTTATGGTGGATGGCGTGAGTGACAGAAGCAGAGACCCGAGTAAGTAGGTTGTTTGTGTATGTGAATAAAGAGGACTTGATACTTTAATGCTATGGTTGGGTTTTACCGTAATGATATTTAGTAGTTGTGGATGCTTGCTAGAGTTCCAATCATAAGTGCATATGATCCAAGAAGAGAAAGTATGTTAGCTTATGCATGTCCCTCAAATAAAATCGTAATAGTGATTACCGGTCTAGTTATTGATTGCCTAGGGACAAATAATTTTCTCGTGACAAAAAGCTCTCTACTAAAACTAATTTAGTTGTGTCTTTATCTTAACAGCCCCTAGTTTTATTTGCGTGCTCTCTATATTTTTGCAAACCTATCCTACAAAAACCGCAAAGTACTTCCAGTTTCATACTTGTTCTAGGTAAAGTAAACGTCAAGTGTGCGTAGAGTTGTATCGGTGGTCGATAGAACTTGAGGGAATATTTGTTCTACCTTTAGCTCCTCGTTGGGTTCGACACTCTTACTTATCGAAAGAGGCTACAACTGATCCCCTACACTTGTGGGTTATCATGAACCGTTTGTGATGGGTCGCGCATCATACAAGTTCTATAATAGTGAACCGTTTGTGATGGGCCACCCATCGTAAACGTAGCACCAGATAATGCTGACATGATGGCAATGCGAGCAGAAACGAGTAGGAGTATTGTAGGGTCCCTACCCCTGACGGTTTCTGGGTCTTGTGGGAAGGACCCCCCTATCACCGTCACTCACTAGGCAACGGTTCCAAATGCCGTCGCGGGAAGGGGTTAAAACCGTTTGTATAGCACCAACGCGTACTAGTGATTGTATGTAGCCTATATTTTGATGTGTTGCATGAATGGATCAAATATTGAGCATAACACGCTAGGGATAACTTTCTTTAGTGTTGATATTTTGAAAGACATGGTTGCTTGTTGGTATGCTTGATTATTGAAATCTCCATGTCAAAACTAGACTATTGCATTGAATCATATAAAAGTCTGAATGTCCATGCTACAAAGAAAAGAATATGTGATGAACATCATAGGCCGCATTCCACATAAAAAGCTGTTTTTATCATATACCTACTCGAGGATGAGTAGGAATTAAGCTTGGGGATGTTGATACGTCTCCAATGTATCTATAATTTTTGCTTGTTCGATGCTGTTATATGACCAATCTTGGATGTTTTACAATCATTTTATAGCAACTTTATATCGTTTTTTGGGACTAACCTATTGACATAGTGCTTAGTGCCGGTTGCTATTTTTGCTTGTTTTTTCCCTTCGCAGAAAATCCTTATCAAACAGAATCCAAATGCCATGAAACTTTTTGGTGTTTTTTTCTGGACCAGAAGAAAGTGTATGGGCCGAGGAAGCAACCAGGGGGAGGCCAGTGGGGATCACAAGACACCTGGGCGTGCCCATGTGGGTTGTGGGGCCCATGGAGGTCTCCCGCTCCGACTATCAGATCTATAAATACCCAAATATTCCAGAAACCCTAGGAGGGTCGACGAAAAATTGTTCCAGCCACCGCAAGTTCCAGAACCACGAGATCCAATCTAGAGCCCTTCTCCGGCACTCCGCCGGAGGGGAACACGATCACAGAGGGGTTCATCATCCTCATTGGTGCCTCTTCGATGATGCGTGAGTAGTTCACCACAGACCTATGTGTCTGTAGGCAGTAGCTAGTTGGATTCTTCTTCCTCTTTGATTCTCAATACAATGGTCTCTTGGAGATCTATTTGATGTAATGACTTTTGCGGTGTGTTTGTTGGGATCCGATGAATTATGAGTTTATGATCAGATTTTTTGCCTTAATATCCATACTTGATTTTTATAGCCTTGTATTTCTTCTCCGATATTTGGGTTTTGTTTGGCCAACTTGATCGATTTTATCTTGCAATGGGAAGAGGTGCTTTGTGATGGGTTCGATCATGCGGTGTCCTTTCCCAGTGACAGAAGGGGCGGCAAGGCACACATGTATCGTTGCTATTAAGGATAAAAAGATGAGGTCTATTTCTACATGAATAGATCTTGTCTACATCATGTGATCGTTCTTATTGCATTACTCTGTTTCTCCATGAACTTAATACACTAGATGCATGCTGGATAGCGGTCGATGTGTGGAGTAGTAGTAGTAGATGCAGGCAGTAGTCGGTCCACTAATCTTGGACGTATGGCTACATACATGATCATTGTCTTGGATATCATCATGATTATTCGCTTTTCTATTAAGTGCCCAACAGTAATTTATTTACCACCGTGTGCTATTTCTCAAGAGAATCCACTAGTGAAATCTATAGCCCTCGGGTCTATTTTCCTATCATATACCTTCAAATCTACATTGTTGTTTGCCTTTTCCTTTTTTGCATCTTTTATTTTCGGATATGTACTATCAAAAACCCAAAAATACCTTACTGAATTTTATTTACCGTTGTTCCATTTGCTTTTATCCATCTACCTTTTTACTAATCTTTTACCCGGAGGGATTGACAACCCCTCTTACGCGTCGGGTTGGAAGTATTTGTTATTTGTGTGCAGGTACCGTTTACATAATGTTGTGTGGTTCTCCTACTGGTTCGAAAACCTTGGTTTCATAACTGAAGGAAATACTTGAAGGAAATACGCCCTAGAGGCAATAATAAAGTTGTTATTTATATTTCCTTATATCATGATAAATGTCTTTTATTCATGCTAGAATTGTATTAACCGGAAACTTGATAAATGTGTGGATGCATAGACAAAACACGGTGTCCCTAGTAAGCCTCTACTAGACTAGCTCGTTAATCAAAGATGGTTGAGTTTTCTAACCATTGAGATGTGTTGTCATTTGATTGACGGGATTACATCCTTAGGAGAATGATGTGATGGACATGACCCATCCGTTAGCTTAGCATATTGATCGCTCAGTTTTATTGCTACTGCTTTCTTCATGTCAAATACATATTCCTCAGACTATGAGATTATGCAACTCCCGAATACCGGAGGAATGCCTTGTGTGCTATCAAACGTCACAACATAACTGGGTGATTATAAAGATGCTCTATAGGTATCTCCAAAGGTGTTTGTTGGGTTGGCATAGATCAAGATTAGGATTGATCAAGATTAGGATTTGTCACGCCGCATATCGGAGAGGTATCTCTGGGCCCTCTCGGTAATGCACATCATGAGAAGCCTTGCAAGCAATGTGACTAATGAGTTAGTTGCGGGATGATTTATAACGGAACGAGTAAAGAGACTTGCCAGTAACGAGATTGAACTAGGTATGAAGATATCGACGATCGAATCTCGGGCAAGTAACATACCGACGGACAAAGGGAATTGTGTATGTTGTCATTACGGTTCGACCGATAAAGATCTTCGTAGAATATGTAGGAGCCAATATGGGCATCCAGGTTCCGCTATTGGTTATTGACCAGAGAGGTGTCTCGGTCATTACTAAACAGTAAAACTGAGCTAGCTATGCCTCCTCACAGCGATTTGGAATGCTAAACCGTCCGATTAAGTATAGGAATAATTCAGATTACTTCACCGCCCCGCAACATTTCCTCGGGCCTCGTTCGCCTCATCTCCTCGCTAAAGCTGGCAAAGCCAACGTCAAAAGGGTTGCTGCTCCACAGACCTACTTTTGGGCGTTCTCATGAACCCGTCTGTTGTGGCCCGAGTGGCCGTGAGTTGAGTTACAGCCAATTGTTGGTGATTGTGCAGGAAGTGGGCCGCTTGTTGCTTTTCCTAATTCCATCAGTCCGTCACCTTCGAATCGCAGTGGGTCTCGGTTGTTTGGCTACTTACGGTTCAATTCTTTTTGCAAGTACTTACGACTCAACTGCATCATTATTTGTTCCTTCTCTTTCTCTGTGCAGCTCTACTATGGCAAGGCTACAACGGAAGATGACACGTGACACACAGAGAATCTCCGCCACTTATTCAAGTAAGTAAGCAAATGTGATGCTTAGAGCATCTACAACCGGAAGTCTTATAGATGTCTCAAATGCCCGAGCATGTTGTACGGTCACTGATCGCTCAAAAAAACAATCCAAGCAGACCTCTCAAACCGCGGACAAACGCCCAGGCTGAGCGGCACCCCTGATACTCAGCCCAAATCTAGGGCGGATATGAGGCGGCCCGGGCACGCCCAAATGTGTCCATTTGACATACCCGGCCCACAACCGACCCCACAGCTGTCCCACAAAAACCGCAATCCAGACGCCTCGCTCTGAACCCTAGCTCACTCTCTCTCTCGCTCTATCCTCTCCTCTCCCTTTCCAATTCCAATCCCATCCATTCCAATATCCAGCTCCGAGATCGACTCCAGATTCGACCTCGACTATGAGGAGGAGATGGCCCTCTGCATTGCGTTGGAGCGGTCCAAGGTGGACACCGGTGATAGCTCCGAATCTGGAGCGTCATCGCAGCTCCCGCGCCGACGTAGCGCGGACACCGGAGCTGGACCCTCCCGGGTCGCGTGTAGCTTTGCCAGGATAGCACAATCCGCATCGCCCCGTCTCCTTCCCCCGCCAACCGTTCCTCCATGCGGGCAGCGCTGGGTGCTAGCTGGGCCTACACACGCACTCCGGAAACAAAGGCGCCCGTTGTGTGACGTGAGAGGCGGCGGGCACGGGAGAGGGACGCGGCGGAGCAGTCCGTGCGCTGCCGCCACGGGATGCAGGCGGACCCCGACAAGGACGAGCGACTCCATGTATGGGTCTACCGCCGGCCCTCACGAAGACGAAGACGAACGCTCGTCGTCTACAATGGAAAACGCAAACGTGCTCCGACTTGCTATTGAGCAGTCGGAGCATGAGGCAAAAGAGGCAGCGGCGGAGCAGGCTCGAGTCACCAAGTTGAAGCGGGAGAAGAATAGGGTGGTCCGTCGAATGAAGGGGCTCATCATCCTCTCTTACTCCAACGACAACGACAGCGACTGTGACAGCGACAGTTGCACCTCCCCCTCGGATGAGACGAGAAAGACCCTCCACCAGCCGTGGACGCCTACAGCTGCACCGGCGACCCGAAGGGCAAAGGCCCGGTGACTAAGTGGTAATCCCGTGCCCCTCCTAATATGTTTATATCATTTTTAGTAGTAGAAGTTTAAGAACTCGTGCGGTGATGATCTAAGATGATCTTTTGGATGTTGCAAAGTTTGTTAATGTCCGTTTGCATCGATCTTGTGTTCGTTTGCAACTGATTTTTGTTGTCCATTGTTTGATCATGTAGAGTAGGTCAACCTTGCATTTATAGAACGGGCGTAAGGCGCCAGATATGAGATACGTGGATGCAGAGTGACAATATGAGGTGTGCCCGGTCAATGCCCGCAGACGCGTCCGGGGGCGTTTGAGGGGCCGAATTAGTCCATCGCGGTTTTATATGCTTTTAGACATACTATTTTGTCAATTGACGTTCCAATGCTGATATAGATGGCATTGTCACCTGTGTCAATTTTTATAACTTATACCTAAAGCTTCAATAATGCCCCACCATCTAAATGTTCCATTTTGTCCAGATTTTTTGATATACTTATATTATTATTCCAATAAGATGTACGGGCACGACAACATGCGCCTTTATGTTCTAGTGTCTACATAGTTCTCCAACCCGTAGGGTCCGCACGCTTAACGTTCGTTGACGATATAGTATTATATGAGTTATGTATGATGGTGAGCGAATGTTGTTCGGAGTCCTGAATGAGATCACGGATATGACGAGGAGCTCCGGAATGGTCCGGAGGTAAAGATTGATATGGTTAGGCCAAGGGGTCAGGCCCACAGGGCATTAAGTCGGTGCAAAAGGGTTTTTGTGAAGGCTAGGGGGCCAAACGCCGGAGATCCTGGCGTCTCGCCCTGGGCCAGACGCTAAGGCCCATGGCATTTTGACCAGACGCCAAGGATTGTGGCATTCAGTCCTGGAGTCCAAGTGGGACTCTTGGCTTTCGGGCAAAACCGACTTTGAGGAGGCTTTTGCTCCTAGTTACAACCCTAGGGCTCAACATATAAATAGAGGGGCGGGGCTAGCACCTGGAACACATCAAGATTCACCAAGCTGTGTGCTGGCAAGCCCGGCCCTCTAGTTTCTCCTCAGTCTAGTTTCTGTAGTGCTTGGCAAAGCCCTGCATAGATTGTTCTTCACCACCAACCTTCACCACGCCGTCGTGTTGTCGGAACTCACCTACTACTTCGTCTATCTTGCTGGATCAAGAATGTGAGGACGTCATCGAGCTAAACGTGTGCTGAAAGCGGAGGTGCCGTACGTTCGGTACTTGATCGGGATGGATCGTGAAGGTGTACGACTACATCAACCGCGCTGATAAACGCTTTCGCTTAGCGACCTTCAAGGGTATGAAGATGCTCTCCCCCTCTCGTTTCTATGCATCTCCTAGATAGATCATGCGTGAGCGTAGGAAACTTTTGAAATTGCATGCTATGTTTCCCAACAGTGGCATCATCCGCCAGGTCTATGCGTAGATGATATGTATGAGTAGAACACAAAGGAGTTGTGGGCGGTGATGTTCATACTGCTTACCACCAACGTCTTATTTTGATTTGGCGATATTGTAAGATGAAGCGGCCCGGATCAACATTACACGACCGCGTTCATGAGACCGGTTCCACCGTTGCGTGCAACTTGTTTGCATAAAGGTGGCTGGTGCGTGTATGTATATCTTGATTTAGTTGAATCGAATTTGACTGCGGCCGGTCCTTGTTGAAGGTTAAAAAAGCAAACTTGATATATCACCATTATGGTTTTGTGTCGTAGGTAAGAACGGTTCTTGCTAGAAGCCCGTAGCAGCCACGTAAAACTTGCAACAACAAAGTAGATGACGCCTAACTTGTTTTTTTAGGGCTTGTTATGATGTGATATGGTCAAGACGTAATGAGATATACATTTTTTGTATGGGATGATCATGTTTTGTAAATTATTGGCAACCGGCAGGAGCCTTATGGTTGTCTCTTTATTGTATGAAATACGAATGCCATGTAATTGATTTACTTTATCACTATGAGTTAGCGATAGTAGTAGAAGAAATAGTTGGCGAGATGACCATGACCCTACGATGAAGATCAAGGTGTCAAGCCGGTGACGATGGAGATCATGATGGTGCTTTGGAGATGGAGATCAAAGGCACAAGCTGATGATGGCCATATCATGTCACATATTTTGATTGCATGTGATGTTTATCTTTTTATGCATCTTATTTTGCATAGTACGGTGGTAGCATTATAAGATGATCCCTTACTAAAACTTTGAGGTACAAGTGTTCTCCCTGAGTATGCACCATTGCGGCAGTTCGTCGTGATGAGACACCACATGATGATCGAGTGTGATAAGCTCTGCGTTCACATACAATGGGTGCAAGATAGTTTTGCACATGCGGAGTACTCGGGTTAAACTTGACGAGCCTAGCATGTACAGACATGGCCTCGGAACACTGGAGACCGAAAGGTCGAACGTGAATCATATATTAGATATGATCAACATAAGATGTTCACCATTGAAGACTACTCCATTTCACGTGATGATCGGACATGGTTTAGTTGATATGGATCACGTGATCATTTAGATGACTTGAGGGATGTCTATCTAAGTGGGAGTTCTTAAGTAATATGATTAATTGAACTTAATTTATCATGAACTTAGTCCTGATAGTGTTTCCATATTTATGTTGTAGATCAATGGCTTGTGCTACCGTTCCCTTGAATTTTAATGCGTTCCTAGAGAAATCTTAGTTAAAAGATCATGGTAGAAACTACACGGACTGGGTCCATAACTTGAGGATTATCCACATTGTTGCACAGAAGAATTATGTCCTTGATGCACCACAGGTTAAAGGCCTGCTGCAGGAGCAACTGCTAATGTTACGAACGTCTGGCAAGTTCGATCTGATGACTACTCGATAGTTCAATGTGCCATGCTTTGCAGCATAGAATCGGGACTTCAAAGACGTTTTGAACATCATGGAGCATATGAGATGTTCCAAGAATTGAAGTTAATATTTCAAGAAATTGCCCGAGTTGAGAGATATGAAGTCTCCAACAAGTTCTATAGCTGCAAGATGGAGGAGAACAGTTATGTCAGTGAACACATACTTAGAATGTGTGGGTACCATAACCATTTGACTCAGCTGGGAGTTAATCTTCCAGATGATAGTGTTATTGACAGAGTTATTCAATCACTGCCACCAAGCTATAAAGGCTTCGTGATAAACTATAATATGCAAGGGATGTAGAAGACAATTCCCGAGCTCTTCACAATGCTCAAAGCTGCTGAGGTAGAAATCAAAAAGGAGCATCAAGTGTTGATGGTTAACAAGACCACTAGTTTCAAGAAAAAGGGCAAGGGAAAGAAGGGGAACTTCAAGAAGAATAGCAAGCAAGTTGCTACTCCCGGGAAGAAACACAAGTCTGGAGCCAAGCCTGAAACTGAGTACTTCTATTGCAAAGGGACTGGTCACTCGAAGCGGAACTGCCCCAAGTATTTGGTGGATAAGAAGGATGGTAAAGTGAACAAATGTATATTTGATATAAATGTTATTGATGTGTACCTTACTAATGCTCGTAGTAGCTCCTAGGTATTTGATACTGGTTGGGTTGCTCATATTTGTAACTCGAAACAGGGGCTACTGAAAGTACAATCATGCGCGTACATCATGTTTTGATGTTGATGACAAATATACATGTAGGGGACTAACTATGTTTGTCAAGTGAATCTCAGGTGTTAGTCCCCAGTTCATCTAAATGGTGTGTGGATCATGAACAAACGGTGTTAATTCTACTCAAGGAAGAAGTATCAAAATGGTTGCATGTTTGCTTTCTTGAGTATAGGATCCCGCACTATTAAGAGGGGATCGATAGGGTCAATAAAAGACTTGCTCGTGACACTTATTTCCTCCCACAAAACATTTGGATCTGTCAAATACAATTCACCCTTGTTTCTGGCCCTAGGAATGCCGGATGTCCGGGCCTCTCCCCGGATGTTCGTGCTGCTCCCCGGACGTCCGGGCTCAGCCCCAAATATCTGGCTTTAGCTCTCCAAACATCCAGTAGGTTTTAGGTTTCAAGTCGGATGTCTGGGTATTCGCCGAATGTCTGGGACTTCCTGACGTGCCGGATGTCCGGGCCCTATCCCGGATGTCCGGCCTGTGCTACCCGTAGTAATGCCATGTTTCTGTAATAGGCTATGAGCTCTCCGGATGTCCACCAAACTACCGGATGCCCGGGGTTCCCTGACGTGCCGGATGTCTGGGCTTAGCCCCCGGATGTCCGGACCCTCTGCTTTCTGTCTTGTTTCTGCCTTGTTCTTCAAGTGGCTTGCCAGGCCGGATGTCCGTCCTCTAGCCCGGATGTCCGGCATGCGTGTTCACTTGCACTACAACGGCCATATTTGTGCTCACACTATATATACCCCTTCTTCCCCACAAGTGAGGGTTGACCATTCACTTTTAACAAACCCTAGAACACATTTCACTCTCTCTCACACACCTCCACACCAAATCTTAGATCCCCAAGGGATTTGACAGCATTTGTGAGAAGTTGTCCGATCAAGTGATAGATCCACTCCTTCCCTGTCGTGGAATTAGCACGGTAGATGTCCGGTTTCGCGGACTTAGGTGTGAGGCCATCACGCGGGTTAGCTTGAAGAGGTTAAAGCGCAGAAAGGACACAGGGAGTTTATACTAGTTCGGCCCCTTTGATGACGGTAAAAGCCTACGTCTAGTTTGGTGTGGTATTGCTTGTGCGTCGATGAACAGGGAGCGAATTCGCTTGACTGTCTCTCGAGCTGTTGTTTTCCTCTCCTTGAACCGTTGCCGGGTCGTCCCTTTATATAGGAGGCGACGCCCGGTCCAGTTTACAGGGTCCCGAGGCCGGCTCATAAACGTGTCCGCCTCGGTCTCTATTCTTTCTATCTTACATCCCAAGTTACATGATACGACGGTTTACAGACCGTGGGCCTTATACATGGGCCCCAAACCTCTATGGGTTGTAATATCTTGTACCTACTCTACTGGGCTTGTAATAATACAACCTTGTCAGTGTAATCCAGACCTTCCTGGCCAGTTTATACCTGCCAGTAATATCCCTGGCATTAGGCCCCAGATTGATTTGAACTTGCTCATGTCAGTCTTCTAAGTCTTGCGCAAATCTCCTCTCTGCAACTTATTTGTTTTATAAACCGGCCATGACGTCATCTCCCGGAATCGCCTCAATCCGTCATGACATCATCTCCGCATTTAATGCTCGCATCTGTCTGTTACCTTTCTTAAATGCCGCACCGAAAATCAAGGCAACAGCTCAATCTTTATCCAATCTCTCGCCTCCTCGATTCCCGTGCTTACTGTTTTTACCTCCTCGGCTTATAAATACCGCTCGGACTTATCTCTTTTCACTTTCTGCCTTCTTCTTCCTCCATCTCCATCGCTCGAAGCTCCGCTGCCGCTCTTCGAGCTCAATGTCGTCCACGAGCTAGGCCGCTACATCGACCTGAACGTCTCTAGAGAACTTCGCCGTCGTCTTCTGTTTCTTTAGGTACTCCTTCTTCTTCCCCGTAGATCTTACTCTAGGGTTCCTTCCATAGCTTCGCCATGAACCCTCGAAGCTTTGTTGTTCATCCCCGTAGGTCAGCCTTGCTGAAGATTCAAACTTATTTAGACTTGACCCGAATCCATGCGCTTCTGCTCCGCCATCATATACTTAGCTCCTCTAGTTTTATCAGTTTCGATTCGATCTGTAGAGAAACTCCGCGGCCCTTCCTGAATATAACTTGTATTTATTCCATCGTTTTCCTTATGCCTTAGATCCATGTTTACCTCGGCTTTTTGTGGAAACTGTTTCTTCATACTTTAGATCCGTACCTCATCTCACCGGTTTAGCCATAGCTTGCACATCATATGCTTTTTCTGAAGGCTTAAATGTAAGCCTGTATCCCGTAATTGACGGTTTAACTTCTTCTTTTCATATCATTGTGAACCGGTAGCTGTCTTACTCATATCTGCTTCCGGATTAGTAATACCATTAGTCCCTTGTTTAAACCAACAATTAGGCCCATAACTTTCTAGAATGCACCGGCTTGTACCTTAGCAATTGGTAAACCGGATTTTGCACTGTACTTTTCAGCACTTCCTCATCCAAATCGATGGCCAAGCAATTTTTTGCTTGCAACTGGGTTCCTTCCCGGATCACTGAGGATGACTCAATAAACGCTGATTCAATCGGTATTCTGGGTCCTAAGGAGGCTCTGCATTGGCGGGCCCCCGGAAAGGAGTGTCCTCCTACACCCCAAGAAGGAGAGATCATTGTTTTCTTTGATCACCTGGCCCGGGGTTTCAGTCCTCCCGGTTCAAAGTTCTTCCGGGGTGTGTTAGCCGCTTTTCAACTCCACCCTCAGGATGTAGGCCCAAATTCTATGTCGAACATCTGCAATTTTCAAGTCTTCTCAGAAGCATATCTTCAAGAAGAACCATCAGTGGATCTGTTCCGAGACTTTTTTTCATCTAAACCGGCGGACGGAGTTTACTGACGGGCCGCATCAGGAGTTGGGTGGAGCCAGCATCCAAAAGAGAAAAGATGTGAGCTTTCCTCACGCTGCCCTTCACAGCCACCCCAAAGAATGGAACCAGACATGGTTCTATTGTAGGGACACTTCACCTGAAGGAGAGAACCCGCTGCCGGGTTACCGTGCCTATCGCCTGGAAACAGACCATCCTCTGCCACAACGTCTCAGCGCCCCAGACCGGGCCAGGTTTGCACCTCAACTTTCCAAGCTCAGGGCCTTCGTGGCAAATGGTTTAACCGGCGTTGACTTCGTCCGCTGCTGGCTCTCTTGGAGCATTCTTCCACTGAGCCGGCGCTCAAGCCTAATGTGCGAATATTCCGGCAAGCCAGACGACCCTCAGCGCCACACCGAAATTGTGCTTCCTGACAACATAGTAACTGAATCCGCGAAGAAGATGCTAAACATCCCTCTGGAGGAGTGCAGCCGAACCGGCTTAGCTCCGTTCTGCGCAACCAATGAACTGCCAGCAGTAAGTCTCTTCTGATCCTTTCCTGGTTGTCGTTAATTTGTTCATATCAGTTGTCTTCAACTCATTACTTATCCTTCTGCACAGGCCAATGATCCCTTCTGGAAGAGGAAATCTCAGGATAAACCGGCCAAGCCATCACGCAAAAAGACTTATGATGTTAAGAAGAAAAAGGTTGTTGCTGCTTCCGGTTCACATCCTGAGGAAGATGATCCGGACTCTGAGGTACCAACTAACCCTTATATCCTTTGACTTCCCTTTGTCTAAATTTTTGTTAATAATGCCTTTCCGCAGGATCTGGCGGAAGGAAGTAAAGCGGCGGGAGTTGAGGTAATTTCTCTCTCTTCTGATTCAGAACCGTTGCCCTCCAGAGTCCGCCGGGTGTCTTGGAAATATCCACTTTCTCATCCTTATGCTCAATTGGATGCAAACTTTCTTTTGAAGAAATAGCAGCATGAAGAACGCCGGACCACGCGCCATAGCGGCCATGTGGTTGAGTCATCCGGAATACCTCTTACGCCGGCTCACAGGCGTCGCTCCGAGGTTTTACTTTCTCCAACTCTCCTTCATCCAAAAGCCGGCCTTATACGTAAACCACTTAAACCGTCTGATCCTAACTATCAGGAGGCTCATCTGTCCTCTTCCGGTGAGTCAACTACCACACAGGTCCCAGTGCTCAAGACCGTGCCTGGGTAAGTCCTTCTTTCAAACATCCGGTTTACCTTCATGTTTTTAACTTTATGATTCTCATTGTTCCTTTGATTTTTACCAGAATGCTGAAGCCTAGCAAGAAAGCGAAAGCAAACAAAGCGGCTGCTGAAACTACTGTCGCTGAACCGGCCGATGACCCTGAAGCGGCCATCCACTACTAGGAAAAGGCCTACTAATGGCGCACCTATTTTGGCCATTAATGGCGCACTACTGGTGCGCCATTAGTATCTGGTATACTAATGGCGCACCACAGGTGCACCATTAGTATAGACTACGGTGCGCCATTAGTATGCCTCCCAGGGGGCCATATATACCCAGGTGCTTTGGCATACTAATGGCGCACCACATAGAAGTGCGCCATTAGTAATTTGTTTTCAGAAAAAAAATCAAATTTTTTTTATTTTTTTCTTAATCTCAGGTCATTATGGCTTAATCTTGGGTCAATTTGCTTAATCTCAAGTCAAATCGCACTCTGTGGTCAAACTTCCCGGAAGGTCACCCATCCTCACACTACTCCAGCCCGAGCACACTTAACTTCGTAGTTCTATCTAACCCCCGCACCAGCTCACTTCACAGGCACTTGTTGATATATCTATCATATCAATCCTATTAAACCTTCTTGATGTCTAGAAGTTTGTTCATGTTCATGAGTATGATGAAATTTTGAAAATATATTTCAAACTTCCCGGTCATATTACGTATCATATTTTGAAAAAAAATCAAATATAAATTTTTTTGAAACCAAATTTTTTTAAAAAAAAATTGTTACTAGTGGCGCACCTAGCAAACGGTGCGCCACTAGTAAGTTTTAAATTTTTTGAATTTTTTTGCCTCTAGATCTTAAAAGCCCCGTAACTTTTTTTTTTGTTTTTGGGGATTTTGAAAATGTTTAACGAGGTTCCCCATGTTAAATGCGGATGTAACTTTTCGAGTAGATGCTTTTTCATATAAAAAAATTAATCCGAGTTCATATGCAAAAGTTATGCCTGTTTTACTAAATTCCAGAGATATTTTGCAAATAAAGTCAAAATTCATATTTGTAAATTTTCCCAACAAGTAGACCACATATCACATGGGAAACTTATTTTCTTTTATTTTTTCGACATTTCCTTTAATTTTTTTTAAACTGGAAAAGGCGGTCCACGGGGGGGGGGGTGCAGTTGGTGAAATATTGTGCCAAGTTAGTAATGGCGCACCGTGGATGTGGTGCGCCATTACTAGTTGAACTAGTAATGGCGCACTATCCACTGGTGCGCCATTAGTAATTTTAAAAAAATTGAAAAAAATATTTTTATAAAATTTGAAAAAAATTTACTAGTGGCGCACCGTGGATGTGGTGCGCCATTACTAGTTTAACTAGTAATGGCGCACTATCCACTGGTGCGCCATTAGTAGTTTTGAAGAAAAAATGAAAAAAAGAATGTTACTAATGGCGCACCGTGGGTGTGGTGCGCCATTAGTATTTGGACACTAATGGCGCACCGACACATGGTGCGCCATTAGTATATAGTAATGGCGCACCACATGTCTGGTGCGCCATTAGTAACAATTCCATCTATAGCCCTTTTCCTAGTAGTGATCCTTCCAGAAGATAACCCTGAAGCTCAGTTTGATGACCCTATTCCTATGGATCGTGACGACACTGCTGCTCCGGGAGGTGATAATACAGAGAACGCGGCTGAACCGGCGAGCCCTGTCCGGGTTAACCCTCCTTAGGCTAGCCCAGCTCCTGTCAGTCCGGCGCGTACTGCTGTCCCCCTCCAGCCAACTGCTGCCTCGTCCGCAGACGTTGTGATAACCGGGCTAGGCTTCACTGCTCCCACCGAGCCTGTCATCTTGGCCAGACATACTGCCAAGGAAGAAAAATTTCAACAAGATAAAGGCAAGTGGAGCACAGACTTATCCAGCTATGCCTAGTTGAGTGCCCAGGAACTTCATTCCGGGTATCTGAACCGGCTCTTTACCAGCCGCGATTACGAAGCCGGATTGGTTAATATGATGAAGGATAAGTATGAGGTGATTTTCTTTCCTTTTACTTCTGCTTCTACCTTGTAACTTTGTAATCCTATATTCATGTCATAGTAGCCCCGAAGTGTCAGTTTATCTTCGTTTGTAGGTGAACCGGGACTTCCATTATGCATGAGAATGAGCTTACATTAGCCCCCAAGTGCCAAGGGCATAACTTGTTTGTGTGCTTGGGACTTGTCTGAAATATTTCTTTCTGAACTTCAATTGCACATTAGCCCCCAAGTGTCAAGTGCATAACTTGTTATGTCAGGGATATTACTGGCAGGTATAAACCGGCCAGGAAGGTCCGGATTACACTAACAAGGTTGTATTATTACAAGCCCAGTAGAGTAGGTACAAGAGATTACAACCCATAGAGGTTTGGGGCCCATGTATAAGGCCCACGGTCTGTAAACCGTCGTATCATGTAACTTGGGATGTAAGATAGAAAGAGTAGAGACCGAGGCGGACACGTTTATGAGCCGGCCTCGGGACTCTGTAAACCGGACCGGGCATCGCCTCCTATATAAAGGGACGACCCGGCGACGGTTCAAGGAGAGGAAAACAACAGCTTGAGAGAAAGGCAAGCGAATTCGCTCACTGTTCATCGACGCACAAGCAATACCACACCAAACTAGACGTAGGCTTTTACCTTCATCAAAGGGGTCGAACTAGTATAAACTACATGTGTCCTTTGTGCGCTTTAACCTCTTCAAGCTAACCCGCACGATGGCCTCACACCTAAGTCCGCTAAACCGGACATCTGTCGTGCTAATTCCACGACAGTTGGCGTCCACCGTGGAGCTATCACGCGATGGTTTCGAGTTCTTGAAGGGCAGCTTTGAAGGACTCAAGGGTTACGCAGTTGGCCGGATGACCAAGAGTCGTCGCGGCCGGATCTACATCGACGATGCAGGTTGGGGCCCTGAGGCCGATTCAATCGAATACGGGTACTGGGTCCCCTTCAGCGGCATCCATGTCTTCATCGGCAAGATCGGCGAACCGGGACCTGAGTCGGACGTCTTCCCCAACATCGTCGAGCAAGCTCAGCGTGCGAGATCGGCCCAGATTCGGCCCTCCGTGAAGCATGTTTTCGTTGGAACCGTGCACGGAGTACAAGCCGGGGATGGATCGGATTCTGGTGGCGAGACAGTTGTCTATTCCGACGATGAATCTTCATCCGGAGAGACCGAATCTTTGTATCTGTTGCAGGACGGACGATCTGAGGGGGTGTCCGATGGCGATAGTATTCCGGACCCCTTTGATCCGCCAAACCGGGTGGCTGTTTTCATGGCCGGATCACAGTCTACTCAGCAGCCCTCGGTGACCGGGGCGTTCACTGCAGAGGCAGCGGGAACCGGGGCAGGCAACCAAATCTCGTCGCCTTCTGACGTCCTATCCACCTTGGTCGAGAATTTGACGGCACTCGCAACAGCAGAAGTGGCCCCTGCTGACAAGGCGCAACATGATGTGGAGATCCTTCAGCTGAAGGGCCGGATTGAGCAAGCTAAATGGGATCTGGATGCGGAGAAAGCCAGGATGGCTACAAGGCAAG
Source organism: Secale cereale (assembly GCA_902687465.1). Lineage (NCBI taxonomy): Eukaryota > Viridiplantae > Streptophyta > Magnoliopsida > Poales > Poaceae > Secale > Secale cereale. The sequence continues at coordinate 159,509,613 of LR738713.1, forward strand.
CAGAGCTAGACTCCCAAGCTTTCCGGCTCAGGGTGGATCAGAATTCTGCACATGAGGTAATGTACAGAAGACAGCAAACTCGTCTACCGCCGGTTTATGAGGCGAGGAATCTCTTTGGCACACCAGCAGCGGGGGCCAGTAACCGCCCGGAGGTAAACCGGGGAGGGGCTCCGGGGACAGGCGCGTCGGTTCAGCCACCGGCAACAGAATGGAACCACCAAGTTGTGCCAACGCCGCACGTAGCCACCCCTCCCGGCCATTATTCCAACCCTTTGGACAACATTGTCGCCGCCGCTTCGCGACTGGCCGCTTTACCCATTGAGGGGACATCCCCCGTAGGGATGGAGGCACGGCGGGCTAAGGAATTGTTGGACACGGCGCTGACACAACAGCAGGCGTATTCGTACAGCCGCGAGAGGATTCATTCAACCCCCCGCCCGAGCCAGAGTTACACAAGGCACTGGGATGAACCGGCTGTGTCCAGCAGCGAGCGGAGACGTCACCGTCACAGACAGGATAATCCGGCAGGAGCAGGAGCACACGCCCAAGAGGCGATAAACCAGGCTAGACATACTGCCCGCGAGGACACTCGTCAAGTGACGCCGGTTCACCCCACCACCTCAGAAATGGGAGTCACAGCTAGTTCCTTTGGAGTACAATGTCTCATCCCCGCTTTACGAAGCGTGAAATTACCCAAAGACTTCAAAGGCCCGCGCAAGGTACCCAACTACACGGCGGATCTGGCTCCAGAGGCGTGGGTTGAAAGTTATGAGATGGCTATGGAGATGCTTGATGTGGACGAAGCGGCGTGTGCCAAATACTTTACCATGATGCTTGAGGGCACAGCCCGGACATGGTTAAAGGGCCTACCACGTAACTCCATCGGATCATGGGGTGAGTTGCGTCGCCAGTTTATCAAAAATTTCAAAGACACGTGCAAACAGCCGATGTCAGTGGTAGACTTAGCAGCATGTGTTCAAGGAGAGCAGGAGCCCACAAGAAGTTGGGTGCGGCGAGTATCAGAAATCCTGCACTCGTCCAATAGTATCAACCCCAGTACGACGATAGTGACATTGGAAAACAATTGCCGGTTCGAGTCTTTGAAACTGAAGTTAGGACGGCTCAAGCGTGATTGCAACGACATGGGAATACTCATGAGTGCCTTGGTGAAGTATGGGGATTCTGAAAACACCAAGTACCCAGATGCAGACGGAGACAAGTCTGGGAAGGCGAACAAAGCTGGTAAACTGGTGCAGGCCAATCCGGCAGGTACAGGTTACAATGGCAAGCGAAAAGCGGAGGGTGGCTCAGACCTCGTGGCTAATACCAACGTTCAGGGAAACGGGCAGCGCCGCAAGGGTAAACCGCCCTCGCACAGCGAGGAGCTATCCTTCAATCTAGATCAACAGCTAAGTGTGCCTTGCCCAAGACACAGTACAGAGGGAAACCCGGCTAAGCATAGCTGGAAGGACTGCCGTATCATGCAGGAGGCCATGAAACAGGCCAGATATAACCGCGGGCCCCCCGGCGGCGGATCAAGTTCCGGTTTTCAGGGTCCAGGTTATCAAGGTAACGGATCTGGATCAGGATATCACGGCGGTAACAATAACTACAACGGCAACAGCCAGCATCAACAAAACCAGCAGCATGATCAGGGTGGTTACAATAACCAAGGCAATCAGCAGCGTCAGCAGAAGCAGCAATCCGGATATCAGAATAATCCGAAGGAGCTAAGAAGTGGGCAGTATCATGTTTTCACCACAAGCTTGTGCAAACGAGATCAGAAGGTGCTGAAGCGGGCAGTACACGCAGTTGAATCGGCGACACCACGTTTTTTACGTTGGTCTGAGCAACCCATTGTGTGGAGCAGAGAGGATCACCCGCCATGGGTTGTTAATCCGGGCCAGTTGGCATTAGTGGTCGCACCACAGGTGGGTGGCTACAAGTTCACAAAGGTACTTATGGACGGCGGCAGTAGCATCAACATCTTATATTATGAGACCTTCCTACGTATGGGGTTGACAGATAAGAAGCTCCGGCAGTCCAACACAGTATTCCATGGAGTGGTGTCAGGTAAATCGGCTTACCCAGTTGGAAAGATTGATCTGGAGGTTACCTTTGGGGATGAGCAGGATTCTAGATCAGAGATAGTGACCTTTGAGGTCGTAAAGATCAAGAGCCCATATCATGCCCTGTTTGGGAGACCGGTTTACGCCAAGTTCATGGCTAGACCGTGTTATGTTTATCTGCAGCTCAAGATGCCAGGTCACAAGGGAACCATAATGGTTCACGGAAGCCGCAAGATTGCATTGGAATGCGAGGAAGGAGACGCGGCATACGCTGAGGCAGTTTGTGCTACGGAGGAGCTGAAATTCTACAAAGACAATGTTGATCCGGCAGATATGTCCCCGTTAAAGAAGCCAACTGCAGAGCATGATCCGGCGTTAAAGTTTAAATCGGCGGAGGAGACCAAGCAGGTTCACTTCGTCCCGGGCGATTCCTCCAAGCAGTTCACTATCAGCGCTAACCTAGACCCCAAATAGGAAAGCGCGCTCATCGAGTTCATCCGTGAGAACCGGGATATCTTTGCATGGAAGCCCTCTGACATGCCAGGTATACCGAGGGAACTCGCTGAGCACAGTCTTAATATTGATCCGAAATTTAATCAAGCAGTATTTGCGCCGCTTCAATGAGGAGAGGCGCAAGGCTATAGGTAAATAAGTGGCCAGACTTTTGGCCGCAGGATTCATAGTGGAGGTGTTTCATCCAGAATGGTTGGCTAATCCGGTTCTAGTGTTAAAGAAAAAGGAACCTGGAGGATGTGTGTTGACTACACAGACCTAAACAAGGCTTGCCCAACTGATCCTTTTGCTCTCCCCCGTATTGATCAGATCATTCATGCTACGGCAGGATGTGAGCGGCTAAGTTTTTTGGATGCATATTTAGGTTATCATCATATAAAGATGGCAGTTAAGGACCAGGAGAAGACGGCTTTCATAACTCTATTTGGAGCCTTCTGCTATGTATCCATGCCCTTTGGGCTCAAGAGTGCCCAAGCAACTTATCAACGTTGTGTGCTGAACTGTTTCAAGGGGCAGATTGGAAACAATGTCCATGCTTATGTTGATGACATTGTGGTGAAATCCAGAAAGGAGGAGACGCTGATAGAAGACTTGAAAGAAACCTTTGATAACCTCCGGGTTTACAAGATGATGCTTAATCCGGAGAAGTGTGTTTTTGGTGTTCCAGCAGGCAAGCTCCTTGGATTCTTAGTATCAAACAGAGGGATCGAGGCTAATCCGGAGAAGATCAAGGCGATCACATCCTTGGTTAAACCGGCTTGTATCAATGATGTCCAGCGGGTAGCAGGCCGTATCGCAGCGCTGAGCCGTTTCATCAGCCGTTTGGGAGAGAAGGCGATCCCGCTTTATCAGATGCTGAAAAAGACGGACCGGTTTGTATGGAGCGATGCTGCAAACGTTGCGTTCGAGGATTTGAAGCGGCAATTAGCAGAACCGCCAGTTCTTGCTGCCCTTGTTGACAAAGAGCCGCTGCTATTATACGTGGCTGCCAATGCCCGAGCAGTTAGCGTGGCAATTGTGGTGGAGCGCAAGGAAGCAGGCAAGGAATATCCGGTTCTGCGCCCGGTTTACTACATCAGTGAGGTTCTTATTGAGTCAAAGCAAAGGTATCCGCACTGGCAGAAGTTGGTGTACGGCGTGTTCATGGCATATCGGAAGCTGAAGCACTATTTCCAGGGCCACCCAATCACTGTTGTCAGCTCAGCTCCATTGGGGGATATAATCCAGAACAGAGAAGCCACTGGCAGAGTGGCGAAGTGGGCCATTGAGCTTAGCCCACACGGATTGAAGTATGTACCCCGTACTGCTATAAAATCCCAAGCACTGGTAGATTTCATCAATGATTGGACAGATTTGCAAGCACCAGAGGAGAAGCCGGATCATACATACTGGACTATTCACTTTGACGGTTCAAGGCAATTAGAGGGTTCGGGGGCTGGAGTCGTGTTAACTTCCCCACGAGGTGACAAGTTCTGTTATGTCCTTCGATTAATGTTCCCTTGCACTAACAATGTTGCTGAGTATGAAGCTCTCCTTCACGGATTACGGATGGCCAAGGAGATGAACTTGAGCCGGGTCAAGTGTTTTGGTGACTCAGATCTAGTGGCACAATAGGTGTCTGGCAAGTGGGACTCCAAAGATCCGCTCATGGGAGCTTACCGGCGAGAAGTTGAAACGGTTGCAGGGTACTTCAAAGGATATCAGGTGGACCACATAGACCGGGGGAAAAATGAAGCGGTCGATGCATTAAGCCGGCTGGGCTCTCAGCATAAACCGGTTCCACCAAATACCTTCTTGGATGAATTGCATAGTCCGTCAGTACAGATACCGTCAGAGGAGGATTTATCTGTTCCTGATCCGGAAGCACAGCTAGTTGCAGCACTTCACGTTAATCCTGATTGGACACTCCCTTACTTGGCATACCTAAGCCGAGGTGAGTTGCCAGAGATGAGGTTGAGGCTCGGCAGATAATCCGGCGATCCCAATCTATGACCATTGTCAATGGGGAACTTCATCACCGCAGCGTCTCTGGGGCATTTCAGCGATGCGTATCATCAGAAGAAGGATGTGACATTCTTCAAGAGATACACGAAGGAGATTGTGGTCATCACGCCGGTTCAAAGTCATTGGTAGCTAAAACTTTTCGTCATGGGTTCTACTGGTTAACGGCTCATGCTGATGCAGAGGACCTAGTCAGGAAATGCGATGCTTGTCAGAAATTTTCACGGAGTGCTCATGTTCCGACACAAGAGCTACGGATGATTCCAATTACTTGGTCGTTTGCAACTTGGGGGCTTGATATGGTTGGACCCTTTAAAAGATCCCAAGATCAGGAAACCCACCTGTTGGTAGTAGTGGACAAGTTTACAAAGTGGATTGAGGCAGATCCTGTCAGTAAGTGTGATGCGGCAACAGCGGTTAAGTTCATCAAAAAGGTAATTTTCCGGTTTGGCTTTACACACAGCATCATTAATGATAATGGCACCAACCTATCTAAAGGAGAGATGGAAGAGTTTTGCCAAAGGGAGCATATTCGCCTGGATGTATCATCAGTAGCTCACCCTCAATCCAATGGCCAAGCTGAGAGGGCCAACCAAGAGATCTTGAGAGGCATCAAGCCCCGGCTTATGGTTCCTTTAAAGAGAACACCAGGTTGCTGGGTAGAGGAGTTGCCTTCTGTCCTTTGGAGCATCAACACTACACCTAACAGGTCTACAGGTTATACGCCCTTCTTCATGGTATATGGTGCTGAAGCGGTTCTCCCTAGTGACATCCGGCACGATTCACCACGGGTAACAGCTTATGTTGAAGCGGATAATGAGCAAGCAAGACAAGACAGCTTAGATCGGCTGGATGAGGAACGGGACACGGCAGCAGCACGATCAGCAATTTATCAACAAGACCTGCGCCGATATCACAGCCGCCGGGTTAAGACCAGGACGTTCCAGGAGGGGGATCTGGTGCTCCGGCTCATCCAAGACCAGACAGATATGCACAAGTTATCCCCACCTTGGGAAGGACCCTTTGTGGTCAGCAAGAACCTGCACAACGGTTCATACTACCTGATCGATGTTCGAGAGCATAAAGACTCACGTACAGCAGAGGAAGAGACGAAGCGGCCATGGAACATCGCTCTTCTGCGACCTTACTACCCTTGAGCCATTGGCTCCGCTTTATGTATCATGTATATATTATGGTTAATAAATAAACCGCGCCCCCAGTAAACCGGGGAATCAGCCATCTTCTTCGAAAAGAGTATCATATGGGAGTTCGCTGAAAACTCAGGTGATATCCATCTAAAGTCTATTTTTCTTGATATATATCATTTTCATCAAGAAAACAATTACTTTGATCCGCATATTTTGATATGCAGGACAATTATTTATCAAGGGACGAAAGAGGGTTTGTTGCACAGCACAACTCAAACATAGGTACCCGGCGAGCACACCAAAGGAGTATCACATGGGAGTTTCTCTGAAAACTTACCACGGCCTCCTAAACCGGCGCCCTTGATACATCAAGGGAAAAGCCATTGACAATCATCGAGTTGATCACCTAAAGACAAGATCCCTCAGAGGTATGAAACATTGGGTAGTATCGATGAAAACGTCAAGTATGGAGCCTGGCAGCTCGCAAAAAGCCATTGACAATCATCGAGTTGATCACCTAAAGACAAGATCCCTCAGAAGTCTTGAAACATTGGGTAGTATTGATGAAAACGTCAAATATGCAGCCTGGCAGCTCGCAAAAAGCCTAGAGCCTAATGGCAGCTCACAAAAAGCCTAGAGCCTAATGGCAGCTCACAAAAAGCCTGGAGCCTGGCAGCTCGCAAAAAGCCTCGAATTTAGAGCCTGGCAGCTCACAAAAAACCTCGAATTTGGAGCCTGGCAGCTCGCAAAAAGCCTCGAATACATGGTCTTATTTGCCGAAAATGCTTTGTTTCTGTGATTTTACAAATTTTGTTTTTAACCAAGTCTATTGATCTGGTATTGGGCAACTACAAGGTTGTCCATATATCTACAAAGTTAAAAGACTGGGTCATGAACACCAGCATGAGTTAAACCGGCGTTCATTATAACCCGGATCGGCCATCAAAAGCCAAATAAGAGAGCTAAGAGCTTCATTAGTGCCTACGCTTGCAATTATGCCTACCGGATTAAGGTTGACATGCACACTTAATTAGAGGTATGATTGTGATAAACAGTTATTCTTTTTATATACATATGGATTGGAACGGTGTAATTGGTCCGGTGGTAAACCGCCAGGACATCTTTTTAGCCTCATTCATGCAGGCACAGATAAAATAAACGGATCAAGCATGGAAAAATAGAGGATTAAATTGACAGATGCCAAGTCAAGTTGTGACATCCATATGAGAACAAAGACAATGTTTCAAACTATCCTATTACAAGGCACCTGCAGGCCCGAATAGATCAAAGTTTTGGAAAAAATATTCTGCAACTACAAATTAAACCGGACGGTTTACGACTCCTCTTCACGCTGTGAAGGCTGAGGGTCAGCTTGTTCCGGGTCTTCATCAGCTTTAGGCAATGGCTGGAAACCAGGAGCGCGCCAATCAATCTTGGAGAGTGCACGGAAATACATTTCGTCATCAATAAGATCTGACGGATCAATATATGGAGCGAAAGTATGGCCACGAACTGGTGGGATCAGATTTTCAGTGTCGTAAACCGGCCACTCTACCCGCTCATTTTCTAAGTCATAGGTCGGATGATACCTTGTCAAATCCGCTTCATCCGCAAGCTTACTGGCAAGCGGGCGCATGTCCTTAGTCAGAGCACGCAGGTCTTTGGCAGAGAAGACTGGCCCATCCTCTTTGTTGCTGGGATAGCCGTTCATAGCTTCAGCCGGGTCAAAGTCAGGGACCCATGCTTTGGCCCGGGTCAGCACCATAAGAGAACCAGCCCATGCAGCAGACTTCTTCACCTCCACCAGACGCACAGGCAGAACAGATAGCTTCTCCAAAGTGTCTTGGATGGTAGTTGGGGCCGGTTTGTTATGGGACATGGCACTAATAACCCTTTGAGCGCCGGAATAAAGCTGCTCCACCAGGGTATAAGATGCCTTGAGCTTCTTCCGGACATCATCTCCAAGGTGAGTTATGCGCCTCCCTATATACGTTGGTCGAGTTAAACCGGAGCGGAACAAAGATTGCAAGGATGACAAACATATACAGATGGGTACTCACCGAAGATAGCAGAAGTCATGAGTTCTATTTGCTGTCTTAAACTGGTCAACTCCTGCGTAACCGGATTAAGAGCAGCTTCAGCGTCCTTTGCTCTTTTTTCAAGATCATTCCTCTGCATTTCCCATGTGGACCGCTCTGCTTCAAAGTCTTTTTTCAATTTCTCCATGTTGGTCAAGGTAAGCACAAGTTCTTCCTTGGCTTTGGCTGAGGCAGTTTCATGAACAGCCAAGCTATTCCGGAGCTCAGTTACCTCCGAAGCCCTCCGGTTCAAGTCACCCTGCAAGGAAATCAAATGGATTAGAAAGACAGATCGAATCTAAATTGATAAAACTAGAGGAGCTAAGTATATGATGGCGGAGCAGAAGCGCATGGATTCGGGTCAAGTCTAAATAAGTTTGAATCTTCAGCAAGGCTGACCTACGGGGATGAACAGCAAAGCTTCGAGGGTTCATGGCGAAGCTATGGAAGGAACCCTAGAGTAAGATCTACGGGGAAGAAGAAGGAGTACCTGAAGAAACAGAAGACGACGGCGAAGTTCTCTGGAGACTTTCAGGTCGATGCAGCGGCCTAGCTCGAGGACGACGGTGAGCTTGAAGAGCGGCAGCGGAGCTTCAAGCGATGGAGATGGAGGAAGAAGAAGGCGTAAGGGGAAAAGAGATAAGTCCGAGCGGTATTTATAAGCCGAAGAGGTAAAAACGGTAAGCGCGGGAATCGAGGAGGCCGGAGATTGGATAAAGATTGAGTTGTCGCCTTGATTTTCGGTGCGGCATTTAAGAAAGGTAACAGACAGATGCGAGCATTAAATGCGGAGATGATGTCACGACAGATTGAGGCGATTCCGGGAGATGACGTCATGGCCGGTTTATAAAACAAATAAGTTGCAGAGAGGAGATTTGCGCAAGACTTAGAAGACTGACATGAACAAGTTCAAATCAATCTGGGGCCCAATGTCAGGGATATTACTAGCAGGTATAAACCGGCCAGGAAGGTCCGGATTACACTGACAAGGTTGTATTATTACAAGCCGAGTAGAGTAGGTACAAGAGATTACAACCCATAGAGGTTTGGGGCCCATGTATAAGGCCCACGGTCAGTAAACCGTTGTATCATGTAACTTGGGATGTAAGATAGCAAGAGTAGAGACCGAGGCGGACACGTTTATGAGCCGGCCTCGGGACTCTGTAAACCGGACCGGGCGTCGCCTCCTATATTAAGGGACGACCCGGCGACGGTTCAAGGAGAGGAAAACAACAGCTCGAGAGATAGGCAAGCGAATTCGCTCCCTGTTCATCGTCGCACAAGCAATACCACACCAAACTAGACGTAGGCTTTTACCTTCATCAAAGGGGCCGAACTAGTATAAACTCCCCGTGTCCTTTGTGCGCTTTAACCTCTTCAAGCTAACTTGCGCGATGGCCACACACCTAAGTCCTCTAAACCGGACATCTGCCGTGCTAATTCCACGACATTCCCCTTCTTTGGACCAAAGGAATTCGTGATTTGAGCAAGTCTTGAGCTTTTCCCCATCATTCTTGTTACTCTTGGAGGTTGGAGACTCCTAGGCGGTAGGAGTCTTTCGGAGAGGAATCAAACATTGTGATTACCCTCGGAAAGTTTGTGAGGGTTTAGAGGCCACCTAAAGGTCTACCACTAGTGGTTGGGCATCGCCTTCGTGGTGATATCTCAAAGAGAGAATAGGGTGAGCCTTCGTGGCGTTGGTGTGCCTTCGTGGTAACACCCACCTCTCTAAACGGTGACGTAGCTTCCCTCCAAGGAAGTGAACATAGGAATACATCCTCGTCTCTCGAAGTTGGGGTTATTCCTAACCCTAACTTTCTACTTGTGGTTACTTGTCTCTTAGTTCTTACTTGTATCTTATTGTGCTAGCTTACTTACATACGTGTGTTACTAGCTTACCTTGCTTAGCATCTTATTTGCAATTGTTAGGCTCACTTTCATATTCCACATTATTGCCTAAAATTGCTAAGTAACATTTAAAAATTTTAATTGTACCTATTCACCCCCCCTAGGTCCATCTCGATCCTTTCAATTGGTATTAGAGCCTCGTGCTCTATTCTTGTGGCTTAACCGCCCGAGAGCGAGATGAACCCCGATGGGAGTCCCCTTGTTGTGGATCCGAAGAGTACGGACGTGGCTTCCACGGATGTCCAGTCCTTCACTTCTAAGGATCTGGAACGGGTTCTTGCTAAGCAAAAGGAGGAGCATGATGCTTCTCTTGAGGCCTTGGTCCAAATGAGACTAGCCACACTAACCACAATGCTTGCACCACTATCTGGTGGCGCGACATCGAGGCCAACTGTGCCTACTCCTTCAATTGGTCAACAACCTCCTAGTAATGAACACTCCAGTGTTCCTTGGCTTTATGCAAGACCTCAAATAGAGAAACTAAAATATAACCCACAAGGCAAACCTCCTTTACTTGATGACACTACCGGTTTTGCTTTGTGGAGAGTTGCTATGCAGGATCATCTTCGATATGGAAATCATGAAATGGTGGAGATCTTGGAGTATGGCTACCAAGCTACTGATCCGAAGAATCTTACTCCAAGAGAGGTATATGACAAGAATATCAACGACACTGCAATCATGTGCATAAGGAGAGGTGTGACTAACAAGCATAGGAGACCATACATACATATCACAAGTGCCAAAGAATTATGGGATAGCATTGTGAGGACCAAGACCGGTACCTCCACTCTCCTGCTTGCTCAATATGAAATTGCCAAGGGACAATTTCAAAACTTTTGTATGGAGAAAGGTGAATCTCCCAAGCAACTCCTTGAGCGTCTCATGACTCTCACCGCCGACATCGAGTCATGTGAGTGTGACAAGACACAATATGGATTCAATTTGACTAAGCGATTTCTCGTGGACAAGTTGTTTCATCCTCTTGCTCTGTATCATCACCAAATGGTGTGGGACATCATACAACACCATGGATTCAAGGAGATGACTCCAGATGACATCATATCCACTTTCCAACTCTTTGAAGAGTCAAAAGCAAATGCTACAAAACATCTTGCCATGCATGGTACATCAACATCAAAAATCAATCTTGCATTGAAGGCCAAGCATGTATATGAATGAAGAAGAGCAAAGTGAAGAAGAAGAAGATGATGAGGATGAAGATGGTGATGAGATTGACTCCGATAAGAGCCCTTCATATGAAGACATTGCCCTCTTTGTCAAGAAGTTCATCGCAGGAAAATTCAAAGGAAGATTCCAGAAGAAGAAAGTGAGAACATGTTACAGTTGTGAAGAAACAAACCACTTCTCCAACGATTGCCCCTATGAGAAGAGAGAAGATAAACCATGGTTTCCCAAGACCTTTCCCAAGAATAAGTTACCAAACCCCTTGAACTCAAAGCTCAAGAAGAGAGATGGGAAAGCAATGGTTGCTCAGGAAGAATCCGATCTAGATGATGTTAGTGGTGTTGCCGGAGTTGCTCAGGATTCCAAAAACACCTTGAGACTAGTAAACAAGAGTGGTGAAGTTGGCACCTACAACTATATGAAAGACTACAAAGGCAATGCACACAAGTGCCTAATGGCAAAGGCAGTGGTAGAAGATGGAGAGGACCAAAACTCTCCTGACAAGGTCAAGGTAACCCCACGATCAAATCCTCCTCTCTTCACTCCTCTTAATCCTAGTGATGAGTACCTTGATGCGGAGGATAATCATGATGATAATGATATAGATGACCTCATGTTTGCTAAACTAAATAAGGTCATGCGATACCTCAAAGGAAAGAAGCTCACTATGTTTCGTACGCTTATGGAGATGGTGGGTAAGCACACTGTCACCATTAAGGAACTCAAAACCCTCGTAACTGAGGAAAAGGAAAAATGTGAAATCCTTGAGCGGAAAGTCCAATATGAGGAAGCACGAAATGCTGAACTATACTTGAAAATTGGTGCAAACATTGATGTTCATGATAAAGATCTTGCCTCCTTGAAAAAAGCTAAGGACTTGTGCGAAGAGTTAATGAATGATAAAAGTAAACTTGTGAAGTCTCATGCTTCTCTATCTAAGAACTGTGAGCTCCTATCCATGTCCCTCAAGACTAAGGAAGAAGAGCTCACCCTTCTTAAAAAGAGTTTTGAGACGCTCAAGCTTACTTATCTTGAGACTCTAGCCAAGGCTTACTCTTCTCCTATTATCAATGTTTATGCTTGTACTACTAACTCTAGTAGTGATCAAGCATCTATTCTTGAGGAGAATCATTATCTCAAGGCTCAAATCTAGAAAGGTGTCATGACATGTGCTCAAGGACAAAAGAACCATAATGAGGTATTATGCAAACACAATGAGGTGTTTGCCAAAGAGGGGCTCGGATTTGACCCAAGCACAAGCAAGAAGAAGACATCTTCTCAAAAGTGCACCACTCCTCTAAAAGAAACATTTGTAAGAGAAGGGCACAAAGAGAAAGGTAAGGTTGTTTGTGTGAAGGTCACAAGGGGCATGCCCACGCACAACAAGCCAAAAGAGTTCATGCCTCCATCCTATGTACTTTGTAAAACTAAGGATGGAGAATTTTATGCAAAATTTGTTGCTCCTTGAAATTCATTTTGATTCTATGATATTTGGGTCCCTAAGACCCTTGTGACTAACTTGAGAGGTCCCATTGCAAAATGGGTGCTTCTAACCAAGTCATAATTGTGTGTAGTTTGCTTTCTCTGGTGGAGTAAAATGGGTGATCGATAGTGGATGCACAAATCATATGACCGGAGATAGCAAATTGCTCTATGATTTCATGGAACCTATTCAACTATTTATGGGCATTATGTTTGGTGGATGATCAAAAGGATAGGTACTCGTATTGGGCAAGGTGGCTATCACAAATGACATGTCTCTTGCAAATGTCATGCTTGTTCAACCCCTTAAATATCATTTTCTTTCTATTCACCAATTGGCTTCTGTTGGTTATGATACACTATTTGGACTAACGGATGTGAAAGTCTTTAAGAGGGATACTCTTGAGGTAGCCTTTGTTGGAGAGTTGGATGGCAACCTTTACATGGTTGATTTCTCGAAACAGAGCACATTCCATGCAACTTGTCTAATGGCCAAGGCCGACAAGGGGTGGCTATGGCATCGCCGGCTAGCCCATGTCGGCATGAGAAATCTTCGAGATCTCTTAAAGGGTAATCACATCCTTGGACTAACCAATGTCTCCTTTGAGAAAGATCGTGTGTGTAGTGCATGCAAAGCCGGGAAGCAACATCAATAAAAGCAACCACCCAAGAATATTGTGTCTACCTCAAGGCCTTTGGAGCTCCTTCATGTGGATCTTTTTGGGCCTCCTTCATGGGATAGTCTTGGTTGGAAAAAGTATGGGCTTGTCATTGTTGATGATTACTCAAGAGATACACGGGTGTTCTTCCTCAAGTCCAAGGATGAGACGAAGATCACCTTCATTGATTTTGCCAAGCAAGCACAACACAAGTTTGACAGAGAAATCTTGGCAATAAGAAGCGATAATGGCTCTGAGTTCAAGAACTACACCTTGGAAGAATTTCTTAGTGATGAAGGGATTGAGCATCAATATTCAGCTCCATACACTCCTCGGCAAAATGGTGTAGCTGAAAGGAAGAACCGTACACTTGTGGAGATGTCAAGGTCCATGTTGGATGAATAGAAGTCGCCACATAGTTTTTGGGCCGAGGCTGTCAACACTGCAGGCCATGCATCAAACCGGCTCTTCCTCCGCAAAATATTGGAAAAGACTCCATATGAGCTCCTAATTGGTAACAAGCCAAATGTCAAGTACTTTCATGTATTTGGGTGCAAATATTGCATCCTCAACAAAAGAGAACGGTTAGGTGCTACCTCTTGAGCTTGCATTGTATTCCCTCGAAGAGGAAAGGGAGATGATGTAATGCCCCGGATGTAACACTTTCCCAATATGGCAATATATATAACTTTGGCTTCATCAATTCCTTTCCGGGCTCTTCTTTCATTTCGGGTTCTTCGTTTTGTCGCGTGCGTGTGTGCATTTCATTCATGTCATGTTGTCATGTGCATTGCATTGCATTTGTGTTGTAACTTGCACCCGGTCCCACTCGTCTCTTCCCGTTGTCCGTTCCGAGTTCCGACACTCACACACGTGCCCGTGGCATCCCCGAGTCCTTCTTTCGTGTGTGGTCGTGTAACGTTTCCGGAATGACGTGAGACTTGTCGTGCGATGTTGTTTTGGTACGTGTAGGCCGCCTGTCAAGTTTCGTCGCGTTTGGAGTTCGTTTGGTACTCCAACGGTTAACCTAGTGGGCTAAAAGAACCTCTTCTTTGAGGCCCAAGACCCCCTCCACAACAGCCCACTAGCCCAGCACAACCCTTCCCATCATCTCGGTCGTCGAATTGTGATCGCGTGGCCGAAAACCGCTCCCCATTTGGAGTCTCCTAGCTCCTTGTGCCTATAAATTAGCCCCCTCCCCCGAAATTTCGGGCAAAACCCTAGTTTCTCGCCCTTCCGCGCCGCCGGACACGTCCGGACGGACCGGACGCGTCCGCCCGCCGCCGCCCGACCACTCAGAAGCTGCCACGTGGCCGCCACCGTTTCCTCCGCCGCCGCGGGCCGCGAGGCCCGTCTCGGGCCCTTCGCGCCGCCTCCCGGGCCGCGCCCCGCGCCGGTTCCCCGTCGCCATCCTTCCTCAGTTCCGGCCCGCGCCGCCGTTGCGACCTCGCCGCCGGGAGGTTCTCCACCGCTGCCGACCTCGCCGCCGGGAGGATCTCCACCGCCGCCGATCTACATCGCCACCCCGCCGATCTCCTCCTCAGGAGCTCCGGCCGCCAGCCCCGCCGCCTCTCCGCCCCAGCGCCTCGCCGGTGCAGCCGCTCCGACCGCTGGACAACGAGGTCCTCGCCGCGCCCCGATCCGATCGGCCCGGCTGCCCCGAAACCCTAACGGGTCCGCACCCGCTTCGCCCGTACCCGCTCCGCGCCCCGTTGACCCGATCCGCCCCGTGGACCCGATCCGCGAGGTAGCCCCTGTTTTTTCTCTAAGTCTTTTTGAAATTTGTTGTCTGATGGCATATTGTGATGGATGTATCTTTTATTGTGCTTGTCCAAATTGTGCATATTATATGTCAAAATGATCGTGGTGATGTGTACTACGTTTCGTTCCATTGTGTCATGCTTGTTTGAGTCCATATAGAGGTCTTAATCCTCGTGACAAGAGTGCTACTTGATATAAACTGCTGCTACTTGTTATTTTCATGCCATGTTTGAGATGTGATAACTTGGTGCATGTTTATCCAAATGAAGCAAATGAGATGTCAAAATGTTCATCATGAGATGCTTTACATGATGGTTGATGTAGCATGCATGTTAGGGCTCATATTGCCATGTTAATCTCTGTTGCAAAAGTGCATGTGGCTGTTAAGTTTTGTAACATGTTATGAGATGTTGATTTGAAGAGCTCGTTGCTATTGATGTGTTTGTCCCCTTGTCACATGCCAATATATTTTAGAATCTCCATAATGTGGTCTTTGCTGTGGTGCAAACCAATTTCCATGATATGCCTTGAGGTGAATTAAACATGCTTGCAAACATGTCATGCCAACTTAACTATTTTATACTTCGTGAAATTTCTACTAAGTCTGGATTCCATCATATCCTGATGCTATGTTTGCTTGATGTCCTAGGCAACTCCATGTTAGTTTTGGGGTGGCCATTGATCATTCCTTGTTGTACATGTTGTTGTCTATCCATCCATGCCCTCACTTGCTCATATGGATTGTTGTAGCTTATGTAATTCTTGCTCCCAAGTTGCTATAAAATATAATTGTCAGGTTTTTAACATCATGATCAAAATGTTGTAGCTTGTTGCTATTGATCCATGCCTCCTATGGAGTTGCTCCAATGGAGTTGTTTGCTGTAGGATATGTGTACTTCATGTCCATGCTTCTTGTCACCATGATTGAGTGATGCAGACTATATATTTCTTGCTCCAAAGTTGCTATGTGGCTGTTAATTGCAGCTTTGCATTGTTTCTTGTTTCGAGTGTATGTGTTGAACCGTTGCTTCGTTTTGAGCGTGCCCTACATGAAACTTGTGTGATTTTGCATGTAGAACCATAATATCATCTTGTTTACATGTTTGGAGTATGTTTGCTTGATGT
Source organism: Secale cereale (assembly GCA_902687465.1). Classification (NCBI taxonomy): domain Eukaryota; kingdom Viridiplantae; phylum Streptophyta; class Magnoliopsida; order Poales; family Poaceae; genus Secale; species Secale cereale. The sequence goes on from LR738713.1 coordinate 159,525,545, forward strand.
TTGGGTGCATCTTGCACCGTTGCCATGCTTAACTTGTTTTGCTCATATCTTCTAGACCGTAGCTCCGAATTAAACAAACTTTATATGAAACTTGACTAGAATTTCGTGTAGATCATCATGGTGCATGTTAACTTGCTGTTTAACAACTTTAACTTAAGGTTTGTTCAGATCTGGACCGATTTTAACATATGCATATGATGACTTACCAGATTCGCTATATGTGGATTCCGGCCTCATTTAAACTTGTTGTCTTGTGTTGTTCTTGTGTGCTTCCTCCCTTGACATATAATTCATCATACATGCATCATACGTGCATCATGTTGATTGTGCATGGCACCTTGTTTGATTTCGTGCCTCGTTGTGTTCTTGTGTTGAGTAGAGCCGGAAGCCGAGACCGAGAACGAGAACGAGGTTACTACCGAGGTTGAGTACGAGGAGCCGTCTTACGATCCCATCGACGACTCGACAGGCAAGATGACCTGACCCAGATATCATTACTATCTTTGCCTATTGCTAGAAGTCTCGCTCTTTAGCTTATTGCCTCGATGCCCATGTTTGTTTGTCAGCCTCCTAATGTAACCATGAATCTGTCTAACCACCCAACCTAGCAAACCTTTGTTTGGCTAAGTAAGCTTCGCTCAGCCCCTCTTATAACATTGCTAGTTGCAGGAGAAGATTTGAAGATTCTTGCTTCATGTTGAAGATATTGTTGGGATATCACACTATATAAACTCTTAAGCTAAATCATCTATATATTGGTAATGGGTGGAAGGCTAAGCATCTTGCTTGGTGATTTGTTCCACTCATGCCGCCCTAGGAACCGTATAAACCGGTGTTATGTTCCTTGATTTTGCGTTCCTCACACGGTTGGGGTTATGGGACCCCCTCGATAAACCGCTTAGCGTTAAGGCTTTTCCAGCAAGTCCCAACATTGGTACTACATTTGCCTAAACAACTAAAACTTGCATAGGGAGTTATAAACCCTCTTCTTAATCAACAACCCGGGCCAGTGCTCCACATGAGTGTTGGTCCAAACTGGGCAACCTGCGGGGCCACCTTGGGGAAACCCGAGGGCTGGTAAAATCCCGTAGCTTGTCACATCCGGTCGTGGCCAGAGACGAGATACGCGCGGCTTCTATCAGGGTGTCGGCACGCCGGGAGGATTTTCTGGATTAGTCTTACCTTAGTCGGAGTATCTTGAGCACGGGATTCCGAGAATACTCGAGCCTTCCCACCTTGGAGTTGCGACTCCGCGGATCTTGAGCTTGTAATGGGCTAAGTTGGGACACCCCTGCAAGGTTTTGAACTTTCGAAATCCGTGCCCGCGGTTATGTGGCAGATGGGAATTTGTTAATATCCGGTTGTAGAAAACTTGACACTATGATCAGAACACACTACCAGCGTGAGTAACCGTGACGGTCATTTTCCGAAAGGGGTTCAGGAAGTGAACACGGTGGGGTTATGATTGACGTTCTTAGATAGGATCACTTCATGATCACTTTGACGCTCGTGGCATTTCTCTTCTCGCTCTAAACACGTAAGCTAGTGCTAGTGAAGTTGCAACCTTTATTCTTTCTTCAGCGTTGTTCCACACCCAAGGCTTAGATAGTTTTGCTACCCGGAAACGGGATTGCTGAGTCCTCCATGGCTCACAGATTCTACACCACACTAGATGCAGGTACTATGGTGAACTACTCAGGTGACGGCACGGAGCTGTACTGGGAGTTCGATGAAGAACGTAGTCGAAACTATGTGCACTATCCCGATGATCAGTAGTGGTTTCTACTAGGGGCGATTCGGACCTGTGGCTTTATGTATTTGGTATCTTTCATTTGGATCTTCGCCCGTAGTCGGGTTGTGATGTTATTTGGATGATGATTTGCTTATGTAATGTATTGTGTGACGTGGCGAGTGTAAGCCAACTATCTCTTTTGCAATTTCATCCATATTTTACATGAGTCGTGCAAAGATACCAAACTTGAGATCATTCTAGAATGGGCTTATACCTTTAAGTCGTGCCTCGACACGTAGGAGGTATAATCCCATTCTGGGCATTAAAGATGCAGCACAGTAGCGTAAGTATTTCCCTCAGTTTTTGAGAACCAAGGTATCAATCCAGTCGGAGACCACGCGCGAGTCCCTCGCACCTGCACTAGCAAATAAGAACTTCGCAGCCAACGCGATAAGGGGTTGTCAATCCCTTTACTGTCACTTACGAGAGTGAGATCTGATAGAGATGATAGTTATATTTTTGGTGTTTTTGGTTTAATAAAACAGCAGATAAAAGCAAGAAAAGTAAAGTAGATGTAGATTGATATGTTGAGAATAGACCTGGGGGCCATAGTTTTCTCTAGTGGCTTCTCTCATGATAGCGATATTCTACGGCGGGTAAACAAATTACTGTCGAGCAATTGATAGAAAAGCGAATAATTATGAGACTATCTAGGCATGATCATTGAATATAGGCATCACGTCCGAGACAAGTAGACCGAAATGATTCTGCATCTACTACTATTACTCCACACATCGACCGCTATCCAGCATGCATCTAGTGTATTGAGTTCATACAAATAGAGTAACGCCTTAAGCAATATGACATGATGTAGACGGATAAACTCAAGCAATATGATGAAAACCCCATCTTTTTATCCTCGGTGGCAACAATACAATACGTGCCTTGCTGCCCCTACTGTCACTGGGAAAGGACACCGCAAGATTGAACCCAAAGCCAAGCACTTCTCCCATTGCAAGAACTATAGATCTAGTAGGCCAAACCAAACCAATAATTCGAAGAGACTTGCAAGGATATTATGAGCACACATAAAAAGTTTAGAGAAGAACCAAATATCTTTCATAGATAACCTTGATCATAAACTCGCAATTCATCGAATCTCGACAAACACACCGCAAAAAGTGATTACATCGAATAGATCTCCTCGAAGCCCGAGGAGAACTTTGTATTGAGATCCAGAGAGAGAGAGAATAAGCCATATAGATATTAGCTATGGACCCGGAGGTCTGTGGTAAACTACTCACAACTCATGGTGAGGGCGATGATGATGATGAAGAAGGCCTTTGTGATGGATCCCCCTCCCGGAACAGGCTCCAAGATGGGATCTCCACGGGAATAGAAGCTACGGCGGTGGAATTAGGGTTTTCTCTCTTCATATGAGTTTCTAGGGTACGTAGGTATATATAGGAAGAAGGAGGGCACCGGGTGCCACACGGGCCGGCCTCAAGGCAGGGGGCGCACCCTGGGAAGGGGGCGCGCCCCCCACCCTCGAGGGCAGCCCTTCTGTCCCCTGACTTGGTCCTGAAGTTTCCCGTGCGTGATTTTCTCAAAAAATATCTCTCGCGAAGGTTTCATTCCGTTTGGACTCCGTTTGATATTCCTTTTTTGCAAAACCCTGAAATAGGCAAAAAACAACAATCTGGACTGGGCCTTTGGGTTAGTAGGTTAGTCCCAAAAATGGTATAAAAGTGAATGATAAAGCCCATTAAACATCCAAGACTTCATAAATAATAGCATGGAACAATCAAAAATTATAGATACGTTGGAGACATATCAAGCATCCCCAAGCTTAATTCCTGCTCGTCCTCGAGTAGGTAAATGATAAAGAAAGAATTTTTGATGTGGAATGCTAACCAATATAGTTTTTCAATGTAATTCTCTTAATTGTGGCATGAATGTTCATATCTGAAAGATTCAAGATAAAAGTCTATATTGACATAAGAAATAACAATACTTCAAGCAATACTAACAAAGCAATGGTGTCTTCTCAAAATACTATGGCTAAAGAAAGTTATCCCTACAAAATCATATAGTCTGGCTATGCTCCCTCTTCATCACACAAAATATTCATATCATGCACAACCCCGATTTCAGCCAAGCATTTGTTTTCATACTCCATCTTTTCAAACCTTTCAACTTTCACGCAATACATGAGCGTGAGCCATGGATATAGCACTATGGGTGGAATAGAGGTGGTTGTGGAGAAGACAAAAAGGAGGGAGATAGTCTCACATTAACTAGGCGTATCAACAGGCTATGGAGATGCCCATCAATAAATATCAATGTGAGTGAGTAGCGATTGCCATGCAACGGATGCACTAGAGCTAAATATGAATGAAAGCTCAACAAAAGAAACTAGTGGGTGTGCATCCAACTTGCTTGCTCATGAAGACCTAGGGATTTTGAGGAAGCCCATTGTTGGGATATACAAGCCAAGTTCTATAATGAAAATTCCCACTAGTATATGTAAGTGACTAAGCATGAGAATCTCTACAATGAAGAACATGGTGCTACTTTGAAGCACAAGTGTGGAAAAAGATAGTAGCAATTGTCCCTTCTCTCTCTTCTCTCATTTTTTTGGAGGGGCTTTCTCTTTTTTTTAGCCCCTCTCTTTTTTGGGGGCCTTTTTTTATTGGCCTTTCCTCATATGGGAAAATGCTCGAATAATGATGATCATCACACTTTTGTTACAACTCGAAATTACAACTCGATACTACAACAAGTATGACTCTACATGAATGCCTCCGGCGGTGTACCGGCATGAGCAATGAATCAAGAGCGACATATATGAAAAATTATGCATGGTGGCTTTGTCACAACTACAATGTCAACTACATGATCATGCATGGCACTATGACAATATGATGCGTGTCATATAAGCAGAACGGTGGAATGTTGCATGGCAATATATCTCGGAATGGCTATAGAAATGCCATGATAGGTAGGTATGGTGGCCGTTTTGAGGAACAATATGGTGGCTGTTTTGAGGAAGGATATATGTGGGTTTATGGTACCGGCGAAAGTTGCGCGGTACAAGAGAGGCTAGCAATGGTAGAAGGGTGAGAGTGCGTATAATCCATGGACTCAACATTAGTCATAAGAACTCATATACTTATTGCAAAAATCTACGAGTCATCAAAACAAAGCAATCAACGCATGCTCCTAGGGGGGAGGTTGGTAGGAGTTAACCATCGCGCGGCCCCGACCTCCACACAAAGGTTGACACTTTACAAATACCTCATGCTCTAACTTCGTCACATAGTGGTTCACCATACGTGCATGATACGGGAATCACTAACCTTAATACAAGAATTTCTCAATTTCATAATAACTCCACTAGCATGACTCTAATATCACTATTGCACTTGATGTGAAATTTTTTACTACATTGACATTGGATGTTTATCATGTGAAGACTAGTTTCTTTAGCCTAAACACATTACCATGCTGTTCTAATAGACTCTCAAATAGATCTAAGTGAGGCATGAGAGTTCAATAATTTCTACAAAATATTACCACCACCATGCTCTAAAAGATATGAGTGAAGCACTAGAGCAAAAACTATTCAGCTCAAAAGATATAAGTGAAGCACATAGAGTGTTCTAATAATTTCTAGGGCATATTTAACTCTCTCAAATAGGTGTGTCCAGCAAGGATGATTGTGGCAAACTAACAAGCAAAGACTCAAATTATACAAGACGCTCCAATTAAAACACATAGCATGTTGCGAATAAAAATATAGCTCCAAGTATAGTTACCGATGGATGAAGACGAAAGAGGGGATGCCTTCCCGGGGCATCCCCAAGCTTAGACTTTTGATTATCTTGAATTTACTTGGGGTGCCATGGGCATCCCCAAGCTTTGGGCTTTGCTCCTCCTTGTTCCATAGTCCATCAAAGCAATACTCAAAACTTGAAAACTTCACAACACAAAACTTAGACAAAAATTCTCGTGAGCTCCGTTAGTATGACAAAGCAAACCACTACTCAAAGGTACAGCAATGAATTCATTCTTGTTTATATTGGTGTTAAACCTACTGTACTCCAAATTCTCTATGGTTCATATCTTCCAATATTACTCATAGATGCATCGGAATAAGCAAACAACACACGAAAAACAGAATCTGTCAAAGACAGAACAGTCTGTAGTAATCTGCAGGGTTCGCCTACTTATGGAACTCCAGTATAAATCCAGTAGGAGAACACGCGCGAGTCCCTCACACCTGCACAAACAAATAAGAACTTCGCAGCCAACGCGGTAAGGGGTTGTCAATCCCTTTACTGTCACTTACGAGAGTGAGATCTGATAGAGATGATAGTTATATTTTTGGTATTTTTGGTTTAATAAAACAGCAAATAAAAGCAAGAAAAGTAAAGTAGATGTAGATTCAGGGCCGTCTCCAGAAATTCGGGGCCCCGGTGCGAAGTCCGAGTGGGGCCCTAAAATCTCAAAGATTTCTATACCTAAGCACACTCGCATTTCTTCAGACAAAAAAAAAACATACTACTACTATTTAAATTGTAGAAGTTTATATATATATATGTGTTATTTCATATAATAACTTGTACTAATATGTCGTACTAACTATTCCCCCAAACAGCCCGATCACTGAGCACGAACATATAGCAATTTGTTAATTAACTGGAGAACTGATGCACATGTTCAGTATACACATTAGACAGTAAATTCTTGGATAGAAAAAATAGCCACATAAATCAGCTTTGGAGCACCTGATGGCCATGGATAGTTGGTCGGTGATGGTAAATTTAATCTCCCGATCGATCTGGCCAGCGTTGGTGCTCAACTAGCGGCTGCTTTCTGCTTTGCTTGGAGGCGTTTGACCCCAGCTAGCCCGGCACTGATTTCTGATCAAATTCATGGGGCAAGTTCTGCCGCTTGGCCCTGCCCTCTTGTCCTTGCGATCGCGCCGGCGGCAAGCATGTACGATCAGGTTGGGGAATTCGGGAAGACCGGAAAAGAAGCGACGACCAAATTTATCGGGGGTAGGCCCTGATCGGAAGGGATCAACGGAGTTCGTTCGGAAGAGAATTGGGCTATCGGACCATGTTGGCAGGCCCAAAACTTGCAAACAAAGAAAATAGTCTACTGGAAAGCAGAACTAGGCCCAAAACGGGGCCCCTGAAATTTCGGGGCCCTGTGCGAGCGCACAGCTCGCACAGGCCCTTGGACGGCCCTGTGTAGATTGATATGTTGAGAATAGACCCGGGGGCCATAGTTTTCTCTAGTGGCTTCTCTCATGATAGCGATATTCTACGGCGGGTAAACAAATTACTGTCGAGCAATTGATAGAAAAGCGAATAATTATGAGACTATCTAGGCATGATCATTGTATATAGGCATCACGTCCGAGACAAGTAGACCGAAACGATTCTGCATCTACTACTATTACTCCACACATCGACCGCTATCCAGCATGCATCTAGTGTATTGAGTTCATACGAACAGAGTAACGCCTTAAGCAAGATGACATGATGTAGAGGGATAAAATCAAGCAAAATGATGAAACCCCCATCTTTTTATCCTCGATGGCAACAATACAATACGTGCCTTGCTGCCCCTACTGTCACTGGGAAAGGACACCGCAAGATTGAACCCAAAGCCAAGCACTTCTCCCATTGCAAGAACTATAGATCTAGTAGGCCAAACCAAACCAATAATTCGAAGAGACTTGCAAGGATATTATGAGCACACATAAAAAGTTCAGAGAAGAACCAAATATCTTTCATAGATAACCTTGATCATAAACTCGCAATTCATCGGATCTCGACAAACACAATGCAAAAAGAGATTACATCGAATAGATCTCCTCGAAGACCGAGGAGAACTTTGTATTGAGATCCAGAGAGAGAGAAGAAGATATATAGATACTAGCTATGGACCCGAAGGTCTGTGGTAAACTACTCACAACTCATGGTGAGGGCGATGATGATGATGATGATGAAGGCCTCTGTGATGGATCCCTCTCCCCGAACAGGCTCCAAGATGGGATCTCCACGGGAACAGAAGCTACGGTGGTGGAATTAGGGTTTTCTCTCTGCGTATGAATTTTCTGGGGTACGTAGGTATATATAGAAAGAAGGAGGGCACCGGGGGCCACACGGGCCAGCCTCGAGGCACGGGGGTGCGCCCTAGGAAGGGGGGCGCGCCCCCCACCCTCGAGGGCAGCCCTTCTATCCCCTGACTTGGTCCTGAAGTTTCCCGTGCGTGATTTTCTCCAAAAATATCTCTCGCGAAGGTTTCATTCCGTTTGGACTCCGTTTGATATTCCTTTTCTGCAAAACCCTGAAATAGGCAAAAAAAACAGTAATCTGGACTGGGCCTTTGGCATAGTAGGTTAGTCCCAAAAATGATATAAAAGTGAATGATAAAGCCCATTAAACATCCAAGACTTCATAAATAATAGCATGCAACAATAAAAAATTATAGATACGTTGGAGACGTATCATTAGGAAAATTTCAATCCAAAACAATTGAGGGCATATTTTTTGGGTATGGATCAAACTCTCATGCCTATAGTTTCCAACAAATCCAATGGACGTGTTGTAGAAAATTGTGATGTGGTTTTTGATGAATTTAATGGCTCCCATGGGGAGCAAGTTGATATAAGTGATGTAGGTGAAGAAGATTCTTTTCACGATATCTTGACCATGGGTGGTGCACTTCTTCCAATGGAACAAGAATCTCATGATGATGAAGAAGAAGATGGAAGCTTCACGCATCATCAAACTACTTCAACACCCATACCACCACAAGCTCCTATTGCTCAACCAATGCCCATAGACCTAGTACAATATGATGATCAAGTTACTCTTCATGATAATCATCAAGAACAAGATCATCCTCAAGGGAAAGAACAAGAAAGTGCAATCATTAATGATGAACCTCAACAAATGCAATATGAAGAAGAAGATCTTCCACCACACATCAATGATCCATATGTTGAGGACGTGGATGATGGACATGAAGTTGAACCTCGCGAAACCCTAACCGCCATCATGCCTCGAGTGGCCGGTCGTATTGATGTTGACAAAATTCTCACCGGCATATCGGAAGGTAGAGTCACTCATAAACATTTGACAAACTTTTGCGCTCACTTCTCATTTGTGTCTAGTGTTGAGCCTGTCAAGGTACAAGACGCATTAATGGACAACGATTGGCTTGTTGCTATGCAAGAAGAGTTGAACGGTTTTGAATGCAATCAAGTGTGGTCTCTGGTGGAGAGACCAACTACGGAACACAATGTCAATGGAACAAAATGAATTTTCAAGAACAAGTAAGATAAGAATGGTGTAATCATCCGTAACAAGGCAAGGTTAGTGGCACAAGGGTACTCACAAGTTGAAGGTTTGGACTTTGGTGAGACCTTTGCTCCCGTTGCCCGTCTTGAATCTATTCGCATCTTACTTGCTTATGCTGCTTTCAATGGTTTTACATTACATCAAATGGATGTGAAGAGTGCTTTCCTTAACGGTCCTCTACAAGAAGAAGTATATGTATCACAACCACCTGGGTTCGTTGATCCCGATCACAAATACTATGTGTATAAAATTCATAAGGCTTTGTATGTCATCAAACAAGCACCTCGTGCTTGGTATGATCATCTCAAGAAGTTTTTACTCGATGGTGACTTTGTGAGAGGGGTGATCAATCCCACTCTTTTTACTAAGAGACACAAGGGTGATTTGATATTTTGCCAAATCTATGTAGATGATATCATTTTTGGTTCTCCTAACATTCATTTGTGCAAGAAGTTTGCGGCTTCCATGACCAAGAATTTTGAAATGTCACTCAATGCGGATTTGAAGTTCTTCCTCGGATTTCAGATTCAACAATTTCAAGAAGGAATTTTCTTGTCTCAAGCAAAATACCTCAAGGATATCCTAGAAAAGTTTGGCATGTCTGATGCTAGTCCATGTAAGACACCCATGCCAACCAAAATTGTCCTCACTGAAGACACAAATGGTACTCCTTTTGACCCATCTATTTACCTCTCTATGATTGGTTCATTGCTTTATCTTTGTGCATCTAGACCGGACATCACGTTTAGAGTATGCATGTGTGCTAGATTTGAAGTTTCCCCTAGGGAAAGCCATCATAAGGCAGTTAAGCATATTATTAGATACCTTGTTCACACCCCAAAGTTGGGTCTATGGTACCCCAAGGATGCTAAGTTTGATCTCATTGGGTACACGGATGCGGATTGGGATGGTGACAAAGTGGATCGTAAGTCCACCTCTGGTGCATGCCAATTTCTTGGACGCTCTTTGGTAAGTTGGTCCTCGAAGAAACAAAATTGTATTGCCCTCTCCACCGCCGAAGCCGAATACATTGCAGCCGCCAGTTGTGCAACTCAATTACCATGGATGAGGCAAACTTTGAAGGATTACGGTATCGCCTATAGACATGTGCCTCTTCTATGAGATAATGAAAGTACCATTAACATTGCTGAGAAGCCCAAAGATCATCTCCGCACCAAGTGCATTGACATTAGGTATCATTTCTTGAGAGATCATGTGGAAAAGGGTGACATTGATATTACTCATGTTGGTACAGATATGCAACTTGCAGATATTTTCCCCAAGCCATTGGATGAAGCTAGGTTTTGTCGACTTAGGCATGAACTTGGTATCTTGGAGCTTGACAATATTATGTGAAATCTAGTACCCATTCATGCATGAACTTAATGTCTAGTCTTGATGTCGGCATACATTTAGGGGGAGACATTCAACTCATGAGTATTCTCACCCTACATAAATGCATAAATAGAACAAACACTCTCAAAGTTATCATGGTTCTCGAACTATGGTGCTTTAACATGATGGAGTCGTAACTATGTGCCCAAAGTCAACATCTTTGCGGTACTATGTTTCATATGCTCAAACATGGTGACCTCGGTCACCGCTTGTGAACCTTCCTTTACTTAATATTGTTGGGTTGATTGTACATCTTAGTATGGCCTTAGATTACTCAGACTTTCATCCCTTAAATCTCTAAATACTCCTTGGCAGAGTCTATATCTAATTGCATCCGTTAACCCCTTTCAAAACCTTCCCCTGCCTGATCCTTCTGTCCAGTGGCCGGACATCCGGCTCCTTAGCCGGACATCCGGGCCCTGGGGCAAAATTCCTCTGCTGCCCAAAAACAGCCATCATACACTCCAAGTGGTCGGACATCCGGGCCACTGGCCCTGTTTTCTTTGTCTTCCGCACGCCGGATATCCGGGCCAGGACCCCGGATGTCCCGCCCATCACCCGCAGCCACATATAATAGGGGAGGGGCTCGGGATTTGGGGGCAGTTACCCCATCTCACTCACGTCCCTCTCCCCCATCTCTTCAAACAGCCACCACTGCCGCCGGGCTATGCTCCGGCACTGCCGCGGCCCTCTCCTCCGTCCTCCGGCCCCGATCTCCTGCCCACAAATTCTCCTCCTCCAAATCTACGGTTCTGTCCAATCCATCTCTTGGGTTGTGGTGTGAATCTCTCTCGAGAGACCGTTGGAGTTCCCCATGGCGCATACCAAGAACTACGGCCCCGCGCGCCCTGAGTCTTCTTCCCGAGGTATGGATGTTATATCTCTTGCATTCTTATCTTTTTGTGACCAAATCATCTTAGGGATTCATTATCTCTCGTGTATATCTTGGCATATATCTCTCTCTAGATTTTTGGTGTCTCTTGCCTAAGCCTTAAGATCTCTCTATGTACTCAGCTAATCAACTTAATCATGGGCATGTCAAAAAAATTATCTACCACTTGGACTTGTTCTATGGTCATGATCGGAAGTGTTCATCCCACTGTTTAATTTGTTTTATCCTTGTTCATAATTGTTGGCTCTTTCTCATCAGAACCTATCATTATCAATTTCAGTCGATCGCCGGCAAGGCTCAACCGACTCTAATGAGCATGCTCGGCCTAAGAAGAAGAAGAAGACCACCACCAAGAAGACGAAGCGGGCACCATCCCCAACCCCAATCCCGTCGGCCTCAGATCCGGATGATGAGGACTATGTTGGGGAGGAAGAGGAAGAAGCAGCGATGCCCGCCCCACGACACACTGTTGGACAGTCAAAACTAGGCACTCGAAGGGCCTCCATTCCTTAGGTACATGGTACTGCAATGCCCGTGTCACATGGCCGTCACGTCTCCATGGAGTTTCCTTTCAGCCGGGATCACCCCATCCATGATTTCACAACCGTGGGGACTGGTCAATACCTTGAGTTTCGCCAGGATATTAACCAATTTGAGATGAGGGCTGATATTGAGGATCCTCGTTTCCATACCCGCATGCAGCAGGACCTCTACTCCAGCTTTGTCTGTGGCTGTGGTCTTGCTTCAGTTCTTGCGTGATAATCCGTCCATGTTTCCTGGAGGCCTGGTCAAAATTATTGATGATATGACTCTTGGTCCGGCAATGACCTTGAAGTGTGACTGGAATGAAGCCGCCATACTCCAATTCTATGCCACATGCTTCTTTGGTCCAGACGACACCCTCACCTGGATTACTGATGATACTCAGCTCAGTGTCACCTATGCCCAGTTTGTTCAGATTCTGGGTTTGTCTAGAGTTGGCCAGCAGATTCACAACCATGATCCACATCATAGGCCCAAGGGGATTGAGGATTGTGCTTCTCTTGTTAACCCTCCCTCTCAGCTCACTAAGGAGGAACGTGCTCTTCCTCTCAATGAGGTATCCATATTCCGTGCTCCCTTCTACATTCTCTATCGGTGTGTGCTTTGCACTCTCTATCCCAAGAAGGGAGATCTCTCAAGGACTCGCAACTATTGCATTGGTTTGATGGTCCGTATGCATGACACACCTACTGAGCCTCTCGACACAGCTCATTACATTTGGCATGAGATCCGCCTTTCCAGTTTCATTCAGACACACCAATTCCCTCATGCTCCATCCATTCAGGCTCTGATTGATAATGTTGCTCCATTTGAGGTTGCCAAGACTGTTGTGCACTCGATTTGGAAACCTCCGAATCATATGTGTGAGACAACTACTCAGCCAAAGAAGTCCTCTGGTGGTGCTCCGTCAACTGTGCCCTCTGCGCCTTCCTCTTCGATTGCACCTCGTAACCATTTTGCTTCGTTCTTAGTCAAGGCTCAGTCTGCCCTTATGAAGGTGATCACATTCAACTGTCAGCAGCACCATGATGTTCAGAAGTGCCTTATCATCTCCATGAATCGGCTCAAGTAGCTCTTTCGTGACCATGGGAGTCCCGTGAGTGATGATGATCCTCTTCTCGAGGCTCCGTCCTCTTCTGCTTTCGGATTCCCATCTCGTGTTGACTACCCTGAGTTCCTTGATGATGATGATGACATCCGCCATGAGTGATTTTATGGGTGTTCTTCTAGTTCTTCACCCCTTTTTGCGTGTTGATGTCAAAGGGGGAGAAGTAGTATCTAGTATTATCTTAGTTTGATCATGATATGTTGGATATTTGTGTTAGCTATTATTCAGACTTGTTATGTTGCCTTTTATGGCTCTTGATCGTTTGAGACTATGATGAGACTATGTGAGATTGTGTGTTATGGTTGGCCTATATGTGCATATCTCAACGTTTATACATATTTCTTGTGCTACATATGCTCATGAGAGTTCTTATGCCGCACATCACATTTATCTCATGCACACAATGACGAGGAGCTAAAGCAAATAGGAACATATTTTGCATTATGCTCTCGTGATTGTAAATGCTAAATTTATTGATTGCATGTATGATACTACATGTATGATTGTCATCAACAAACAAAAAGGGGGAGATTGAAAGTGCAATCATGCCTGTACATGTAGGGGACTAACTATGTTTGTCAAGTGAATCTCAGGTGTTAGTCCCCAGTTCATCTAAATGGTGTGTGGATCATGAACAAACGGAGTTAATTCTACTCAAGGGAGAAGTATCAAAATGGTTGCATGTTTGCTTTCTTGAGTATAGGATCCCGCACTATTAAGAGGGGATCGATGGGGTCAGTAAAAGACTTGCTCATGCCACTTATTTCCTCCCTTGAAACATTTGGATCTATCAAATACAATTCACCCTTGTTTTTGGCCCTGGGAATGCTAGATGTCCGGGCCTCTCCCCGGATGTCTGGGCTACTCCCCGGACGTCCGGGCTCAGCCCCAGATATCCGGCATTTGCTCTCCAAACATCCAGTAGGGTTTAGGTTTCATGCCGGCTGTCCGGGTATTCGTCAGATGTCCGGGACCTCCTGACGTGCCGGATGTCTGGGCCCTATCTCGGATGTCCGGCTCGTGCTACACGTAGTAATGCCATGTGTCTGTAATGGGCTATGAGCTCTCCGGATGTCCGGGGTTTCCTAACATGCCGGATGTCCGGGCTTAGCCCCCGGATGTCCGGCCCCTATGCTTTTTGTCATGTTTCTGCCTTGTTCTTCAAGTGCCTTGCCAGGCCGGATGTCCGGCCCCTAGCCTGGATGTTCGGCCTGCCCGTTCACTTGCACTACAATGGCCATATTTGTGCTCACACTATATAAAACCCTTCTTCCCCACAGGTGAGGGTTGACCATTCACTTTGAACAAACCCTAGAACACATTTCACTCTCTCTCTCACACCTACACACCAAATCTTAGATCCCCAAGGGATTTGAGAGCATTTGTGAGAAGTTGTCCAATCAAATGATAGATCCACTCCTTCCCCTTCTGTGCACCAAAGGAATTCGTGATTTGAGCAAGTCTTGAGCTTTTCCCCATCTTTCTTGTTACTCTTGGAGGTTGGAGACTCCTAGGCGGTAGGAGTCTTTCGGAGAGGAATCAAACACTGTGAGTACCCCCGGAAAGTTTGTGAGGGTTTGGAGGCCACCTAAAGGTCTACCACTAGTGGTTGGGATCGCCTTCGTGGTGATATCTCAAAGAGAGAATAGGGTGAGCCTTTGTGGCGTTGGTGTGCCTTCGTGGTAACACCCACCTCTCTAAACGGTGACGTAGCTTCCCTCCAAGGAAGTGAACATCGACATACATCCTCATCTCTCAAAGTTGCGGTTATTCCTAACCCTAACTTTCTACTTGTGGTTACTTGTCTCTTAGTTCTTACTTGTATCTTATTGTGCTAGCTTACTTACATACTTGTGTTACTAGCTTACCATGCTTAGCATCTTACTTGCAATCGTTAGGCTCACTTTCATATTCCGCATTATTGCCTAAAATTGCTAAGTAACATTTAAATTTGGAATTGTACCTATTCACCCCCCCCCCCTCTAGGTCCATCTCGATCCTTTCAGCTACGGATTAAATGAAGATTGGCTAAGGACGAGGTGACGATGAGCGTTAGGAATGGTTCCAAGGTCGATGTGATCACCGTCGGCATGCTACCTCTACATCTACCTTCGGGATTAGTTTTAGACCTGAGTAATTATTATTTGGTGCCAGCGTTGAGCATGAACATTATATCTGGATCTTGTTTGATGCGAGACGGTTATTCATTTAAATCAGAGGATAATGGTTGTTCTATTTATATGAGTAATATCTTTTATGGTCATCACCCTTGAGGAGTGGTCTATTTTTGTTGAATCTCGATCGTGGTGATACACATATTCATAATATTGATGCCAAAAGATGCAAAGTTGATAATGATAGTGCAACATATTTGTGGCACTACCGTTTAGGTCATATTGGTGTAAAGCGCTTGAAGAAACTCCATGCAGATGGGCTTCTTGATTATGAATCATTTGATACTTGCGAACCATGCCTCACGGGCAAGATGACTAAAACTCCGTTCTCCGGAACAATGGAGCGAACCACTAACTTATTGGAAATAATACATACTGATGTATGCGGTCCGATGAGTGTTGAAGCTCGCCGGGGGTATCGTTATTTTCTAACCTTCACAGATAATTTGAGTAGATATGGGTATATCTACTTGATGAAACACAAGTCTAAAACATTTGAAAAGTTCAAAGAATTTCAGAGTGAAGTAGAGAATCATCGTAACAAGAAAATAAAGTTTCTACGATCTGATCGCAGAGGCGAATATTTGAGTTACGATTTTGGTCTTCATTTAAAACAATGTGGAATAGTTTCGCAACTCACGCCACCTAGAACACCACAGCGTAATTGTGTGTCTGAACGTCGTAACCGTACTTTATTAGATATGGTGGGATCTCTGATGTCTCTTACGGATTTACCACTATCGTTTTGGGGTCATGCATTAGAGACATAAGCATTCACATTAAATAGGGCACTGATACGTCTTCAACGTATCTATAATTTTTTATTGTTCCATGCTATTATTTATGAAGTCTTGGATGCTTAATGGGCTTTATCATTCACTTTTATATCATTTTTGGGACTAACCTACTAACCCAAAGGCCCAGTCCAGATTGCTGTTTTTGCCTATTTCAGGGTTTTGCAGAAAAGGAATATCAAACGGAGTCCAAACGGAATGAAACCTTTGCGAGAGATATTTTTGGAGAAAATCACGCACGAAAAGCGTCAGGACCAAGTCAGGGGACAGCTGGGCTGCCCTCGAGGGTGGGGGCGCGCCCCCCTACCTCAAGGCTGGCCCACACGGCCCCTGGTGCCCTCCTTCTTCCTATATATACCTACGTACCCCAGAAACTCCATACGCAGAGAGAAAACCCTAATTCCACCTCCGTAGCTTCTGTTCCCGTGGAGATCCCATCTTGGAGCCTGTTCCGGGAGGGGGATCCATCACGGAGGCCTTCATCATCGCCCTCACCATGAGTTGTGTGTAATTTACCACAGACCTTCGGGTCCATAGCTAGTATCTAGATGTTGGGTAACGTAGCAGAATTCAAAAAAAATTCTACGCTTTCACCAACATCCAACTAAGGAGACATCTAGCGACGAGCAAGTAAGAGTGCATCTACATACCGTTATGTAGATCGCGTGCGGAAGCTTTCGAAGAAGCGTGGATGAAGTAGTCGTACTCTTCGCGTTCTTCGTCACCGGTGATCTAGCACCGAACGGACGGCACCTCCGCGTTCAACACACGTCCGGTACAGCAACGTCACCTCCTTCTTGATCCAGCAAGGGGGGAGGAGAAGTCGTCAGAGATCCAGCAGCACAACGGCGTGGTGGTGGATGCAGTGGAGATTGCAACAGGGCTTCGCCGGGCGCCCTGCGTTTGAGGAGACAGAGTTGTGACGGGAGGGGGAGAGGCGGCAGGGCAATGGTGCAGTTGCCCTCTCCCCCCCCCCACATATATATATAGGGGCCAGGGGGGTGCGCCGGCCCCAGCAGATCCAATCTGCAAGGGGGGGGGCGGAGGCCAGGGGGGAGTCCTTGCCCCCCAAGGCAAGTGGCGCCCCCTCCCCCCTAGGGTTTCAACCCTAGGCGCATGGGGAGGAGGGCCCAAGTGGTGCGCCGGCCCATTAGGGCTGGACACTTCCCCCTTGCGGCCTAGGGGCCCAACCGGGATGGGTGGCCCCACCCGCTGGACCCCCGGGGCCCCTCCGGTGGTCCCGGGACGCTCCCGGTGACCCCCGGAGATCACCCCATAGCCGAAACCTGACTTCCTATATATCAATCTTTACCTCCGGAACTCCTCGTGACGTCCGGGATCTCATCCGGGACTCCGAACAACTTTCGGGTTTCCACGTGCATGTATCTCTACGACCCTAGCGTTACCGAACCTTAAGTGTGTAGACCCTACGGGTTCGGGAGACACGTAGACATGACCGAGACCACTCTCCGGTCAATAACCAACAGCGTGATCTAGATACCCATGTTGGTTCCCATGTGTTCCTCGATGATCTTCATCGGATGAACCACCGTGTCAAGGATTCACTTAATCCCGTATGTTATTACCTTTGTCCATCGGTACGGTACTTGCCCGAGATTCGATCGTCGGTTTTCCCGATACCTTGTTCAATCTCGTCATGGCAAGTCTCTTTACTTGATCTGTAATCCATCATCCCGTGACTAACTACTTAGTCACATTGAGCTCATTATGATGATGTCTTACCGAGTGGGCCCAGAGATACCTCTCCATCACACGGAGTGACAATATCCCAGTCTCGGTTCGTACCAACTCAACAGATACTTTCGGAGATACCCGATGCGTACCTTTATAGCCACCCAGTTACGTTGTGACGGTTGGCACACCCAAAGCACTCCTACGGTATCCGGGAGTTGTACAACCTCATGGTCTAAGGAATAAATACTTGACACCGAAAAGCTTATGCATTACGAACTATACGATCTCGTGCTATGCTCAGGATTGGGTCTTGTCCATCACATCATTCTCCTAATGATGTGATCCCGTTATCACTGACATCCTATGTCCATGGTCCCGTGACCATCTGTTGATCAACGAGCTGGCAACTAGAGGCTCACCAGGGACTCATTGTGGTCTATGTATTCACACATGTATCGTTGTTTCCGTACAATACAATTCAAGCATGAATAACAGACAATTATCATGAATAAGGAAATATAATAATAATACTTTTATTATTGCCTCTAGGGCATATTTCCAACAGCCTCCCACTTACACTAGAGTCAATAATCTAGTTACATTGTGATGAATCGAACACCCATAGAGTTCTGGTGTTGATCATGTTTTGCACATGGAAGAGGTTTAGTCAACGGGTCTGCAACATTCAGATCCGTATGCACTTTACAAATATCTATGTCTCCATCCTGAACATAATTCCGGATGGAGTTGAAACGGCGCTTGATGTGCTTGGTCTTCTTGTGAAACCTGGGCTCCTTGGTAATGGCAATAGCACCAGTGTTGTCACAGAAGAGAGTCATCGGGCTTGACGCGCTTGGAATGACTCCTAGGTCGGTGATGAACTCCTTCATCCAGACTCCTTCCTGTGCTACTTCGGAAGCAGCTATGTACTCCGCTTCACATGTATATGCTGCCACGACGCTTTGCTTGCAACTGCACCAGCTGACTGCCCCTCCGTTCAAAATATACACGTATCCGTTTTGAGACTTAGAGTCATCCAGATCTGTGTCGAAGCTAGCATCGACGTAACCCTTTACGACGAGCTCTTCGTCACCTCCATAAACGAGAAACATATCCTTAGTCCTTTTCAGGTACTTCAGGATGTTCTTGACCGCTGTCCAGTGTTCCGTACCGGGATCACTTTGGTACCTCCCTACCAAACTTATGGCAAGGTTCACATCAGGTCTGGCACACAGAATGGCATACATGATAGAACCTATGGCCGAGGCATAGGGAATGACACTCATCTTTTCTCTATCTTCTGCCGTGGTCGGCAACTGAGCCTTGCTCAATCTCATACCTTGCAAAACAGGCAAGAATCCTTTCTTTGACTGATCCATATTGAACTTTTTCAATATTTTGTCAAGGTATGTACTTTGTGAAAGACCAATGAGGCGTCTTGATCGATCTCTATAGATTTTGATGCCTAATATGTAAGCAGCTTCTCCAAGGTCCTTCATTGAAAAACTTTTATTCAAGTAGGCCTTTACATTTTCCAAGAATTCTATATCATTTCCCATCAGCAATATGTCATCCACATATAATATGAGAAATGCCACAGAGCTCCCACTCACTTTCTTGTAAATACAGGCTTCTCCATAATTCTGTATAAAGCCAGACGCTTTGATCACTTCATCAAAGCGAATATTCCAACTCTGAGATGATTGCACCAGCCCGTAAATCGAGCGTTGGAGCTTGCATACCTTGTTAGCGTTCTCTGGAACGACAAAACCTTCTGGTTGCATCATATACAACTCTTCCTTGAGGAAGCCATTAAGGAATGCTGTTTTGACGTCCATTTGCCATATCTCATAATCATAGAATGCGGCAATAGCTAACATGATTCTGACTGACTTCAGCATCGCTACGGGAGAGAAAGTCTCGTCGTAGTCAATCCCTTGAACTTGTCGATAACCCTTAGCGACAAGCCGAGCCTTATAGATGGTCACATTACCATCCGCGTTTGTCTTCTTCTTAAATATCCATTTGTTTTCTATGGCGTGCCTGTCATCAGGCAAGTCCACCAAAGTCCATACTTTGTTTTCATACATGGATTCTATCTCGGATTTCATGGCTCCAAGCCATTTATTGGAATCCGGGCCCGGCATCGCTTCTTCATAGTTCGAAGGTTCACCGTTGTCTAACAACATGATTTCCAGGACAGGGTTGCCGTACCCCTCTGGTGCGGAACATGCCCTCGTGGACCTTCGAAGTTCAGTAGTAACTTGATCTGTTTCTTCATGATCATCATCATTAACTTCCTCCCTTGTCGGTGCAGGCACCTCAGGAACAATTTCCTGCGCTGCGCTACTCTCCGGTTCGGGAGGGGTGACTCTCACCTCATCAAGTTCTACTTTCCTCCCACTCACTTCTTTCGAGAGAAACTCTTTCTCCAGAAAGCATCCATTCTTGGCAACAAAGACTTTGCCTTCGGATCTGTGGTAGAAGGTGTACCCAATCGTTTCCTTTGGGTATCCTATGAAGACGCATTTCTCCGATTTGGGTTCGAGCTTTTCAGGTTGAAGTTTCTTGACATAAGCATCGCAACCCCAAACTTTTAGAAACGACAGCTTCGGTTTCTTGCCAAACCAAAGTTCATACGGAGTCGTCTCAACGGATTTCGACGGAGCCCTATTTAAAGTGAATGCGTCAGTCTCTAAAGCATAACCCCAAAAAGATAGCGGTAAATCGGTGAGGGACATCATAGACCGTACCATGTCAAACAGAGTACGATTTCGACGTTCGGACACACCATTATGTTGAGGTGTTCCGGGCGGTGTCAATTGTGAAACAATTCCACATCTCCTAAGGTGTGTGCCAAATTCATGACTTAAATATTCACCCCCACGATCTGATCGTAAGAACTTTATTTTTCTATCACGTTGATTCTCAACCTCATTCTGAAATTCCTTGAACTTTTCAAAGGTCTCAGACTTGTGTTTCATCAAATAGATATACCCGTATCTACTCAAGTCATCTGTAAGGGTGAGAACATAACGATAGCCTCCGCGAGCCTCAACACTCATTGGACCGCACACATCGGTATTTATGATTTCCAACAAGTTGGTTGCTCGCTCCATTGTTCCGGATAACGGAGTCTTGGTCATCTTGCCCAAGAGGCATGGTTCGCACGTGTCAAATGATTCATAATCAAGAGACTCTAGAAGTCCATCTGAATGGAGCTTCTTCATACGTTTGACACCAATATGACCAAGGCGGCAATGCCACAAGTATGTGGGACTATCATTATCAACTTTACATCTTTTGGCATCTACACTATGAATATGTGTATCATCACGTTCGAGATTCATCAAAAATAAACCATTGACTAGTGGGGCATGACCATAAAACATATCTCTCAAATAAATAGAACAACCATTATTCTCCGATTTGAAAGAGTAGCCATCTCGCATAAGACGAGATCCAGATACAATGTTCATGCTCAAAGCTGGTACTAAATAACAATTATTGAGGTTTGAAACTAATCCCGAGGGTGGATGTAGAGGTAGCGTGCCGACGGCGATCACATCGACCTTGGAACCATTCCCGACGCGCATCGTCACCTCATCCTTCGCCAGTCTCCGTTTATTCCGCAGCTCCTGTTTTGAGTTACAAATATGAGCAACCGCACCGGTATCAAATACCCAGGAGCTACTGCGAGTGCTGGTAAGGTACACATCAATAACATGTATATCATATATACCTTTGACGTTGTCGGCCTTCTTGTCTGCTAAGTATTTGGGGTAGCTCCGCTTCAAGTGACCCGTTCCCTTGCAATAAAAGCACTCTGTCTCAGGCTTGGGTCCATACTTTGGCTTCTTCCCGGCAACAGGCTTGCCGGGCGCGGCAACTCCCTTGTTGTCCTTCTTGAAGTTCTTCTTACCCTTGCCTTTCTTGAACTTAGTGGTTTTATTGACCATCAACACTTGATGTTCTTTCTTGATGTCCACCTCCGCTGATTTCAGCATCGAATACACCTCGGGAATGGACTTCTCCATCCCCTGCATATTGAAGTTCAACACGAAGCTCTTGAAGCTTGGTGGGAGCGACTGGAGGATTCTGTCAATGACCGCTTCATCTGGGAGATTCATTCCCAGCTGAGACAAGCGGTTGTGCAATCCAGAAATCTTGAGGATGTGCTCACTGACAGAACTATTTTCCTCCATCTTACAGCTGTAGAATGCGTCGGAGACATCATATCTCTCAACTCGGGCATGAGCTTGGAAAACCATTTTCAGCTCCTCGAACATCTCATATGCTCCATGGTGCTCAAAACGTTTTTGGAGCCCCGACTCTAAGCTGTAAAGCATGCCGCACTGAACCAGGGAGTAATCATCACTACGCGACTGCCAGATGTTCAAAACGTCTTGGGCCGCATCGGGAGCAGGTGCATCACCTAGCGGTGCTTCTAGGACATATGATCTCTTGGCAGCTATGAGGATAATCCTCAGGTTACGGACCCAATCCGTATAGTTGCTACCATCGTCTTTCAGCTTGGTTTTCTCTAGGAACGCGTTGAAGTTGAGGGAAACTGGAGCGTGGGCCATTTGATCTACAAGAGATATTGTAAAGAATTTAGACTAAGTTCATGATAATTAAGTTCATCTTAATCAAATTTTAATGAACTCCCACTCAGTATGACATATCTCTAGTCATCTAAGTGATACACGATCCGAATCGACTAACCCGTGTCCGATCATCACGTGAGACGGACAAGTCATCAACGGTGAACATCTTCATGTTGATCGTATCTTCTATACGACTCGTGTTCGACCTTTCGGTCTTCCATGTTCCGAGGCCATGTCTGTACATGCTAGGCTCATCAAGCGAACCCTAAGTGTATCGCGTGTGTAAATCTGGCTTACACCCATTGTATGCGAACGTTAGAACCTATCACACCCGATCATCACGTGGTGCTTCGGAGCAACGAACTTTAGCAACGGTGCACAGTTAGGGGAAACACAATACTTGAAATTTTAGTGAGAGATCATCTTATTTACTACCGTTGTTGTAAGTAAACAAGATGCATAAACATGATAAACATCACATGCAATCAATTAAAGTGACATGATATGGCCAATATCATCTTGCTCCTTGGATCTCCATCTTCGGGGCACCATGATCATCTTGTCACCGGCTCGACACCATGATCTTCATCATCATGATCTCCATCATCGTGTCTTGAGGAAGTTGTCACGCCAACTATTACTTCTACTACTATAGCTAACGTTTAGCAACGAAGTAAAGTAATTACATGGCGTTATTCAGTGACACGCAGGTCATACAATAATTAAGACAACTCTTATGGCTCCTGCCGGTTGTCAAGTTCATCGACATGCAAGTCGTGATTCCCTATTACAAAAACATGATCAATCTCATACATCACATATATCATTCATCACATCTTCGTTCTTGGCCATACCACGTCACAAAACACATGCTGCAAAAACAAGTTAGACGTCCTCTAATTGTTGTTGCAAGTTTTACGTGGCTTCTATAGGATTTCTAGCAAGAACGTTTCTTACCTACGCAAAAACCACAACGTGATTTGTCAACTTCTATTTACCCTTCATAAGGACCCTTTTCATCGAATCCGATCCGAATAAAGTAGGAGAGACAGACACCCGCCAGCCACCTTATGCATCTAGTGCATGTCTGTCGGTGGAACCAGTCTCACGTAAGCGTACGTGTAAAGTCGGTCCGGGCCGCTTCATCCCACAATACCGCCGAATCAAGATTGACTAGTAACGGCAAGAAAGTTGAACAAACTCAAACGCCCACAACTACTTTGTGTTCTACTCGTGCAAGATGCTACGCATTAAACCTAGCTCAGATGCCACTGTTGGGTAACGTAGCAGAATTCAAAAAAATTCTACGCTTTCACCAAGATCCAACTAAGGAGACATCTAGCAACGAGCAAGTAAGAGTGCATCTACATACCGTTATGTAGATCGCGTGCGGAAGCTTTCGAAGAAGCGTGGATGAAGTAGTCGTACTCTTCGCGTTCTTCGTCACCGATGATCTAGCGCCGAACGGTCGGCACCTCCGCGTTCAACACACGTCCGGTACAGCAACGTCACCTCCTTCTTGATCCAGCAAGGGGGGAGGAGAAGTCGTCAGAGATCCAGCAGCACAACGGCGTGGTGGTGGATGCAGTGGAGATTGCAGCAGGGCTTCGCCAGGCGCCCTGCGTTTGAGGAGACGGAGTTGTGACGGGAGGGGGAGAGGCGCCAGGGCAATGGTGCGGCTGCCCTCCCCTCCCCCCCCACACATATATATAGGGGCCAGGGGGGTGCGCCGGCCCCTGCAGATCCAATCTGCAAGGGGGGGCGGCGGCCAGGGGGGAGTCCTTGCCCCCCAAGGCAAGTGGCGCACCCTCCCCCCTAGGGTTTCAACCCTAGGCGCATGGGGAGGAGGGCCCAAGTGGTGCGCCAGCCCATTAGGGCTGGACAATTCCCCCTTGCGGCCTAGGGGCCCCACCGGGATGGGTGGCCCCACCCGGTGGACCCCCGAGGCCCCTCCGGTGGTCCCGGGACGCTCCCGCTGACCCCCGGAGATCACCCGATAGCCGAAACCTGACTTCCTATATATCAATCTTTACCTCCGGACCATTCCGGAACTCCTCGTGACGTCTGGGATCTCATCCGGGACTCCGAACAACTTTCGGGTTTCCACGTGCATGTATCTCTACGACCCTAGCGTTACCGAACCTTAAGTGTGTAGACCCTACGGGTTCGGGAGACACGTAGACATGACCGAGACCACTCTCCGGTCAATAACCAACAGCGGGATCTGGATACCCATGTTGGTTCCCACGTGTTCCTCGATGATCTTCATCGGATGAACCACCGTGTCAAGGATTCACTTAATCCCGTATGTTATTCCCTTTGTCCATCGGTACGGTACTTGCCCGAGATTCGATCGTCGGTATTCTCGATACCTTGTTCAATCTCGTCATGGCAAGTCTCTTTACTCGATCTGTAATCCATCATCCCGTGACTAACTACTTAGTCACATTGAGCTCATTATGATGATGTCTTACCGAGTGGGCCCAGAGGTACCTCTCCGTCATACGGAGTGACAACATTCCAGTGTCGGTTCGTACCAACTCAACAGACACTTTTGGAGATACCCGATGCGTACCTTTATAGCCACCCAGTTACGTTGTGACGTTTGGCACACCCAAAGTATTCCTACAGCATCCGGGAGTTGTACAACCTCATGGTTTAAGGAATAAATACTTGACACCGAAAAGCTTATGCATTACGAACTATACGATCTCGTGCTATGCTCAGGATTGGGTCTTGTCCATCACATCATTCTCCTAATGATGTGATCCCGTTATCACTGACATCCTATGTCCATGGTCAGGAAACCGTGACCATCTGTTGATCAACGAGCTGGCAACTAGAGGCTCACCAGGGACTCATTGTGGTCTATGTTTTCACACATGTATCGTTGTTTCCATACAATACAATTCAAGCATGAATAACAGACAATTATCATGAATAAGAAAATATAATTATAATACTTTTATTATTGCCTCTAGGGCATATTTCCAACACTAGATGGCTTCTTCTCTCTCTCTAGATCTCAATACAAAGTTCTCCTCGGTCTTCGAGGAGATCTATTCGATGTAATCTCTTTTTGCGGTGTGTTTGTCGAGATCCGATGAATTGTGAGTTTATGATCAACATTATCTATGAAAGATATTTGGTTCTTCTCTGAACTTTTTATGTGTGCTCATAATATCCTTGCAAGTCTCTTCGAATTATTGGTTTGGTTTGGCCTACTAAATCTATAGTTCTTGCAATGGGAGAAGTGCTTGGCTTTGGGTTCAATCTTGCGGTGTCCTTTCCTAGTGACAGTAGGGGCAGCAAGGCACGTATTGTATTGTTGCCATCGAGGATAAAAAGATGGGGTTTTCATCATATTGCTTGAGGTTATCCCTCTACATCATGTCATCTTGCTTAAGGCGTTACTCTGTTCGTATGAACTCAATACACTAGATGCATGCTGGATAGCGGTCGATGTGTGGAGTAATAGTAGTAGATGCAGAATCGTTTCGGTCTACTTGTCTCGGACATGATGCCTATATACAATGATCATGCCTAGATAGTCTCATAATTATTCGTTTTTCTATCAATTGCTCGACAGTAATTTGTTCACCCGCCGTAGAATACCGCTATCATGAGAGAAGCCACTAGAGAAAACTATGGCCCCCTGGTCTATTCTCAACATATCAATCTACATCTACTTTACTTTTCTTGCTTTTATTTGTTGTTTTCTTAAACCAAAAATATAATTATCATCTCTATCATATCTCACTCTCGTAAGTGGCCGTAAAGGGATTGCCAACCCATTATCGCGTTGGCTGCGAAGTTCTTATTTGTTTGTGCGGGTGCGAGGGACTCGCGCGTGGTCTCCTACTGGATTGATACCTTGGTACTCAAAAACTGAGGGAAATACTTATGCTACTGTGCTGCATCTCCCTTTCCTCTTCGTGGGAATACAACGCAAGCTCAAGAAGTAGCAGGCACCATCTAAATCCTTTGAGACGACACCGTATGAACTGTGGTTTGGCAAGAAACCTAAGCTGTCATTTCTTAAAGTTTGGGGTTGCGATGCTTATGTGAAAAAAGCTTCAGCCTGATAAGCTCGAACCCAAATCGGAGAATTGTGTTTTCATAGGATACCCAAAAGAAACTGTTGGGTACGCCTTCTATCACAGATCCGAAGGCAAGGTATTTGTTGCAAAGAATTGATCCTTTCTAGAGAAGGAGTTTCTCTCGAAAGAAGTGAGTGGGAGGAAAGTATAACTTGATGAGGTAACTGTACCTTCTCTCGAATTGGAAAGTAGCTCATCATATAAAATCGTTCTCGTGATGCCTGCACCAATTAGTGAGGATGCTAATGATGATAATCGTGAAACTTCAGAACAAGTTACTACCGAACCTCGTAGGTCAACCAGAGTACGTTCCGCACCAGAGTGGTACGGTAATCCTGTTCTAGAAGTCATGTTACCAGACCATGACGAACCTACGAACTATGAGGAAGCGATGATGAGCCTAGATTCCGCGAAATTGCTTGAGGGCATGAAATCTGAGACGGGATCCATATATGAGAACAAAGTATGGACTTTGGTTGACTTGGCCGATGATCGGCAAGCCATAGAGAATAAATGGATCTTCAAGAAGAAGACTGACGCTGATGGTAATGTTAACGTCTACAAAGCTCGACTTCTTGTGAAAGGTTTTCGACAAGTTCAAGGAGTTGACTACGATGAGACCTTCTCACTCGTAGCGATGCTTAAGTCTGTCCGAATCATGTTAGCAATTGCCGCATTTTATGATTATGAAATCGGGCAAATGGATGTCAAAACTGCATTCCTTCATGGATTTCTCAAAGAAGAGTTGTATATGATGCAACCAGAAGGTTTTGTCGATCCTAAAGGTGCTAACAAAGTGTGCAAGGTCCAGCGATCCATCTATGGACCGGTGCAAGCATCTCGGAGTTGGAATATACGCTTTGATGAGGTAATCAAACCATATGGTTTAATACAGAGTTTTGGAGAAGCCTGTATTTACAAGAAAGTGAGTGGGAGCTCTGTAGCATTTCTGATATTATATGTGGATGACATATTGTTGATTAGAGATGATGTAGAATTTCTGGATAGCATAAAAGGATACCTGAATAAGAATTTTTCAATGAAAGACTTCGGTGAAGCTAGTTATATTTGGCATCAAGATCTATAGAGATAGATTAAGACACTTAATTGGACTTTCACAAAGCACATACCTTGATAAAGTTTTGAAGTTGTTCAAAATGGATCAGCCAAAGAAAGGGTTCTTGCTTGTGTTACAAGGTGTGAAGTTGAGTCAGACTCAATGCCCAACCACTATAGAAGATAAAGAGAAAATGAAAGTCATTCCCTATGCCTCACCCATAGGTTCTATTATGTATGCAATGTTATGTATCAGACCTAATGTGTGCCTTGCTATAAGTCTAGCAGGGAGGTACCAAAGTAATCCAGGAGTGGATCACTGGACAACGGTCAAGAACATCCTGAAGTACCTGAAAAGGACCAAGGATATGTTCTCGTTTATGGAGGTGACAAAGAGCTCTTCGTAAACGGTTATGTCGATGCTAGCTTTGACACTGATCCGGATGACTCTAAGTCACAAATCAGATACGTATTTTTGTTGAACGGTGGAGCCGTCAGTTGGTGCAGTTCCAAGAAGAGCGTCGTGGCGGGATCTACGTGTGAAGCGGAGTACATAGCTGCTTCGGAAGTAGCTAATGAAGGAGTCTGGATGAAGGAGTTCATATCCGATCTAGGTGTAATACCTAGTGCATCGGGTCCAGTGAAAATCTTTTGTGACAACACTGGAGCAATTGACTTGGCGTAGGAATCCAGGTTTCACAAGAGAACCAAAACATCGAGAGACGCTTCAACTCTATCCGCAATCAAGTCAAGGAGGGGGACATAGAGATTTGCAAAATACATACGAATGTGAATGTAGCAGACCCATTGACTAAGCCTCTTTCACGACCAAAACATGATCAGCACCAAGACTCCATGGGTGTTATAATCATTACTATGTAATCTAGATTATTGACTCTAGTGAAAATGGGAGACTGAAAGAAATATGCCCTAGAGGCAATAATAAAGTTGTTATTTATATTTCCTTATATCATGATAAAAGTCTTTTATTCATGCTAGAATTGTATTTACCGAAAACTTGATACATGTGTGGATACATAGACAAAACACAATGTCCCTAGTAAGCCTCTACTAGACTAGCTTGGTAATCAAAGATGGTTCAGTTTCCTAACCATTGACATGTGTTTTGTTTTGATTGACGGGATCACATCATTAGGAGAATGATGTGATGGACATGACCCATCCGTTAGCTTAGCATATTGATCATTCAGCTTTATTGATACTACTTTATTCATGTCAAATACATAGTCCTCAGACTATGAGATTATGCAACTCCCGAATACCGGAGGAATGCCTTGCGTGCTATCAAATGTCACAATGTAACTGGGTGATTATAAAGATGCTCTACAAGTATCTCCGAAGGTGTTTGTTGGGTTGGCATAGATCAAGATTAGGATTTGTCACTCCGAGTATCGGAGAAGTATCTCTGGGCCCTCTCGGTAATGCACATCATGAGAAGCCTTGCTAGCAATGTGACTAATGAGTTAGTTGCGGGTTGATGCATTACGGAACGAGTAAAGAGACTTGTCGGTAACGAGATTAAACTAGGTATGAAGATACCGACGACCGAATCTCGGGCAAGTAACATACCGACGGACAAAGGGAATTGTGTATGTTGTCATAATGGTTCGACCGATAAAGATCTTTGTAGAATATGTAAGAGCCAATATGAGCATCCAGGTTCTGCTATTGGTTATTGACCAGAGAGGTATCTCGGTCATGTCTACATAGTTCTCGAACCCGTAGGGTCCGCACGCTTAAGGTTCGATGACGTAATAGTATTATATGAGTTATGTATGATGGTGATCGAAATTTGTTCGGAGTCCCAGATGAGATCACAGACATGACTAGGAGCTCTGGAATGGTCCGGAGGTAAAGATTGATATATATGATGATATGGTTAGGCCAAGGGGTCAGACCCACGTGGCATTAAGTCGGTGCAAAAGGAGTTTTGCAGACACTAGGGGGCCAAACGCCGGAGACCCTGGCATCTGGCCCTGGAGTTCGAGTGGGATTCTTGCCTTTCGGGCAAAACCGACTTAGAGGAGGCTTTTTCTCCAAGTTACGACCCCGGGGCTCAACATATAAATAGAGGGCGGGGCTAGCACCTGGAACACATCAAGATTCACCAAGCTGTGTGCCGGCAAGCCCGTCCCTCTAGTTTCTCCTTTGTCTAGTTTCTGTAGTGCTTGGCGAAGCCCTGCAGAGATTTTTCTTCACCACCAACTGTCACCACGCCGTCGTGCTGTCGGAACTCATGTACTACTTCGCCCGTCTTGCGGGATCAAGAAGGCGAGGACGTCATTGAGCTGAACGTGTGCTGAACGCAGAGGTGCCTTACGTTCGGTACTTGATCGAGACGGATCGTGAAGGTGTACGACTACATAAACCGCGTTGATAAACGCTTCCGCCTAGCGATCTTCAAGGGTATGCTGATGCTCTCCCCCCCCCCCCCTCATTGCTATGCATCTCCTAGATAGATCTTGCGTGAGCGTAGGAAATTTTTGAAATTGCATGCTACGTTTCCCAACAATACTTACCGTCATTGTGCTGCATCATCCCTTCCTCTGTAGGGAAATACCGACGCAGTCTCAAGCCACATCACCTATAGTTGAGTGAACCCATAACTGTCGAATCCGGAAATGTAGATTGGGAGGCCAACGCTAGTCGGAACCACCATGTCAGGAAGGGGTTGGCGAGGCTGCACCTGCCGTCGGAGGGTGGCACCTCCTCCGAATCCACGAGCATAGGACCAGACAAAAGGGTGAAGCTTTGAGGCATACTGGGTAGGGCCGGCGACGAGGCGAACCACGCGGGGGTACTAGGGCGAAGGCGTCCAGCAACGCCATCAAGGGAGGACCAGTGGACGCAGATCCAAGTTGCAGTGGCCTTAGCCGTCGGGACATCGGCAAGCAAGGTGAGATGGAAGGGACGTACCTACCTAACCGCCAAGGCCGGAGCTGCCCGGTAGTGGACGCCAGCAGCGAGGGACACCAGAGAGACGTGGGCCTGAGGTTACCGGGCCAGAATAGCACCGACGAGGACCACCGCGAGAAGCCTAGTGCCAGCCACAACAGCAGATGCATCGCCGCCTCGACAAGAGAGCCTCCACCGCGGCTCGGGATGGGAGGAAGGCCGCCTGCACAGGAGGCAGACCGCGAATGCACCCGCAACCGGCCGCGGGCCCTAATCCCCAACCACGGTCGGCCAAAACGAGGCCATGGGAGGGGTGAGGAGCTGCAGGGGGTGGCGCCCATGGCAGTGGCCAGGAGCACCGGGACCGCCGCCGGCCGGCAGGCTCGTTCAACAGCTGGAGAAAGGGCGCCCGAGAATCGCCGGGAGGATCCCGGGGTCGCGTGCCGAGGGGAGGAGGCGCGAGCGGTGCGGGGGTCCACGACGGTCGAGGACGACGGGGGTGGCGCGGCCAGCCGGAGATGCACGGGGACCAGGCCGTAGGGCACCAGATCCGTCGCCGCCGAACTGGCGAGGGAAGGGGATGTCGCCGCCTCAGTAGGGGGCGATGCGTGGGGTGGTCATGAGGCGTGAGGGGCACAGATCCGCCCCGCCGCCGCCTTCTTGGAGTCCGGCATGGCTTCGCCGGCCGGCCCTCCGGCGGCGGCGACGCGGGAGAGGTCGGCGGCGGAGGTTGCTAGCGACGGTGGGTAGGGTTCCTCGCGTATAACATCAAATTTGTTCTTTATGCATGTATGATACATTTAAACGTCCAAAGAGAAGTTTGATACACCATCTTCATACAAATCCGCCACCTTCCGATTCAAACTTATTTTGATCAATTTGATTAACAAAGGATAGGGAAGATTCTGAAGGTTTATACGTGTCCAATAGTCGCTGGATCCAAGTGCAACACAACGAAAGATACTATATGGCCGTATGAGAAAACTGGCAAATCGATCTCAAGCGTACGATTACGAACCGTTGGCGCTAAAAATTCGATTTTGTTTTCAAATGCTGAGTTCTACGTACACGCTCCAACGGTTGGAATGACAGTCGACTCGCCCTGCCAACGAGTTGACATTCGGGGCATATACGCAAGGGATACCGATGACCGGGCCCAGATCTGAAAATAGGGATTCAGCTCCAGCACCACGATTCGACGGATAAAGTATATGGTTGCTGGCTCATTACCCGGAAAAAAAATGATTATTGCTTTATTTCCTTTTAGAGAGAATAGAATATTTTCTTTTTCTTTGGGTAAGAGCATTTACAGCCGGACTTGCCAAATACGGCATCCTATACACCCGCGGACACGCCCGGCGCGTCTGTAGGCAGTGACTGGGCAGTCCCTAAATTCACGCGTCCACAGCCGTGTATCTCATATTCGGTATCCTATATCCATACATAATCATGCAATGTAGTATGTAGATCACCAGACGAGCAAAATCAAGAGGAAACAGACTTTAAACCGATAACAAATCACATATAAACATCACCAAAAAATCATCAAACGGTCATAGTTCGCACAGTTCAAATTGTCCGGCAAATTCTAACTAGATACTACGAGCTAAATATGAGAGGACGGAGCTTCACCACTTCCTCGCCGGCCCTTTGCCCTTCCGGCCACTGGTGCTGCTATAGGCGTCCGCGGTAGGAGGTGGGTCGATGTCGGAGTCAGACCCGTTGTTGTCGAAGGAATCAGAGATGACGATGTTGCTCTTCAAGCGCCACACGATGCGGTCCTTCTTGCGCTTGAGCTTGGCCACCCTCTCCGTCGCCTCCCGCTCGAACTGCTCGATGCCGAGCTGGAGCTGCTTGCGTTGATCCTCCAAAGTCATCGGACGTTCGTCTGTGACATGCGGTACAACCATTGGAGGAGACACTCATCCTCGCCGGGCACCGCCGGCATCACGCGGCGGCAGCCAGAGCACTTCGCAGCCACGTTCGAAGCGGCTGAGGACGGTTTGAGGGGTCGGGTTTGGTCAATGTTTTGTGATCGGTCAATGACCGATCCGCCCGCCGAACGTTTGAGGTGGGTTTGGAGCGCCAGGTTGCAGATGCTCTAAGAGAAGCATATCTCCTGTTGGTACTGCGTTATACGCTTCCGGTGCCGAGAGCATGTCCAACACATCTCCTTTCTTTAAAAAAAATGTGGTATAGAATGTGTTAGAAGAAAAAAAAATGCTCCACTAGATCTCCTTTATCCAAAATTTCAAGAAAGAGAACATGTTCAATTGAACCAAAAAATGTGGTCCAGCAGATCCCCTTCTTACAAAATAGTTTTTTTATGATCACAAGAAAACACCCCAATTCACCCTAATCGCCATGCCATGGAGCCACTGTCAAATCCCAACACACAACCACCATCACCCGTCACGCTCCCACCATCTCATCCCATTGCCTCCGTTGTTGCCACCCTGACCGTCGGCCCATGCCTCCCCTCTACCTACCAGCTCCACTACCACGAGCCTCCTCTTCGTTGCCGCCTGCTTGCCATCATCACCGCCTGCACTCACATCGGTTGGATCTACGGCATTGCTGATGCGTCTCCCCGTGTCCTGACCTCCTGCTCCGCCGCTCTCGCGCCACCACCCTGCCATGAGAGAAAATTTGTACAAAGAGTTGGAAGAAAATAATAAAACAAATATAAATTTGGCTCATCGACATGTTGACCCCACACAATGGAAGTATACTTGGAATGAGTTTATTGGCGATCTCCTAAGGTAGTAGACCTGTGGTTGTCAATAAACTTATTGGTAGAACCCCTATGACCAGTTATAGGGGGAGTTTTTGGTGATTTGTTGGGGATGCTTTCACTGAAAGTCGAATCTAAGCGCAGATGCAAGGGATTCACGCCGGATCAATTCAATCATGGTCGAGCGGGTTCCTCCTAGGGCGCCGGAGTGCCATGCGGATGGTCATCTCCTGCTCGGGCCTGCATGGGATGAGGTCATAGTCCATAGATCGGGAGATTTCGGAGTTGGACCCGCCACCCGTCATGCCGGCGAAGGTCAAGATCGCCAAAATGAAGATTGGGACGGAGTGGACTGGACTGGAATGGAGTGGGTAGGGTTTGGTCTGGACCCGGACGAGGACAAATACATGTGGGGTTGGGATGGGCCAGCGTGGGCCGAATCCGGCGTTGTGGACGTGTCTGGGCACATCCAGGCCTCCCTGTATCCATCCCAAATTTGAGCTGGATACAAGGGTGTCGGCCAGTATGGACGTATAGGAACGATTTGAGGCGCCTGGTTGGGTCATGTTTTGTGACCGGTCACTGACTAGAATGTCCGTCCAAACGAGGTGAGGGGGTTAAGTAGCCCGGCTGTATAGCAATCGGGCGCCTCAAACCACCCTCGAACGCTCGGTCGGACGATCCAGTCACTGAACAATTATAAACCCACCTAGACGGGCTCCTCATACCGGCCCTAATCCACGGGCTGACCGCACCCCTCATACCCAGCCCAAATTTGGGGCGAATATGGGGAGGCCCGGGCGTGTCCGCCACATTGGAACAGATAGCCCGACCCTATACCACAAATTGCACACCCCTCGGCCTAGCCAATTCCACTTGTTCCTCTTCTCTTCTCTCTCCTTCGCATTGGCCCTCTACTAGCTCTGCCGCTGTTCTGAGCTCTCAGCTCCGCTGGCATCGCCACATTGGCCCTCACATCCATTCTCGCCGGCCCGAGCGCCACCACAGTACGTCCGACAACTCTCAAAAAATGTAGCTTGCCCTCTTTGTTGGGAACGTAGCATAAATCAAAAAATTTCTACGTCTTCACCAAGATCCATCTATGGAGACATCTAGCAACGAGCAACTGAGAGTGCATCTACATACCGTTATGAAGATTGCGTGCGGAAGCTTTCAACGAAGCAAGGATGAAGTAGTCGTACTCTTCACGTTCTTCGTCACCGATGATCTAGCGCCGAACGGACGGCACCTCCGCGTTCAACACACGTACGGTGCAGCAACGTCACCTCCTTCTTGATCCAGCAAGGGGGGAGGAGAAGTCGTCAGAGATCCGGCAGCACGACGGCGTGATGACGGATGCAGTGGATGTCGCAGCAGGGCTTCGCCGGGCTGCCCTGCGTTGGGAGTATGGGGTGTGACGGGAGGGGGAGAGGCGCCAGGGATCAGGTGCGGCTGCCCTCTCCCCCCCACATATATATAGGGGCCAGGGGGGCGCCTGGACCCCCTGCAGATCCAATCTGCAAGGGGGCGGCGGCCAAGGGGGGGTTCCTTGCCCCCCAAGGCAAGTGGAGCCCCCCCTCCCCTTTAGGGTTGGAACCCTAGGCGCAGGGGAGGTGGGCCCCCTATGGTGGTGCGCCAGCCCAGAGGGCTGGTCACATCCCCTCGTGGCCTAGGGGCCCCACCGGGATGGGTGGCCCCACCCGGTGGACCCCCGGGGCCCCTCCGGTGGTCCCAGGACGCTCCCGGTGACCCCCGGAGATCACCCGTTGGCCGAAACTGGACTTCCCATATATCAATCTTTACCTCCGGACCATTCCGGAACTCCTCGTGACGTCCGGGATCTCATCCGGGACTCCGAACAACTTTCGGGTTTCCACGTGCATTAATCTCTACGACCCTAGCGTTACCGAACCTTAAGTGTGTAGACCCTACGGGTTCGGGAGACACGTAGACATGACCGAGACCACTCTCCGGTCAATAACCAACAGCGGGATCTGGATACCCATGTTGGTTCCCACGTGTTCCTCGATGATCTTCATCGGATGAACCACCGTGTCAAGGATTCACTTAATCCCGTATGTTATTCCCTTTGTCCATCGGTACGGTACTTGCCCGAGATTCGATCGTCGGTATTCCCAATACCTTGTTCAATCTCGTTATGGCAAGTCTCTTTACTCGATCCGTAATCCATCATCCCGTGACTAACTACTTAGTCACATTGAGCTCATTATGATGATGTTTTACCGAGTGGGCCCAGAGGTACCTCTCCGTCATACGGAGTGACAACATCCCAGTCTCGGTTCGTACCAACTCAACAGACACTTTCGGAGATACCCGATGCGTACCTTTATAGCCACCCAGTTACGTTGTGACGGTTGGCACACCCAAAGCACTCCTACGGTATCCGGGAGTTGTACAACCTCATGGTCTAAGGAATAAATACTTGACACCGAAAAGCTTATGCATTACGAACTATACGATCTCGTGTTATGCTCAAGTTTGGGCCTTGTCCATCACATCATTCTCCTAATGATGTGATCCCGTTATCACTGACATCTCATGTCCATGGTCAGGAAACCGTGACCATCTGTTGATCAACGAGCTGGTTACTAGAGGCCTACCAGGGACTCATTTTGGTCTATGTATTCACACATGTATCGCTGTTTCCGTACAATACAATTCAAGCATGAATAACAGACAATTATCATGAACAAGGAGATATAATAATAATGCTTTTATTATTGCCTCTAGGGCATATCTCCAACAGTCTCCCACTTGCACTAGAGTCAATAATCTAGTTACATTGTGATGAATCGAACACCCATAGAGTTCTGGTGTTGATCATGTTTTGCTCGTGAAAGAGGTTTAGTCAACGGGTCTGCTACATTCAGATCCGTATGCACTTTACAAATATCTATGTCTCCATCCTGAACATAATTCCGGATGGAGTTGAAACGGCGCTTGATGTGCTTGGTCTTCTTGTGAAACTTGGGCTCCTTGGTAATAGCAATAGCACCAGTGTTGTCACAGAAGAGAGTCATCGGGCTTGACGCACTTGGAATGACTCCTAGGTCGGTGATGAACTCCTTCATCCAGACTCCTTCCTGCG
Source organism: Secale cereale (assembly GCA_902687465.1). Taxonomy (NCBI): domain Eukaryota; kingdom Viridiplantae; phylum Streptophyta; class Magnoliopsida; order Poales; family Poaceae; genus Secale; species Secale cereale. Next base: position 159,561,779 of record LR738713.1, read on the forward strand.
CTGCTTCAGAAGCAGCTATGTACTCCGCTTCACATGTAGATGCTGCCACCACGCTTTGCTTGCAACTGCACCAACTGACTGCCCCTCCATTCAAAATATACACGTATCCGGTTTGTGACTTAGAGTCATCCAGATCTATGTCGAAGCTAGCATCGACGTAACCCTTTACGACGAGCTCTTCGTCACCTCCATAAACGAGAAACATATCCTTAGTCCTTTTCAGGTACTTAAGGATGTTCTTGACCGCTGTCCAGTGTTCCGTACCGGGATCACTTTGGTACCTCCCTACCAAACTTATGGCAAGGTTCACATCAGGTCTGGTACACAGCATGGCATACATGATAGAACCTATTGCCGAGGCATAGGGAATGACACTCATCTTTTCTCTATCTTCTGCCGTGGTCGGCGACTGTGTCTTACTCAATCTCATACCTTGCAAAACAGGCAAGAATCCTTTCTTTGACTGATCCATATTGAACTTCTTCAATATTTTGTCAAGGTATGTACTTTGCGAAAGACCAATGAGGCATCTTGATCTATCTCTATAGATTTTGATGCCTAATATGTAAGCAGCTTCTCCAAGGTCCTTCATTGAAAAACTTTTATTCAAGTAGGCCTTTACATTTTCCAAGAATTCTATATCATTTCCCATTAGCAATATGTCATCCACATATAATATGAGAAATGCTACAGAGCTCCCACTCACTTTCTTGTAAATACAGGCTTCTCCATAAGTCTGTATAAAGCCAAACGCTTTGATCACCTCATCAAAGCGAATATTCCAACTCCGAGATGCTTGCACCAGCCCGTAAATCGAGCGCTGGAGCTTGCATACTTTGTTTGCGTTCTCTGGATCGACAAAACCTTCCGGTTGCATCATATACAACTCTTCCTTGAGGAAGCCATTAAGGAATGCTGTTTTGACGTCCATTTGCCATATCTCATAATCATAGAATGCGGCAATAGCTAACATGATTCTGACTGACTTTAGCATCGCTACGGGAGAGAAAGTCTCATCGTAGTCAATCCCTTGAACTTGTCGATAACCCTTAGCGACAAGCCGAGCTTTATAGATGGTCACATTACCATCCGCGTCTGTCTTCTTCTTAAATATCCATTTGTTTTCTATGGCGTGCCTATCATCAGGCAAGTCCACCAAAGTCCATACTTTGTTTTCATACATGGATTCTATCTCGGATTTCATGGCTCCAAGCCATTTATTGGAATCTGGGCCCGCCATCGCTTCTTCATAGTTCGAAGGTTCACCGTTGTCTAACAACATGATTTCCAGTACAGGGTTGCCGTACCACTCTGGTGCGGAACGTACCCTTGTGGACCTTCGAAGTTCAGTAGTAACTTGATCTGTATCTTCATGATCATTATCATTATCTTCCTCCCTTGTCGGTGCAGGCACCTCAGGAACAGTTTCCTGCGATGCGCTACTTTCCGGTCCAGGAGGGGTGACTATCACCTCATCAAGTTCTACTTTCCTCCCACTCACTTCTTTCGAGAGAAACTCTTTCTCCAGAAAGTATCCATTCTTGGCAACAAAGACTTTGCCTTCGGATCTGTGGTAGAAGGTGTACCCAATTGTTTCCTTTGGGTATCCTATGAAGACGCATTTTTTCGATTTGGGTTCGAGCTTTTCAGGTTGAAGTTTCTTGACATAAGCATCGCAACCCCAAACTTTCAGAAACGACAGCTTTGGTTTCTTGCCAAACCAAAGTTCATATGGAGTCATCTCAACGGATTTTGACGGAGCCCTATTTAAAGTGAATGCGGCAGTCTCTAAAGCATAACCCCAAAAAGATAGCGGTAAATCGGTGAGGGACATCATAGATTGCACCATGTCCAACAGAGTACGATTTCGACGTTCGGACACACCGTTACGTTGAGGTGTTCCGGGCGGTGTCAATTGTGAAACAATTCCACAGCTCCTAAGGTGTGTGCCAAATTCATGACTTAAATATTCATCCCCACGATCTGATCGCAAGAACTTTATTTTTCTGTCACGTTGATTCTCAACCTCATTATGAAATTCCTTGAACTTTTCAAAGGTCTCAGACTTGTGTTTCATCAAATAGATATACCCGTATCTACTCAAGTCATCCGTGAGGGTGAGAACATAACGGTAGCCTCCGCGAGCCTCAACACTCATTGGACCGCACACATCGGTATGTATGATTTCCAACAAGTTGGTTGCTCGCTCCATTGTTCCGGAGAACGGAGTCTTGGTCATCTTGCCCAAGAGGCATGGTTCGCACGTGTCAAATGATTCATAATCAAGAGACTCTAGAAGTCCATCCGAATGGAGCTTCTTCATACGTTTGACACCAATATGACCAAGGCGGCAATGCCACAAGTATGTGGGACTATCATTATCAACTTTACATCTTTTGGCATCTACACTATGAATATGTGTATCACTACGTTCGAGATTCATCAAAAATAAACCATTGACCAGCGGGGCATGACCATAAAACATATCTCTCAAATAAATAGAACAACCATTATTCTCCGATTTGAAAGAATATCCATCTCGCATAAGACGAGATCCAGAAACAATGTTCATGCTCAAAGCTGGTACTAAATAACAATTATTCAGGTTCAAAACTAATCCCGAGGGTAGATGTAGAGGTAGCGTGCCGACGGTGATCACATCGACCTTGGAACCATTCCCGACGCGCATCGTCACCTCATCCTTCGCCAGTCTCCGTTTATTCCGCAGCTCCTGTTTTGAGTTACAAATGTGAGCAACTGCACCGGTATCGAATACCCAGGAGCTACTACGAGTGCTGGTAAGGTACACATCAATAACATGTATATCATATATACCTTTGACGTTGCCGGCCTTCTTGTCTGCTAAGTATTTGGGGCAGTTCCGCTTCCAGTGACCCGTTCCCTTGTAATAAAAGCACTCAGTCTCTGGCTTGGGTCCATACTTTGGCTTCTTCCCAGCAACAGGCTTGCCAGGCGCGGCAACTTGCTTCCCGTCCTTCTTGAAGTTCTTCTTACCCTTGCCTTTCTTGAACTTAGTGGTTTTATTGACCATCAACACTTGATGTTCTTTCTTGATGTCAACCTCCGCTGATTTCAGCATCGAATACACCTCGGGAATGGACTTCTCCATCCCCTGCATATTGAAGTTCAGCACGAAGCTCTTGAAGCTTGGTGGGAGCGACTGGAGGATTCTGTCAACGACCGCTTCATCTGGGAGATTCATTCCCAGCTGAGACAAGCGGTTGTGCAATCCTGAAATCTTAAGGATGTGCTCACTGACAGAAATGTTCTCCTCCATCTTACAGCTGTAGAATGCGTCGAAGACATCATATCTCTCGACTCGGGCATGAGCTTGGAAAACCATTTTCAGCTCTTCGAACATCTCATATGCTCCATGGTGCTCAAAACGCTTTTGGAGCCCCGATTCTAAACTGTAAAGCATGCCGCACTGAACCAGGGAGTAATCATCACTACACGACTGCCAGACGTTCAAAACGTCTTCGTCAGCATCGGGAGCAGGTGCATCACCTAGCGGTGCTTCTAGGACATAAGTTCTCTTGGCAGCTATGAGGATAATCCTCAGGTTACGGACCCAATCCGTATAGTTGCTACCATCGTCTTTCAGCTTGGTTTTCTCTAGGAACGCGTTGAAGTTGAGGGAAACCTGAGCGTGGGCCATTTGATCTACAAGAGATATTGTAAAGAATTTAGACTAAGTTCATGATAATTAAGTTCATCTTAATCAAATTTTAATGAACTCCCACTCAGAATGACATCTCTCAAGTCATCCAAGTGATACACGATCCGAATCGAGTAGTCCGTGTCCGATCATCACGTGAGACGGACTAGTCAAAAACGGTGAACATCTTCATGTTGATCGTATCTTCTATACGACTCGTGTTCGACCTTTCGGTCTTCCGTGTTCCGAGGCCATGTCTGTACATGCTAGGATCGTCAAGTGAACCCTAAGTGTATCGCGTGTGTAAATCTGTCTTACACCCGTTGTATGTGAACGTTAGAACCTATCACACCCGATCATCACGTGGTGCTTCGGAACAACGAGCTTTAGCAACGGTGCACAGTTAGGGGAAACACATTACTTGAAATTTTAGTGAGAGATCATCTTATTTACTACCGTCGTTGTAAGTAAACAAGATGCAAAAACATGATAAACATCACATGCAATCAATTATAGTGACATGATATGGCCAATATCATCTTGCTCCTTGGATCTCCATCTTCGGGGCACCATGATCATCTTGTCACCGGCTCGACACCATGATCTTCATCATCATGATCTCCATCATCGTGTCTTGAGGAAGTTGTCACGCCAACTATTACTTCTACTACTATAGCTAACGTTTAGCAACGAAGTAAAGTAATTACATGGCGTTATTCAGTGACACGCAGGTCATACAATAATTAAGACAACTCCTATGGCTCCTGCCGGTTGTCAAGTTCATCGACATGCAAGTCGTGATTCCCTATTACAAAAACATGATCAATCTCATACATCACATATATCATTCATCACATCTTCGTTCTTGGCCATACCATGTCACAAAACACATGCTGCAAAAACAAGTTAGACGTCCTCTAATTGTTGTTGCAAGTTTTACGTGGCTTCTATAGGATTTCTAGCAAGAACGTTTCTTACCTACGCAAAAACCACAACGTGATTTGTCAACTTCTATTTACCCTTCATAAGGACCCTTTTCATCGAATCCGATCCGACTAAAGTAGGAGAGACAGACACCCGCCAGCCACCTTATGCATCTAGTGCATGTCTGTCGGTGGAACCAGTCTCACGTAAGCGTACGTGTAAGGTCGGTCCGGGCCGCTTCATCCCACAATACCGCCGAATCAAGATTGACTAGTAACGGTAAGAAAGTTGAACAAGATCATACGCCCACAACTGCTTTGTGTTCTACTCGTGCCAAGATGCTACGCATAAAACCTAGGCTCAGATGCCACTGTTGGGGAACGTAGCATAAATCAAAAAATTTCTATGTCTTCACCAAGATCCATCTATGGAGACATCTAGCAACGAGCAACTGAGAGTGCATCTACATACCGTTATGAAGATTGCGTGCGGAAGCTTTCAACGAAGCAAGGATGAAGTAGTCGTACTCTTCACGTTCTTCGTCACCGATGATCTAGCGCCGAACGGACGGCACCTCCGCGTTCAACACACGTACGGTGCAGCAACGTCACCTCCTTCTTGATCCAGCAAGGGGGGAGGAGAAGTCGTCAGAGATCCGGCAGCACGACGGCGTGATGACGGATGCAGTGGATGTCGCAGCAGGGCTTCGCCGGGCTGCCCTGCGTTGGGAGTATGGGGTGTGACGGGAGGGGGAGAGGCGCCAGGGATCAGGTGCTGCTGCCCTCTCCCCCCCACATATATATAGGGGCCAGGGTGGGCGCCTGGACCCCCTGCAGATCCAATCTGCAAGGGGGCGGCGGCCAAGGGGGGGTTCCTTGCCCCCCCAAGGCAAGTGGAGCCCCCCCTCCCCTTTAGGGTTGGAACCCTAGGCGCAGGGGAGGTGGGCCCCCTATGGTGGTGCGCCAGCCCAGAGGGCTGGTCACATCCCCTCGTGGCCTAGGGGCCCCACCGGGATGGGTGGCCCCACCCGGTGGACCCCCGGGGCCCCTCCGGTGGTCCCGGGACGCTCCCGGTGACCCCCGGAGATCACCCGTTGGCCGAAACTGGACTTCCCATATATCAATCTTTATCTCCGGACCATTCCGGAACTCCTCGTGACGTCCGGGATCTCATCCGCGACTCCGAACAACATTCGGGTTTCCACGTGCATTAATCTCTATGACCCTAGCGTTACCGAACCTTAAGTGTGTAGACCCTACGGGTTCGGGAGACACGTAGACATGACCGAGACCACTCTCCGGTCAATAACCAACAGCGGGATCTGGATACCCATGTTGGTTCCCACGTGTTCCTCGATGATCTTCATCGGATGAACCACTGTGTCAAGGATTCACTCAATCCCGTATGTTATTCCCTTTGTCCATCGGTACGGTACTTGCCCGAGATTCGATCGTCGGTATTCCCAATACCTTGTTCAATCTCGTTATGGCAAGTCTCTTTACTCGATCCGTAATCCATCATCCCGTGACCAACTACTTAGTCACATTGAGCTCATTATGATGATGTATTACCGAGTGGGCCCAGAGATACCTCTCCGTCACACGGAGTGACAATATCCCAGTCTCGGTTCGTACCAACTCAACAGATACTTTCGGAGATACCCGATGCGTACCTTTATAGCCACCCAGTTACGTTGTGACGGTTGGCACACCCAAAGCACTCCTACGGTATCCGGGAGTTGTACAACCTCATGGTCTAAGGAATAAATACTTGACACCGAAAAGCTTATGCATTACGAACTATACGATCTCGTGTTATGCTTAAGTTTGGGTCTTGTCCATCACATCATTCTCCTAATGATGTGATCCCGTTATCACTGACATCTCATGTCCATGGTCAGGAAACCGTGACCATCTGTTGATCAACGAGCTGGTTACTAGAGGCCTACCAGGGACTCATTTTGGTCTATGTATTCACACATGTATCGCTGTTTCCGTACAATACAATTCAAGCATGAATAACAGACAATTATCATGAACAAGGAGATATAATAATAATGCTTTTATTATTGCCTCTGGGGCATATCTCCAACACTCTTTGTGGTGGACACATTGTCAAACTAGTTTTTTTGTGATTTATTCATAGGCAAAACTATGGAATCAGATGGTTCGTCGGACGAGGAGTATGGAATGACAATGCTTGATGAAATGATTCAAAATGAGTTCTTAGATTCATCGGATTTGGACGAATAAGCCGAGATGATGATGCTCATGAGCATCCAACAGGAAATGGGCCGAGAGGTGGAGCACATTCTCAACTTCATGGGCTCGATCAAAGGGAGAAGAGTTCTGAACCGGGATAGGGTCTCTAGAGCACGATTGCTCTACAATGACTACATTGCTCTCAACCCAACTTTCCATGATGACATATGGTTTCATCGTAGGTTTCGTATGCGCAAACCATTGTTCTTGCGCATTGCGAATAGGGTGGAGGCACATGATGATTACTATCATTCTCTGCTAAGTAGAAATGCATGACTGCTCTGAGGATGCTTGCACTTGGTGATGCCATTGGTGAGATGGTCCGGATGGGGGAGAGCACATGCCCAAAGACCACGTTGAGGTTTTCCTATGTCGTGGTGCAGGTGTTTGGAGCAGAGTATCTCAAAGAACCAGATATGTAGAATACAGAAAAGTTGCTGGCTATTGAAGAGCAAGAGGTTTTTCCATGTATGCTCGGTTCAATTGATTGCATGCATGGAACCCCAAAGGTTTGCACGTGATGTGCCAAGGGTACACCAAAGAGGCCACCATCATACTGGAAGCAATGGCATCACATGACTTGCGGATTTGGCATGCTTATCTTGGAATGCCTGGTTCTCACAACGGCATCAATGTGCTTCATCGATCTCCCGTGTTCAGAAGACTTTGCAATGGGGAATCGCCATTGTGCAACTACACTATTAATGTGCGTGACTACAACATGGGGTACTATCTTGTCGATGGTATTTATCCTCAGTGGACGATGTTTGTTAAGACCATATATGTTCCTCAAGACAACAAACAAAGTCACTTTGCAACAATATAGGAAGTTGCTAAGAAGAGTGTGGAGAGGACATTTAGAGTGCTTCAAGCTAATTGTGGGTTTGTGGAGCTGCAATGACCGAGAGTCCGAGACTTTCTCATCTTGCACAATATAATTGTCGAGGATGAGGGCTATGGGGTAGCCCAAACCAATGATATTGAAACTCCTCGGGAACAAGTCCATATCCCGGAATATCAAGATGCAGACCAACTTACGATTTTTCTGCAAGTGCATCAGAATCTTCGAGATCATCATGTGTACGCGCAGTAACTCACTGATTTTGTGGAGCATATGTGAATATATAATGAAAACAAAAAGCTAATATTTGAATTGGACATCTAAAATAAATTTTCTGTTCGAACTATATATTTTCGCTAATAACACATGTTATTTATGTGTGTATAATGGACATGCATGAATTTACATGAAATTGAGAGTTTGAAGTTGAGATGTGTGTCTATGAAGCAGGGCTAATGAGAGGTCGTCCGATATTATCCGCCCGGACAAACCACAGGCATATAGGGGGCCGTTACCGGGCCGTGGATGCTCTGACACACATCGATTGTAAACTATGGTCAACATGAACTTGAGACGCAGAATTTCAGGTGATACCAAGTTTTAGGTGCTACAGTGATACAACTTTCACGTCCGTTGGATCTCATAGGCCGATCCGACGGCATCTAAAGACCTACTCCTACATGTGCGTAATTTTGAAACTTTTGAATGATTTTTAAAAAATATTAAAGAGCTCGTATCATGGTACTCCACATAAGCCTTGGTATGACCAGATATCTTCCCCACACGAGACACGCAGATGCAATGATGATACATTGAAAACAAGAGCGAAACTTATCCCTAAAAAAACGAGAGTGAATTAGCACCAATGGACCCCCATCTCATCTCTCAGGTAAAAAAAAAAAAGGTAAGCTGGACAAGACAAAGAAAAAACACCCAATCTT
>LR738713.1:159596095-159609209 GCA_902687465.1 Secale cereale
CTGCACCGACGCTCGAGTGGTTCCAGCAAAAGTAGATGCCGATCGTGGCAAATTTTGTTGTGGATGAAGCTCTGCCTCGTCGTCGTCAATGAAGCTTGACTGGTTCCAGCAAAAATAGGAGCCGATCGTAGCAAATTTTGTTGAGGATGCACCTCCGCCTCGCCGCCGTCGCCGACGCTCGAGTGGTTCCAACAAAAATAGATGCCGCTCATGGCAAATCTTGTTGTGGATGAAGCTCCGCATCGCCGTCGACACCGACGCTCGACTAGTTCTAGCAAAGACATATGCTGGTCGTAGCAATTTTTGTTGTGGATACAACTCCGTCTAGTCGTCGTTGCCGACACTCGACTGGTTCTAGCAAAAAAATATGTCGGACGTAGCATTTTTGTATGCCGATCATAACATATTTTGCCGTGGTTTGCAGCTCCGCCCCATCGACTCTCGCAGCCGAGGCTCTGGTTCCAGCAAAAAAATATTGGTGGAAGCATTTTGGCGCACCGGTCGGAAGCATGCCGCCGCTGGTTGTAGCAAACTTCCTGTCGCATTGGTGGTAGCAAAAATTGCCCGTGGATGCATTCAGCAGGCCACCCCATGGTGGCACTTTGCGTGCATGCTCACAACATGGCCGGCCGCATCGCAGCTTGTGGTTCTTGCAGTCCCGGTAAGTACAGGAGCCGCATGCAACACAAGATGGCCACCCCATCGCAAAGGCGAGAGCAGCCGAGCGCGTGGGTGCGAGGTCGCGGCAGGCACCAACAGCAGCACGCGACTGCGCTCTAGCGGAGCAGGCGTTTGTGGCGAAGGGAAAGAGGGATTGGAGGGGAAGAGAACAGAGGAGCTGCTGGAAGGAACGAATGGTCGAGAAGACTTGGAAAGAGGAAGGGGATAAGGGAAAGAGGACAACGCGTGGGACCAATAGGACGCGTGGGTAGGGCGTGACCGGCGCAGTTTCAGCCGGTCGACCGGATACAAACATTACCCTTTAGTAATTGTTGAATCAATAGATGCACTGTGATCGGTGTTACTGCCGTAATATTGTTATTCTTCTAGATTAAGTGGTCTTGCCACATTTCAGGTGATTCAGAGCCATTGTTTTGGTCACTTGTGATTTTGTGAATTCTCGAAGTAATTAAGAAGACCAAATCGTTAAGAAAAACATATCGTTATCTCAATTTGGCATACTGCGGTGTACTCCCTCCGTTCCTAAATATAAGTCTTTGTAGAGATTTCACTATGGACCACATACATAGATGCACTTTGGAGTGTAGATTCATTCATTTTGCTCCGGATCACAGTGAAATCTCTACAAAGACTTATATTAAGGAACGGAGGGAGTATATAGTAGCTAAAAGATCAGAATCTGTCATTTAATTTGAATTATAAAGCAAAATTTGTCACAAAACCAAACTGCTCGAAATCTTTATTGAAGGAACTTACACACGTAGCTTAAAAAACATGGATCATGAAGCAAACAACACCGGTACATACTCACCGTAATATATATCTTGAGATATACTCTCTGTAATAGTTTACAGAATAAGGGAAGATTGGTTTATTTCTGATGTTTCTCGTGTTTGTTTAATTAGGCGTACTCGGCAGGGTGCGCGATCAGGTATGTCTCAACCATCTTGAACAGGTCGAGGTACCCCGCGGCGGCGTCGCCTGATCCTCTGCCGACAGCGCCCCGCCGCCGTCGAGCTTCTCGTACTCCACCCTGAGCTTCACCACGCAAGCATCCTCCCCGGCCGCCTCGAGCTTCAGCTCCACCACCTGCGACTTGAGCTGGCCGCTCACCTTGCCACCCTCCAGCACCTCCATCTTGATCACCCGGGCCACGTTGTCGCGCGCCACCATGCGGCTCCTCGTCACGCCCGAGCCCGCGAGCTCCGCCGCCGCCGGGCTGAGCGTCATGGTGGAGACGCTGCCGGGTCCGCCGTCGCCCTCGATGTCCACGGCGTCGATGAAGCCTGGGCAGGCCTTGGGCAGGATGGTCGTGTCCTCGCCGGAGAAGGCCGCCTTCCACATCCGCTCCGTTGACACCGCCAGGGTGCACTCCTGGGCGATGACACAGCTGGCGACCATCTTGTTATTGACCGTCGGTCACTGGCTCACTGCACACTAGCGCTCAAGGAAGTTGTTTCAAACTATTGAAGAGTGAACACTGGTGATGAGTGAGAGCAAGCAAGGGGCTGATTTATATAGAGTAAGCCCAAAAAAAGAATTTCACAGCAAGCAAAGGGCTTCAACTTGGACCGGAGACCACATGGTTGGACTCTGGGAGCATTCAGGCTGCTATTTCCTTCCCCAGCGTACTATTCAATCTTTTTTCCATGTGTTCAATCCTCATAAGCTGTTCAATCTTCTTCCCATGTGTTCGTGTGCAGCGGACTATTCTCCAGCGTACTATTCTTCTTGTTGATGTAGACTGGGGCTGGACTGGGCCTTAACATTGCATAGCTTAGAGCATCTTCAACAGCACGTGTAAATTTGAATGTCTATATATTCATCACTTCCACTTCGGTACAACCCCTTCACACATGAAGGACTGAGATTAATCCATACCCTTTCATAACAAAGGACATGATGGTCCTATTTCAAATAAGCTTCTGCCACCTATTCAGGCTGTACGTAGAAATACGTACGCCTAATCGGCCACGATCCATGCGTGCAGGCCCCATTTAATCCTTCTTTTAAGAGTAACCTCCAAAAAATAATGCTATTGGCGTGATTCAAACACAACACCTCCTATTCTAGTCTCCCTCCGGTCCTTTTTACTCTGCACACTGGATTTGCCAAAAGTCAAACTTTGCTAAGTTTGACCAAATTTATATTAAAAATTATTAGCATCTATAATATCTAATAAATATAATACTAAAATATATTCCGAGATGAATCTAAAGATATTGGTGTTGTTATGTGAATGTCAATAATTTTTTATATAAACTTGGTCAAAGTTAGATGAGAGTGATTTCAGAAAAACCTAATATGCAGAGTAAAAAGGACCGGAGGGAGTACATAGCACTTTAATCCAACGGGATAACTTCCCACTTGTGTCAAGAATCCATTTTTTCTTTTCCTGTACAAAACGGTGTGGCATGGTTGGGCTCGTCCAAAAGGCCCCGACGGAGTCTTGGGCCATGGCTGTCGCACTTTTCCTTATCTATTTATTATTTTTCTTTCCTTTTTTCGTTATTTCATTTTTTTTTCTTTCTTGAGTTTAGTTATTTTTTTCCATTCACAATTTCAATAGCTGTTGGGATTTTTTAGCATTTTTTATAAATTTTTTGATGTTTTTAACATTTTCAGAAATTATTTGAAATTCCAAAATTATTAACAAATTAAAAATAGACGGTTAGAACACAAAGATATGTTTATGTTGGTTCGTAATTATGGAAATTTCATATTTGAAGAATTGAATTTGAGAAAACTACGTGTTCACGGATGCAGCCGTCGAGGCTAGCCCGACACCCTACTCTTAACTGGTGTTTTTTTGCACTATGAATAAATGACCCATGTCTGATTCGAATGGCTTTTTGCAGTAGCCTGACATGGACATAATAGGCATCCATGCCTGATTCAAACGACTTACGACACAGTCGGCATGCTCTTATTCACGGAAATAATTGAATATATATAACTTCTCGTATGAAAGTTACAGTTGGCATGGTGACATGAAATGGTAATACAAGGTGATGAAAAAAATAATGCATTTGACGGATGTCAAAAAATGAGGTGTTCACAAATAGACATGAACACCGTGTGTCTAACATGGTTTTTTTTGTAGATGCCAGAATGACCCCAACTTTTGCCACTAAGGGTGCATGCCCATGGTAGGCATGCATGTCTGATTTGAATGAATCTGGGCACCGTTGCCACGTTGCAACACGTTCGGTTATTTATCGGCCTTTTTTCATCGAGAAAACTTCAGAAAATACAAAACTTGTTGAAAACGAAAACAACCTGACATGATGGCATGAGTTGGTGATACAAGGTGATGGAAAAAAAATAGCCCATTCGACAAATGCAAAATACGAGGTGTACAGAAACGGAGCGTTCTAGCCACCCGAACACCCTTTTCTTAACATGATTTTTGTTGTGCATGAGATGAATGACCCTAAAATTTGCCACATAGGGTGTGTGCCCATAGTAGGCATTCATGCTTGGTTTGAATGAATTCGCACGCCGTTTGCACGTTGTGACATGTTTGGCCATTTATCGGCCTTTTTTCACCGAGAAAACTCCAAAAAATACAAGACTTGGCGAACGAAAACAACTTGGTATGGTGGCATGAATTGGTGATACAAGGTGATGGAAACAAATGGGGGCATTTGACGGATGTAAAAAACCAGGTGTTCATGAACTGACCCTTCTGGCCCGAACACCCTCGGTCTAACATGGTTTTTTGTTGGACATGTGAGGAGTGACCCCAATTTTTGCCACCAAGGGTGTGTGCCCGTGGTAGGCATTCATGCCTAGTTTTAACGAATCATTTATTGACCTTTTTCGCCGAGAAAACTCCAAAAAATACTAAACTTGTCAAAACAGAAATAACTTGGCATGATCGCATGAATTGATGATACATCGTGATGAAAAAAAATTGGCACCATCTGAAGGATGTGAAAAAACAGGTGTTCACAAACAAACCTTTCTGATCTACCCGAACACCCTCTGTCTAACATGCTCTTTTGGACATGTCAAAAATGACCCCAACTTTTGCCACCAAGGGTGCGTGCCCATGGTAGGCATTTATGCCTGGTTTAAACGAATTCGGAATTCGTTTAAACGTTGCGACACGTTCAGTCATTTATCGGTCTTTTTTCAACAATAGAACTTCAAAAAATACGAAATTTGCCAAAAACCGAAAACGACATGGCATGGTGGCATGAGTTGGTGATACAAGGTGATGAAAAAAATGAGGTCATTCGACGAATGTTGAAAAACAAGGTGCTCACAACTCGCTTGCTTGCCCGCCCGCTCGCGCACGTGCTCGCTCACTTGCCCGCACGATCATATTTTTTGGTTAGTCTAGTAGGGAAAAACTGGTCGGTTTTTTAATACTGTAGAAAATATATTAGGAAATAACAAAGGTTTGCAAAAAAATCAAAAAGTTTCACTGAAAAACGAAGAAAAGGTCATAGATTTGAAAAAAACTTCATGAATACTGAAAATAAGTTCATAAAAGTTGAAAAAGTTTATCGATTTAAGAAAAGAACTTCATCAATTTGAGAAAAAAGCACAAATTTAAAAAAAATCATCGAGTTTGAAAAAAAGTTCATCAATTTTCAAAAGCTCATGAATTTTAAAAAAAATCATGAGATTTTCAAAAAGTTCATGAAATTTGAAACAAAAATGTTCGGAGAGATTGGAAAAGGAAAAACAACAATGGAAAAATTGCACAGATTTGCAAATTCACGAATTTGAAGAAAACAGAAAAATAAAATAAACTAGAACCCCCAAAAAGGAAAAAAAAACGACCAGCAAACAACAAGTAAGGAAAAACAAGTCCGTTGTTACACGAGACGCAGTCTTCCAGTTGGTTAGGTCGAATCGTTGTGAACCTTTTGGTTGCGTGTTCGAAGCCCAACCAACCCCACGTACGCATCCATTTAGTGTAGCAAAAGCAAAATAAAATTGTAAAGTGGGCGGAGGGGAGGCAGCCAGTATGTACTCCCTCATTCCCAAAATACTTATCTTTGATTATACTTGTTTTTGATTTGTCAATGGATGTATCTAGTCATATTTTAGTGTTATATACTTTTCTATTTAGACAAATCTAAGACAAGAATTTTGGAACGGAGGGAGTACAAACGTGTATGTGTACGTCCTGGAAAAAGACCCATACGAAGGTGGGTGTACGTTTCTCTGAAAAGACCATGCTGCTCTTATACGTTTCGTGAAGGGGGGTTGTACCGAGATTCTTTCATATACACGTTCAGTTTTGCAGCAGAATGTCTATGTATAGAACGTCTATATTCTCTCATCTATATTTTAATATTATTTTCTAACTACCAATTCAACTACCATTTCAATGATAATTCAAACAATTTATATTGCATTGGTTTCTAATACTTTTCAAACTGCTATATTCCCAATGACTGCTTTTTCAAGAGATTTTGTAAGGGCATATTTCTTCCTAAGTAGTTTTGGTGATTGATGATAATGCATTTGCGAACTAATCATGTGCTCTAAACTTTTTCAGATATATCTCACCTAGGCACAAGACGATTATGTGCCTCTCGGAATCTATGGAAGACAATGTTTCCTTTTGCTTCTTTTTCGGTGGATTTGAGTAATAGGAAAGCCGTACTATTAAGAGGGGGTCCGCTTCGGAAAGGTTTGGGTGGAATCAACACGTACACGTCTATACTTTTGCACCACTTTTCCTTTGCTTCTCTGGTGCTCCGGCTATTTTCCTCGTAGGTACAAAACCATGGCTTCCTACTAATACAACTGCCTGGCATGCGGTAGTACCGCTCATAGTAAGCGGTAGTACCGCATAGCCACACGGTAGTACCGCCTCCGGACAGCGGTATTACCGCACAAAGCGGTAGTACCGTATCCTGAGCACGGTAGTACCGTGTAGCTGGCCCGATATCGTAACTAGTACGGTAGTAGGTGCGGAAGTAATTTTTTACTTCCGCATCCTACGCGGTAGTACCGCTTGGGGCAAGCGGTAGTACCGTGTCGAGTTTTTGTTACTACCGTATTTCTGCGGATGTAGCTACGAATGTATTTTATTTCATCCGCTCTTGTCCTCGGCTTGCTTATCTCCGCCTTGCGGTAGTACCGCAGGGGCGTGTGGTAGTACCGCTCAGGCAGTACTACCGCTCGTTGTGTCAACACACAGGGTTAAGTCTGGGCTAGTACTGCACCAGCGGTAGTACCGCATCTCGAGCGGTAGTACCGTAACTTACGTGCGGTAGTACCGCGCTCTTCGGACAAAAATGTGGGATAACGGTTGGATTTGTTCTCCCACTATATATAGGGAGTCTTCTTCTCCAAGAAGACCAACCTCTTCCTCCCCAAAGCTCCATTGTTGCTCAAAGCTCCATTTCCGCCCGATCTCTCTCCCTAGCCAATCAAACTTGTTGATTTCCTCGGGATTGCTTGAGAAGGCATCGATCTACACTTCCACCAAGAGATATTTGATTCCCCCCACTAATCCTTGCGGATCTTGTTACTCTTGGGGTGTTTGAGCACCCTAGACGGTTGAGGTCACCTCGGAGCCATATTCTATTATGGTGAAGCTTCGTGGTGTCGTTGGGGGCCTCCAATTCGGTTGTGGAGATAGCCCCAACCTTGCTTGTAAAGGTTAGGTTGCCGCCTTCAAGGGCACCACTAGTGGAATCACGGCACCTTGCATTGTGTGAGGGCGTGAGGAGAATACAGTGGCCCTAGTGGCTTCTTGAGGAGCATTGTGCCTCCACACCGCTCCAACAGAGACGTACTTCCCCTCAAAGGGAAGGAACTTCGGTAACACATCCTCGTCTTCACCGGTTCCACTTGTGGTTATTTATTCCCTTTACTTGCGCAAGCTTTACTTGTTTATCTTATATAGCTTGCTTGTGAGGTTGTTATCTTTGCTTCCTATAAGTTGTCATCATAGTAGCATATCTAGACAACTTACTTTGTTGCTTAATTTAAATTGGTTAAGAAAAGCTAAAAATTGTTAGTTGCCTATTCACCCCCCTCTAGTCAACCATATCGACCCTTTCAGATTTGCTGATAGTATCCACAAAACTTGCTCACTTGTTCACTAATAGTGGCCCCAAAATTAAGTCCAGTAGCACTGAACATATCCAGTTAACGTGCACGGCCAATGCACTGCCACATATTCAGTTAACCTGCACTGAACATATTCAGTTACACTACTCCTGGATACCCTGTGCGGCTACCTCAATAAAGAGACACGAGGTGGCCCTCGAGCCCGGCGGCAGCCGCTGGATCCATCTCCAACCTGCCCTGCCCCATCTTTGCCTCCACCTGCTTCATCGGACCCTGCACGGGTGTGCGCACCGGCCGCCGGCCGCCGGTCGCGAGCAGTGGCGACGTCCCCCAACCCTCCCTCTCTATCGCTCGAAGAAGAAAGGAGCCGTACCTCGAGGGAGCAAACGACGACCTCGCGACGTTGCAGGCGCGCTCCAACGACTCCGGATGGTGGCGCAAAACGCTCTGGGATGGACATGTTCCTCTATCTACGGCGTATCGACGATGTCCATGCGTAGACGATGTGGAGGTGAATTTGGACGATGTGGATGGATAGACGACGCGACGCACGAGCTGCTGGGAGGCCGTTTTCAGGCCTTCGTCGTGTATATGGGCTTTAGACGGGCTGTTGGAGATGCTCTTACCATACCAAGAATGCTACACACAAGGACTGCACACACACAAATATTAAGGATGGGCTGACCTGTTGTTTTTTTAATTGGCAAAAGTAAACCGCTCCTCCTAATTAACCGTCCCCCTGTTCTAAGAGCATCTCTAGTAGAACCCTCAAACCCTTAAATGTAAAATCAGTTTTAAGGGTTGAGAATTGCCCATTTTTGACACTTTTAAGGGTTGAAAAACAGGGGCAAAGACTAGAACCCTCGAACCCAACCCTTATATCGGAATATTCCGTTATAAGGGTTGGGTTTGAGGGTTCTAGTCTTTGCCCCAACCCCAACCCTTAAAACTGTCATTTCATATATCACACATTTCATCACATTTCATCATATGACATATCACAAATTCAATCACATTTGACATAAAACAATAATCATTCTAGTTATTATTACAGCACCGAATAAAACAATAATCATTCAAATTATTACAACAATGTTTGAGCAAATTACAATATAAAACAATGTTTGAGCAAATTACAACAATTATAACATACTACTCCCTCCGTCCGAAAATACTTGTCATCAAAATGAACAAAAAGGGATGTATCTATAACTAAAATACATCTAGATACATCCCCTTTTATTCATTTTGATGACAAGTATTTCCGGACGGAGGGAATACCACATAATGGTTACACCAGATGTAACAAACACAACAGCTGATGTTGAATATTGTTCACATCAGGATAACTACCACCTAATCTGATCCCTAAAGCTAGTGAGATGCTACCTGAGAGTTGATGAGCCAATTAGTGGCAGTAAAAGGACCAGTGAGTCCTTCTGCGATAACAAAGAGAGTCCAGAAATAGATCAGTAGTCATGTAATAGTAGCCATTAAATGGGTTAACTGCAGTAGTTGTACAACATATAGGTATAAAAAATTCTGAACATCCAAAATTATAAGGTATAAAAAATTCTGAACACTCAGGATACTTTCTTAGGGTTAACCATGCCTAAAACTGCAAATAGGCATCACCAGCCACAACCAGCATGCATATACAAGATATATACTTCTTTGAAAATAACCATCCGGTGTCCAGGATAAGAGTACCTTACTCCACAGCCCACCATGCTGAGCACAACAGTTTGCCACTCCCATGGCACATCCCACCGGCGAAGGATGGGCCACTCGTTCGAATCCTGCTTGCATCCAAACGCAACAGTCTGAGTGTCAGCAGGACAACAAAGTCTGAATATTCACAGTCCAACTAGAGTTCAGTAATGTTTCCATGGCAAGATAGTATCGTTGCCGCTCCTCGAGCTCCTGCTCCACCGGCCGGTCTCCGGCGGCCGCAGTATTGGAGGCAATGCAACTCTCGATATATTGATCGGGTGCATAGTGCACGTATATATAGATACAAGGGCAGCCCTCGGCCTCATCTATACAAGGAAACTAGAGGCGGGGCTGGCAGGAGATTATCCTGACTGATTACATGCACATATATGTTCAACACCCCCCCGCAGTCGATACGTCACCAGTGACGCATAGACTGGACCGGAACTCCTCAAATGTAGGCGTCGGTAACCCCTTCGTCATGACATCGGCAAACTGCTGAGCGGTGGGAACATGAAGAACGCGGACGCGCCCAAGAGCCACCTGCTCTCGCACGAAGTGGATGTCGAGCTCAATGTGCTTCGTGCGACGATGATGAACGGGGTTGGCGGAGAGGTAGACCGCGGAGACATTGTCACAGTAGACAATGGTGGCCTTCGGGACGTCAAGAAGTAACTCCTGAAGGAGCTGTCGGAGCCATGAGCACTCAGCGACGGCGTTGGCCACAGCACGATACTCAGCCTCGGCACTGGAGCGGGATACCGTGGGTTGTCGTTTAGACGACCACGATATGAGCGAGGGCCCCAGGTAGACGCAGTAGCCGGAAGTCGAACGTCGTGTGTCCGGGCAGCCGGCCCAATCGGCGTCACTGTAGGCGATCAGGTCAGTCGAGGGTGAGGCCGTCAACGTAAGACCTAGAGCCGTGGTTCCACGGATGTACCGAAGAATCCGCTTCACCAAGTTCCAGTGAGTGTCGCGAGGGGCGTGCATGTGGAGACACACCTGCTGGACGACGTACTGCAAGTCCGGCCGAGTGAGGGTCAGGTACTGAAGGGCGCCGACGATGGAGCGATAAAACGCTGCATCTGGCGCGGGGGAGCCGTCGAACGCAGAGACCTTCGCCTTCGTGTCGATAGGCGTGGGGACAGACTTGCAGTTAAGCATGCCTGCCCGCTCAAGAAGGTCCTGCGCATACTGCTGCTGGTGAAGAAAGAACCCATCGGAGCGTCGGACCACCTCAATGCCGAGGAAGTAGTGCAACGGGCCAAGGTCCTTAATGGCGAACTCGGCGCTAAGGCGAGCAGTATGCTGACGAAGAAGCTCTGGCGAGGAAGCCGTCAGGATGATGTCGTCGACGTATAGAAGCAGGTAGGCGGTCGCCGGAGCCTGGTGATAGACGAACAGCGAGGCGTCGGAGCGAGTGGCCCGGAACCCGAGCTGCTGCAGAAAGCCTGCGATCCGCTGGTACCAGGCGCGAGGGGCCTGCTTCAGCCCATACAAAGAGCGGGAGAGCAGGCACACGTGATCAGGCTGGGATGCGTCGACGAAGCCGGTCGGCTGCTGACAGAATACCTGCTCCGAAAGATGGCCATGCAAGAACGCATTCGACACATCCATCTGATGCACCGGCCAGGCGCGAGAAACCGCAAGCTGAAGGACTGCACGGATCGTGCCCGGTTTGACAACTGGGGCGAACGTATCGGTGAAGTCGACTCCAGCGCGCTGTCGAAACCCGCGGACCACCCACCGAGCCTTATAACGCTCGAGAGACCCGTCAGGACGAGTCTTATGTCGAAAGACCCACTTGCCGGAGATGACGTTGGCATGGGGTGGCCGCGGGACAAGCTGCCAGGTGCGGTTGCGCACTAGCGCGTCGAACTCCTCCTGCATCGCAGCGAGCCAGTGGGGATCGCGAAGGGCGGCTCGAGCAGACGATGGGAGAGGTGACGGCGCAGATGTCGAGGCAGCGAGGAGGTACTCATCCGCGGGATAACGCGTGCTGGGCTGGCGAATACCAGCGCGAGCACGGGTGACCATGCGGGTGACCGGGGCGGCCGGCGGAGTCGGCGGGTCCGGCGGTGCAGCCGGTGAGGTGGTCGTCGAGGAGCCAGGGTCAGGCGCAACGGATGCACTCGCTGACCGGGCTGCAGACTCGACGGGAGTCGGGCCGGCGGAAGCCGTCGAGGAGCCCGGGTCAGAAGCGCTCGCTGACCGGGCTGCGGACTCAACGGGAGTCGGGGGCGCCGTGGCCGCCGGTGAGGATGGAGACGGGCCGGCGGAAGCCGTCGAGGAGCCCGAATCAGGCGCATGGGATGCGCTCGCTGACCGGGCTGTGGACTCAACGGGAGTCGGGGGTGCCGGGATGTCCGGCGAGGAGGCCGTCGAGCCGGCGGGCGAGGACACACTGGGTCCAGGGGCGGCAGGAGCGCCGAAACCAGGTGGTGGCCCGCGCGCGGCAGGGGGCCCGAAGCCAGGAGGAGGCCTGCGCGTGGCAGGGGGCCCGAAGCCAGGAGGAGGCCCGAGCGCGAGATGGCGGCTTTCCCTAGTGACGCCAGGAGCCGCGGGTGATGATGGTGAGTCGGCCGGTGGCGGTACCTGGTGAAAGGGAAAAGACCTCTCGTCAAAGTAAACGTGCCGTGAAGTAAAAACTCGGTGGGAAACCGGATCATAGCAGCGATAGCCTTTGGTGTTAGGTGGGTATCCGAGAAAGATGCATGCCACGGAGCGAGGTGCGAGTTTATGGGGAGTGGTGGAGGCGATGCTAGGATAACAGAGACACCCAAAAACACGAAGGTCATCGTAGGAGGGCATGCTACCGAAGAGAAGATGATGTGGTGCAAAATTCCCACGAGCGCGAGTCGGACGGATGTTGATGAGGAGAGAGGCGGTGGAGAGAGCGTCCGGCCAGAACCGGGGCGGGACATTGGCATGGAAGAGAAGAGTGCGCACACAATCATTGAGGGTGCGAAGTATCCGTTCGGCGGGCACACAATCATTGAGGGCTTAGGAGCGGAAGCTAGGGTTGGATCGGGAGGAAACTGATACCATATTGGAGGCAATGCAACTCTCGATATATTGATCGGGTGCATAGTGCACGTATATATAGATACAAGGGCAGCCCTCGGCCTCATCTATACAAGGAAACTAGAGGCGGGGCTGGCAGGAGATTATCCTGACTGATTACATGCACATATATGTTCAACACGCAGCAACCACTGCTGAGCTCCTGCTGCTGCTGAAGCTGCTACGCGGCCAGTTCTTGGGGTGGGAAATGGCCTCCTGTGCTTGGATAGGAGGAGGGATCTGCATGGGAGCGGCCGGAGGAGGACAAGAGAGAGCGGAGACGACGACGTGGGGGCCAATCGAGGCCGCGACACCGAGCGCTCGCGCTGCCTGGACAAGGCCGTCTCCCTGGCGTACCGCGCGGTGGAGCTCCGCCGGGCGTCGCGGCCCTTCTCGGCGGGCGCGGGGAACCTGAGCCGCCCGCGCGATTCGTCCTCCCCGCGCTGCACCACCACCTCCTCGGCGGGCGCGGCGACGGCGGCCGCGGCAGGCGCGGCAGGCGGGCGCGGCAGGCGCGGCGGCGGGCGGGGGCGCGGCGACGGCGGGCGCGGCAGGCGCGGCGGCGGGCGGGGGCGCGGCGACGGCGGGCGCGGCAGGCACGGCGGCGGGGGGG
>LR738713.1:159609391-159641351 GCA_902687465.1 Secale cereale
GGGGGGGGCGGCGGGCGGGGGCGCGGCGACGGCGGCCGCCTCCATGGCCGGACGCGGGAGGAGGTAGGCGGGGGCGTTTTCCCTCCCGCGCAATCTGTGAAGTGGAGTGCGGGTTGGGGGGAGTTTTTCCTCCCAACCCTCACTTCTACAGGCTGGGAGGAGGTTTGAGGGTTCGACCTCTAATTTTTCTTACGGATTTGAGGGTTTAGGGGTTCTAGTCTACGGGTTTTTTTGGACGAAAACTGTAAAAAAACGGTTATTTTTAGAGATTTGAGGGTTTGAGGGCTCTACTAGAGATGCTCTAACCCGGTGGGGTGGGCGCCGGGCCCGTAAAACTCTGTATTATTTCGTTGATGTAGCAAAGCCGCTTACGAGACCAACCGGCGCACGCTAGAAGATCCTAACTAAAGATTATCTTTTGCGGGTCTCCTCTAAGGCCTTGTACAATGCAAGATGCTTAGGGTGAGTGTTTAGCAAAATAAATCAAGCTTTTCCTAATTACTAATGCTTATCTCTATATGATGGATGCTTAATTAAGCGTCTATCCTATGCAAATATAGGCACCGGTGCTTCAGAAAAGCCGGTTTATTTCTCTATGTATCTTTCTTAAGCACATTGCATTGTACATGACCTAAAAATCACTTTTTGTGTGTGGAGCGCGCCAAATTGTGCGCCACGTGAAAACTTCTTCTGGATTTCAGTTATTTTTTGTTATTTTATGTGTTTTCAGATTTTTAGATGATTTACTTTTTTGACTTTTCGATTTCTACTTGGTTTCCCCTAGGTTTTGAAATGATTTTTTTATTTTTGTTGATATTTATTTGAAAAACAGTGCTTTTCCACAAAGAGGCACATCATATGCTTCTGTGAGAAGGACAGTTGTGCTTCCTGAAAAAGGAAAAGCATTGTGTGTGCTTTCAGGAGAAGCACATTACTTCTCATGAAGGCACAAATTTGGTTCCGTGAGAAACACATCATGTGCTTTCCGCCACGGGAAGCACAAGCACATATGTGTTTCTCCTAGAAGCACAGATTAGCTTCTGCCAGAAGTACAACCCGTGCATCCATGAGAAACACATCTAAAAAAAATGAAAATGCACAGTTATGCTTCCACCAGCTTCACGCCTGTAGCCTGCCAATACACACGAGTCCAATGTGAGTCCAATGTTGCGTATGTAGGCGCGGTCATGCATGATAGGCATATAGTTTCTCCCAACCGGTTGCGAGCCAACGAACGTTGCCTCTCTGATGGGTAGTTGAGACCCCCAGCAAATCGCAAGCGCCTCTCAATTCAGGAGTCCGATGGTGAGTTTGGCGTGCATTATATGTTGGGAAACATAGTAGAAAACAGAAAAAAAATCCGCACTACGATCAACCAAGAACACTATAAAGACACAATAGTGTTTTGGATTAGGCCGTTACCAACTCTGAGTTGCAGCAGAAGAAGACGAGTCGGTGTAGATCATACTTGGAGTTCCTTGAACCGTTGATGAATGATCTCTCGAACGGAAGACCGAAAGCACGTCCTCTCTACGGATTGCAAGCGTATGGTTTTCATGATCCGACAACGCTTCGTCGTCCAGAGATAACGGTTGTCGGTAATTAGAGGGAAGAGATTATAACCAAACTGGGTTTCTAATTATAAGGATTAGACAATCTAGGTCTAGCTCTAATTACATTAACTAGGATCAATTAGAACTTGAACTAGAACTAGAGGACTAGAGGAGGCTCCAAAAATTTGTGTCAAAAAGGTGCCAATACCTCTAGTATATATAGGCAAAAAACTCACATCCCGTGTCGCCCTCCTCGCGGGCGACCAGGGAGCACGGCTCTGCCGACGCCTAGGGTTCCCTCCCCCGCCGCGACTTCCCTCGCCACCGCCGACAAGAGCCCTAGGCAAAGCCCTTGTGTTGTTGGTGGCGGCAGGGATCTCCTCTCCATGCATGAGGGTCGGGGCATGCTACTTGTGAGCTGCTTTGGGATTTTCCTCGAAGAGGAGAGAAGATGCAGTACAGTAGAGATAAGTATTTCTCTCGGTGAGAACCAAGGTTTATCGAACCAATAGGAGAATCTTGCAAAGCCTCGTGAATACCACTTGCACACACAAAAGCAAATACTTGCACCCAACACGGGTGCTACTTGTGAGCGGCGTTGGGAATTTTTTTTTTGAAGAGGAGAGGAGGTGCAGTACAGTAGATATTAATATTTCCCTCAGTGAGAACTAATGTATCAATTCAGTACGAGAATCACGCAAAGCCTCGTGAACAACACCTACACACAGAAAAGCAAATACTTGCATCGAACACGGGCAAGAGGGTTGCCAATCCCCTTGAGCTCGTTACTCGCAAGGATTAAATCTCATAGTGGTAGATACATAAATTGCAAAACAAAATAAAAATAATAAAATTGCAGCAAGGATATTTTTGGATTATATATACATGCCGAAGTATCAAGTGAAAACTTGACTTCAGTGAAAATCTGGAAACTTGAATCCCACCCCGTTGGATCTGTAGCGAATGGCATCAACTCAAGGGCAGAGCTCCCACCAGCAACTTAAACACACATTAGCACAAAACCTCCTCTCTTATTCGCCATCTAGGGCCAAGGTCCTTGACTATTCATGAGATGGATTCGTCTTCAACCCTGTTATGCGTCCCAATGGAGCCTCAACCGTACCGCCGGCTAGCCTTTGCCCTCCGTCGGCTCCAACGAAACCTCCGCCGACAGAGACTTCCCCTCCACCGACCTCGACGGGCTCCTAGTCGGCTATGACTCTCCCTCCATCGGTCACGTCTGGCACCATGACTTGCCTTTCGCTGATCACGATAGGGCTGCCATCGGCTGCTTCACGCCCTCTGCGGACCGTTACTGACTCTTTGGAGTACCCCCACCACTACCCCTCGATCTTGATGGTCATGCCTCTGTTCAGTCCCCTGACCTCCCCTTCTATTTGATTTGAGGAAAGCCGGTGCTTTTAATTTTGGTGTAGAACAAGATAAAATTAAGAGCTTCCGTGTTATCTTTTGACCTATTGAGGGCATGAATTTCATGTGGTATGAGCTTTTGAGATTTCTGTATCTCTGAATGTTTAAGTTTGAGAATTTTCTAGTGTTTGTATTGTGAATCCAAATGGTAGCAAATGTGTCATCTGAAGAGAATTGGTAACAATCAACAAACTAATTTACAAATTATGCAAATAACTGGCCATTAAACTCTCGCATTCACTATTTAATTGGGAGATGATTTGAGCCATTTTGTAGGTTCTTTTCTCCTGCAGAAATGAAACAACCCATCATGCAGAGTATGCTTGTGATCTTTTAGGAATACAAACCGCTATTTGCTGAAAGCCTGCAAGCTTTTGATGCTTACTGCATTTCAGGAATATGAATTGCTCTTTGCTGCAAGCATGTAACCTTCCGATGCTTACTGCATTTTAAGTTCTTAATATTACTAGAAACTGCATTTTAAGTTTCCATCATTATTTAGATCCATACAAACAAGTCACTCCATTAGTCATATACTCCTATAAATTAAAGCAAGAAATTCTGTTGAATCTTGAGTGGTAATACATCAACATTCAGCTACAAGTTTACAAAGGAGGAGCAACAAAGTCAGAGAGAAAAATCTGTACATCAAGAATTAGGAGGAGCTACAACTTCACACTGAATCAGATACTACCTACACGAAATTTACATGAATATCGTAGCACTATTTTGCTGGACGGGCTCCCTACACACACATACAAGACACGACCACCAGCGCCACTCGAGCCACTCGACTTCATCTTCGGAAACGGTGTAGCAAGAGCGTTCGGACCCCAGCTCGAGGTGAGCTTCAGCGCCTGGACCGCCACAGCTATGTGCCCCGCCAGCTGTAGTCGCCTCACCTCGCGAGCCCTCCCCGTCGTTGTGAGCTCTGTCTATGTCCACCTCACCTCGCGAGCCGTCGCCGTTGTTGCGAGCTCTGTCTATGTCCGCCAAACCTCGGGACGTCTCCCGGCCGAGGGGAGCTTCGACACTGTGGGTGCCTGCACCGCCGCCGCTAGGACTGCTGGCTCTGGCTGCCTCGCCGCAGTAGCCGTCCCCATTAGGCAGCGCCGGCGCCTCGGCAGCCATCCGGCGTGGGGCGTCCCGGCGTCGCCGTGGGATAGGAACGGGAGGGGATAAGAGCATCTCTAGCCGTCTAGCCGTTAAAATCGTCGCCTTGGGGCGAACCGACCCTAACCGCGTGTTGGCTCGCCGGTCGCCGCCCCATGGCGCATTTTTGCTTTTTTTAAACAATATCCGGCCCCACATTTGCACAAACAAGACGCAAATTTAACCAAACTTCGACGAGTTCATCAAATATTTTACAAAAAGGAAAAAAAGACACTACTAGACCCGCCGTCGCCCTCGCCCTTGGCGTTCCTCGCCGCCCGCCGCCCGCCGCCCTGAAGTTCTACATGCCGAGGAGCTTGTAGAACTGTGTGTAGTCGCCGTCGTCGTCGTCGTCGCCTCCTCCTCTACGGCCGCCATCCCTGCTGCTCCACTGCCCAGGGTCGCCCAGGCGCGGCGGGTTGGATGGTCCGGGGGCATCCTCGTCCTCGTCGCTGTCGAGGATGACCACGCCGCCCCCCCTCGCGCCCACGCTGGCGGGCAGCTATCTCCTCCAGGGCTCGACGCTGCCGGACCATCTCGTTGTGGAGGTAGTCATCACGCGCCCACTGTAGGGTGACCTCGTCGGATATGCCGGACCGGGCAATGGCGTCGTATTCCGTGGGGAGGCCAGACTCCACCTTCGGGCTGACGAGCCGGGCAGAGGTGGAGGAGGACTCGGCGATGCGGACGCCGCAGCTGCGGGTGCGCCGGCTGATCAGCGTGTCCTAGGGCTCTGGCTTGACGGGGAGGAGGGAGGGAGAGCCGGACGTGCGGCCGGACGAGGAGGAGGACGCCGGGTCCATGCGTCTCGGCGTCCACGAGCTCCCACGCCGGTGGGAGAAGGTGGGGGGCGCGGCGTACTCTAGCCTAGGCGTGTTGATGCCCTAGATGTACTCGAGGACAGCCTCCAGCGTGCGGCCGAGCACGCCCACCATCGGCGGCGCCCGTCAACGTTGTAGTCCTCGGAGGGCACGATGTCGTTGGTGGCCTCGAGCTACTCGGCGTGGCGACGCCGGAAGTACGGCTCACACACCGTGCTGTCGGGGGCATACCTCGGCCCTTCTCTCGCCGCCTACAACAGAGAGGAGCGGATGCGAGCGATCTCCGGACGCCTGGCCGCTCCAGTGGGCGGCGGTGGCACCGGGACCCCACCGGCGCTTATACTCCACGTCCCGGGCACCCGCATGTCCAGTGGGACCGGATACGCGGCCTCATAGAGAAGACGGGCCGGGCTTCGTCCAGGTGAAGGTGGCGGCGGCCGAAGCCGTTCGTCGCCGCGCCATCACCTGGGTAGCGCTCGGCCATTGGGTGAAATGGAAACGGCGAGAAGAGAGGAGGAACGGGGAGTCGGCGGCGGAGAGTGATGGATGTGCGTGGCTCACCCGTGCGGGAGGGGGCGGCTTATATAGCCACGGCCGGGCGGCGCCGCGTGGCCGCCGTGTGTACGTGTGGTAGGCGAGGGATGCGTGTCGCCGTGCCTTCACTGTGCCGCTCGTGAGAGGCATCAATGGAGGATGACTGGCGTGGCAGTGCGCGGTAGCTTTGGCATTGATTCCCCCGCGGGAATCGAGGCAATGAGGACAACAAAGCAACGAGAACAGTCGAGTCGCTGCCAAGGAGGGCCCGCTTATTTTTGCGCCAAAAACGATTCGACCGGCACCCCCAAGCGCCCCCCAGTGCGCCGGGTTCGGCCTGGGTCTGCCGGCGTCAATTTTGGCTCGAGCCGAGGTAAAAATGACATTTGGGGGCGCGACTGGGCCGATTTTTCGACGCCGGCGGCCAAAAAATCGCCTGGGGGACCTTGTTGGGGGCGCGGCTGGAGATGCTCAAGCCAATGCCCCAAAACATGACAGCATTACGAGGAAGGAGGGGGGTTTTGTGCTAATGTGTTTAAGTTGCTGGTGGGAGCTTCGCCCTTAAGTGGATGCCGATCGCTACAGATCCAACGGAGTGGGATCCAAGTTTCCAGATTTTCACTGAAATCAAGTTTTCACTTGATACTTTGCATACATACACACACATACACATAACACTATTCTGATCACGGGATGAGAATAATATTATGATTACAACTTGACCTGCCCCACTACTAGTAGGTTGAACTTCTCTCTGAACTAGGTTGAACTTCCGCCAACATTGCCCAAACGGGGCTTGCGATATACCGTTGGAAAGCTATGCACACCACTATCATGACCCAACTTAATTTTTGTCAAAATGTAAGCGGTTTAAGAGTAGTTTTGAAAACCGTTTTTATTCACACAAAAAACGTGAATTGTTTTTTCGATCGCATTTCTAAACAATTTATCGGAATGAGGCATATAATATGGCGTTGGAAAGCTGCTGCAAAACCGCTCGTTCCACATGTTGAAAGATTTTCTCTAATTCTCTATGGTTAAAAATTAATTTGGAAAAACGTAAAATTTCACAAACCGAACAGCCGACTTTGTATTTTCGATGTCATTTTTGAATGGCTAATCCAATTGAGGCATATGATATGGCGTTGGAAAGCTTATGAAAATACGCTTCTTTTTCATGTTAAAAGTTTTTCCTAATTTTGAACGGTTTAAGAGTAATGTATAAAACGGTACAAATCCTACTGAGTTTGTATTTTCGAGCTCATTTTCTAACCGTGCGTCCGAATGCAGCAAATGATATGGCGTTGGTAAGCTTGAACAAATGCGGAACTTTTTGGTATGTATTGTTTCTCCCAACTATTTACGGTTTTAAGTCAGTTTCAAAAATGGCGAAAAACGTATTTTCGCTGTATTTTCTACAAACTTTATCGGAATGGAGCAAATAATATACCGTTGAAAAGCTACGGAGAATGCGAAACGTTTTCATGTTGATGGTTTTCCCTGATTCCTAGCATTTTTCAAGTAATTGCAAAAATGGCGAGATCAATCGTTCGGCCTTTATCGCGAAACATATTCTTCGAAAATGCACCGCGTAAAGAACCTGAACTTCTCGCCACATGTACTTGAACTTCACTATGTTTTTCACGTGCTTTTGTGGCTCGAAGCTCTGCATCCAGTCACCGAAATTGAGCAAGTGATATACCGATGGAAAGCTCCTGTAAACATGCAACTTCCCCGTGTTGATCATTTTTTCATACTCGCGTCAGTTTTAAAAGTTTTCATCTAAAATTTATTCAGTGCAGTAGTTGAACTTCCTGCTGTTTTCACGTTGAACTTCTGTGAAGTATTTTTGTTTGTAATTTCCTCATCCATTCATCAGTGTTACCCAAATGATATTCCTTTTGTACAAACCTCTCTCACAATATTTTTTTAACTTTCTCCGATCGAGGACTTGAACTTATAACAAAAAAAATTAGGACCATGCCTTTTAATTCATTTTTCTTATTGAAACACACACCATGTAGTACATGAAGTTTTTCCATTTTATAATTTGAATTTTGGTTTTCTTTTTGAAATCAAATTGCTACCAAATAATAACTAAACTTTGTTTGTGGATCGATAGAATTATTTAAAATGCAAAAAAAAACATTTACTTTTTTGTGTTTTTGAACATTGAAATACAAGGTGAACCTCTCTCGCAAGAATTTTTGAACTTTCTCGGGCCGAGCATTTGAACTTCTAGCAACAAAACTTTTAGCCTTTGATTTTTCATTCTTTTTTTTTCGTACCAAATGCACACCGTGTAATATGTGAACTTCTGGTACTAATCAACCCGAACCTCTCTCGGTCACGTGAAAATATCTAAGTTTTTAATAGGCATTGAACCGCTCTATCTTTTTTATTTGAACTTCATTGTATATTTTTTAGAATATGAAAATTGGAGTTTTTTCAGAAACATCGTATTTCTTCATATTTTCGAATTGAACTTGTGGCTCAATTTTTCAATCTTACAGCAAGTTTTTATTTGAACTTCTAGCTCAATTTTTTTCGAATTTCTCTTTTTTAAATAATAATACATGAAGTTAGAATAGTTACTTAATTTTTTGCATCATATATATTTAAGTGATCTTTTCCTATAAAACATGATCTTTTCTTTGTCTTCGAACTATTTCAATTTTTGCAATAGTAGTGCCAGAGAAAATTTGTTCTCATGGGCATTGCAACGAGAACCTTGAGAACATCAAATTGCAAGAAGAAAAAAAAATCATACTTTTTCCTTTTGCACAAACTACTGTACAAAGAATTATCACACTTCACAAAGGTCATTTAACCACAAGACTGTTGGCACACAGACTTGCAAACAAGAGGTGCGCCATATTTTTTAGGAACACCAAGTTTGAATCATAAACTAAAGAGTATACTGATCAAAATGTTTTAAGTACACACAAGAGTCCATAAGCTTTTCAGATAACAACATGTTGCCTCAGAAATTACAATTATGAAGAAGTTAAGAAACAATAAACAAGAGGAAAAAACATGTCTGAATGCACTTAAAAACATCTCTGCTTTCATCCACATCACTCTGAACTTCAGTCTTCCTTCAAACTGTGTGATTTGCTGCTGCAAAATAGGATGAGTAATACTAGAGGTTCTACACCATCATGTAATGTAGTTTTTTTCATCCGGTAGGGGAGAAGGGAGCAGCAGAAGGAAGAAGGTCAGCACCCGTGCGGAGAGAAGGCCATCTTTGGTCTAAGACGAAGGTCGGGAAGAGGATGGCCGACGACACACAAGGGGAAAGAAGAAAACTTCTGTACAGATCGACCAATATTTTTTAGATACATACCACATGATAAACAACACAATATTGTTTTTGATACACAGAAGGTTCATTCGCACATATACCTAAACAAAGCATAAATCCCAAATCTGATACAACTAACGGACATACACAAATAAAAAAATAGGTCAAATCATCAGTATTAGTGAGGAAAGAAGTGAAGTGCCGAGGCCAACAAGAAGATAGGGATATACAACACGAAGAAGCCAGTAGGATGAATGAATTCAATTCAAATTAATTGAGTGAGGAAAGTGTTGGGGAACGTAGTATTTCAAAAAAAAAAAAATCCTACGATCACGCAAGATCTATCTAGGAGAAGCATAACAACGAGTGGGAGAGTGTGTCCACGTACCCTTGTAGACTTAAAGCGGAAGCGTTTAGTAACGCGGTTGATGTAGTCGAATGTCTTCGCGATCCAACTGATCAAGCACGGAACGCACGACACCTCCGCGTTCAGCACACGTTCAGTTCGATGACGTCCCACGAACTCTTGATCAAGTTGAGGTCGAGGGAGAGTTCCGTCAGCACGACGGCGTGCTGACGGTGATGATGAAGTTACCGGCGCAGGGCTTCGTCTAAGCACTACACCGATATGACTGAGGTTTGTAACTTTGAGGGGGGCACCTCACACGACTAAGAAATCAACTTGTGTGTCTATGGGGTGCCCCTTGGCCACGTATATAAAGGAGGGGAGGAGGAGGGGGCATCCCTCTCTATGGCGCGCCCAAGGGGGAGTCCTACTCCCACTAGGAGTAGGTTTGCCCTTTCCTAGTAGGAGTAGGAGAAGAAGGAAGAGGGAGAGAGGGAGAAGGAAAGGGGGGGCCGACCCCCACCCCAACTCGGATTGGGCTTGGGGGGGGGGCGTCCTACACTTGGCTGCCTCCTCCTCTCTTCCACTAAGGCCCAATTAGGCCCATTGACTCCCTCGGGGGGGGGGGGTCCGGTAACCTCCCGGTACTCCGGTAAATGCCCGAACTCATCCGGAACCATTCCGATGTCCAAACACAGCCTTCCAATATATCGATCTTTATGTCTCGACCATTTCGAGACTCCCCGTCATGTATGTGATCTCATCCGGGACTCCGAACAACCTTCAGTACATCAAACCACATAAACTCATAATACCAATCGCCATCGAACATTAAGCGTGCGGACCCTACGGGTTCGAGAACTATGTAGACATGACCGAGACTCATCTTTGATCAATAACCAATTGTGGAACTTGGATGCTCATATTGGTTCCTACATATTCTACAAATACCTTCATAGGTCAAACCGCATAACAACATATGTTTTCCCCTTTGTCATCGGTATGTTACTTGCCCGAGATTTGATGGTCGGTATCATCATACCTAGTTCAATCTTGTCACCAGCAAGTCTCTTTACTCGTTCTGTAATACATCATTTCGTGACTAACTCATTAGTCGATTGCTTGCAAGGCTTATTATGATGTGTATTACCGAGAGGGCCCAGAGATACCTCTCCGACACTCGGAGTGACAAATCATATTCTCGATCTATGCCAACACCACAAACACCTTCGGAGACACCTGTAGAGCATCTTTATAATCACCCAGTTAGGTTGTGACATTTGATAGCACACAAGGTGTTCCTACGGTATTTGGGAGTTGCATAATCTCATAGTGAGAGGAACATGTATAAGTCATGAAGAAAGTAATAGCAGCAAAACTAAATGATCATAGTGCTAAGATAACAGATGGGTCTTGTCCATCACATCATTCTCATAATGATGTGATCCCTTTTATCAAATGACAACACACGTCTATGGTCAGGAAACATAACCATCTTTGATTAACGAGCTAGTCTAGTAGAGGCATACTAGGGACACTCTGTTTTGTCTATGAATTCACACATGTATCAAGTTTCCGGTTAATACAATTCTAGCATGAATAAAAGACATTTACCATGATATATAAGGAAATATAAATAAAAACTTTATTATTGCCTCTAGGGCATATTTCCTTCAGTCTCCCACTTGCACTAGAGTCAATAATACAGATTACATAGTAATGATTCTAACACCCATGGAGTTTTGGTGCTGATCATGTTTTGCTCGTGGAAGAGCCTTTGTCAACGGGTCTGCAACATTCAAATCCGTATGTATCTTGCAAATTTCTATGTCTCCCTTCTTGACTTGATCGCGGACGGAATTGAAGCGTCTCTTGACGTGCTTGGTTCTCTTCTGAAACCTGGATTCCTTCGCCAAGGCCATTGCTCCAGTGTTGTCACAAAATACTTTCATTGGACCCGATGCACTAGGTATTACACCTAGATCGGATATGAACTCCTTCATCCAGACTCCTTCATTTGCTGCTTCCGAAGCAGCTATGTACTTCGCTTCACACGTAGATCCCGCCACAACGCTCTGCTTGGAACTGCACCAACTGACAGCTCCACCGTTCAACAAAAATACGTATCTGGTTTGCGACTTAGAGTCATCCGGATCAGTGTCAAAGCTTGAATCGACGTAACCGTTTACGATGAGCTCTTTGTCACCTCCATAAATGAGAAACATATCCTTTGTCCTTTTCAGGTACTTCAGGATGTTCTTGACCGCTGTCCAGTGATCCACTCCTGGATTACTTTGGTACCTCCCTGCTAAACTTATAGCAGGGCACACATCAGGTCTGGTACACAGCATTGCATACATGATAGATCCTATGGCTAAGGCATATGCAATGACTTTCATTTTCTCTCTATCTTCTATAGTGGTCGGGCATTGAGTCTCACTCAACTTCACACCTTGTAACACAGGCAAGAACCCTTTCTTTGACTGGTCCATTTTGAACTACTTCAAAACTTTATCAAGGTATGTGCTTTGTGAAAGTCCAATTAAGTGTCTTGATCTATCTCTATAGATCTTGATGCCCAATATATAAGTAGCTTCACCGAGGTCTTTCACTGACAAAATTCTTATTCAAGTATCCTTTTATGCCATCCAGAAATTCTGTATCATTTCCAATCAACAATATGTCATCCGCATATAATATCAGAAATGCTATAGAGCTCCCACTCACTTTCTTGTAAATATAGGCTTCTCAAAAAGTCTGTATAAAACCATATGCTTTGATCAACTCATCAAAGCGTATATCCCAACTCCGAGATGCTTGCACCAGTCCATAGATGGATCGTTGTAGCTTGCACACTTTGTTAGCACCTTTAGGATCGAGAAAACCTTCTGGTTGCATCATATACAACTCTTCTTTGAGATATCCATTAAGGAATGCAGTTTTGACATCCATTTGCCAGATTTCATAATTATAAAATGCGGCAATTGCTAACATGATTCAGACAGACATAAGCATCGCTACGGGTGAGAAAGTCTCATCGTAGTCAACGCCTTGAACTTGTCGAAAACCTTTCGCAACAAGTCGAGCTTTGTAGACAGTAAGGTTACCATCGACGTCAGTCTTCCTCTTAAAGATCTATTTATTTTCAATGGCTTATCGATCATCCGACAAGTCAATCAAAGTCCACACTTTGTTCTCATACATGGATCCCATCTCAGATTTCATGGCCTCATGCCATTTTGTGGAATCTGGGCTCTTCATCGCTTCCTCATACTTCATAGGTTCATCATGGTCTAGTAACATGACTTCTAGAACAGGGCTACCGTACCACTCTGGTGCGGAACGTACTCTGGTTGACCTACAATGTTCAGTAGTAACTTGATCTGAAGTTTCATGATCATCATCATTAGCTTCCTCACTGATTGGTGTAGGAATCACTGGAACTAGTTTATGTGATGTACTACTTTCCAATTCGGGAGAAGGTACAATTACCTCATCAAGTTCTACTTTCCTCCCACTCACTTCTTTCGAGAGAAACCCCTTCTCTAAAAAGGATCCATTCTTAGCAACGAATATCTTGCCTTCAGATCTGTGATAGAAGGTGTACCCAATAGTTTCCTTTGGGTATCCTATGAAGACACATTTCTTCGACTTGGGTTCGAGCTTATCAGGTTGAAGCTTTTTCACATAAGCATCGCAGCCCCAAACTTTAAGAAACGACAACTTGGGTTTCTTGCCAAACCACAGTTCATAAGGCGCCGTCTCAACGGATTTAGATGGTGCCCTATTCAACGTGAATGCAGCTGTCTCTAAAGCACATCCCCAAAACGATAGTGGTAAATCGGTAAGAGCCATCATAGATCGCACCATATCTAATATAGTACGGTTACAACATTCGGACACACCATTACGCTGTGGTGTTCCAGGTGGAGTGAGTTGTGAAACTATTCCACATTGTTTCAAATGAAGACCAAACTCATGACTCAAATATTCGCCTCCGCGATCAGATCGTAGAAACTTTATTTTCTTGTTACGATGATTCTCTACTTCACTCTATAATTCTTTTTACTTTTCAAATGTTTCAGACTTGTGTTTCATCAAGTAGATATACCCATATCTGCTCAAATCATCAACGAAGGTCAGAAAATAATGATACCCGCCGCGAGCCTCAACACTCATTGGTCCGCATACATCAGTATGTATGATTTCCAACAAGTGAGTTGCTCGCTCCATTGTTCCGGAGAACAAAGTTTTAGTCATCTTGCCCACGAGGCATCACTGGTGCGCGTCGGTCCTAAACAAACGGTTTAAAACCCCTTTCCGCGACGGCATTTGGAACTATAGCCAAGTGAGTGTGGGCGAAAGGAGGCTCCTTCCCACACGACCCGGAAACCGTTGGGGATATGCCCTCCTGGCACACATGCTCGGCAAAATGAGGTCGTGTGCGACCGACGAGCACTCAAATACGGAAATACATACAGTAAAGCTAAAAAAAATACAATTATACGGCCAAATTGTTTCCGGTCGCAAGTACATCCCACACAGTCAGTCCCCGCTAAACGTTTCCGTTCGTATGCACATCCCACATAGTCGTTCCAAGGAAAACGTTTCCATTCACAGGTACATCTATACCTATACTAATTAGAGACTCCCTAGAAATTCTCACGTTAATTAGTAATTAGGCGCCGTTAATCTGGTGGGACCAAATTATAACGGTTTAGATTAAACCATCTAAGCCCTGGCTGAACTTTTCTTAAATTCTGCCAATTTTTTCGTACAAAGCCGAAAGACCTAGGGCGTCATAATGTATCTAGCTCCCCCCACGGTCTCTTCCTCTCCGTTAGAAGCAACCACCATGAGAAACAAATCTCTACTGTCGTCCTCCCCTCGTGAGAAACAAATCTCTTGATCAACATACCGTATATTTACTTTGCAGATTGGGATTCAATATTCGCCATGCTCTCCAAGGATTGAATCTCGAACCTCTCCCCATCTCTTCTCCTTGGTCTGGATTTTATGTGTTGATTCTTGCACATTGAATCTCAAACCTCTTTACAACGTTTCCCGTGTGCCGCCTCTCGAGCATAACAAAATCAATGAGGACATGTGTGTTCCGCCCAGTTTCTCAATGTTCTCTAACTTCTTTAGGTCTTGCCAGCGGGGCAACATGATTTGTGTGAAGATCAGTTCAAGTCCAGCTAACTTTTCCCCTAACAAGTGGTGATGAAAATCAATCTGCAGGAATCGGCGATGACCTGCGACCTACAGGGTACATGTTACTTGCTATAGTCCAATGAAAATCAATCTGTACGAATCTCCACGTTTGTGCAATACTATATAGGGTCAGTCTCCACGGATTGAATCACAGATCTCTCCCCAAGATCTTCTCCTCGGCGGGCTTTCTGCTGATGATTCTCCATGTCCCGAGCAGCTATGAGGCGCCTCAGCCCGGCCGTTTCCCCAGATGGACTCCACCTCCTGTTGAAGCTGCCGATTGTGTACCTCAGTCCCCATCAACGCCCTCACTGTCACTGGAACAACCATGACCACACCACTATCAGGAAGACCGGCAAGCAGGAAGAGATACGTGGTGTGCTTCAATTTTTTCTAGGAGTTTTGAACTGCTGAATGATGATTGATTGATTGATTTTTCCTGTTATCTCTCCTGTCAAACTTAAAGATCAGTTTGGCCTTGGTTGCAGGTGATATTCAACATGGCCATTATGCAAGTGATATTCAAGCAGCAACACCTTGAGTTTGTGCTCGGTGACATAACAAGGACCAAGCGGACCCCCATCTGCATGCTTTACTCTTGCAGCAAAATAGAATAGATTTCTGCCACATACTGGCAAGTTTCAGTCATCCCTCCTCTGTCTATCTGTTAGACCTGCTTGCCATGCATGTCTTTGAGGTAATGTTCATAGAAATTTTTTCTGCATTGGTTATTTCTTCTCAACTGATTGTGGGGAGTTACAGCGCAATGGATAAAATTTTAAATAAAAGCTATCGATATATCCTTTCAACCAATGCTGAACAGCCTAAATTTAGGATACGGTGCATTACATGGTCCTGATATTTTTTCTATATATGCAGATTCTTATAGCTGCAAATGAATCGTATTGATTAATTTATAATCATTAAGTATTGTAGCTGCTGTGTTGTGTGGAAATTAAACTGTTTGTCTACCGGCAATTATTTTCTTATATAACTGTAAACAAAATCAATCCTCCTCTCCCTCATGTTTTATGCTACATTGGTGCACATTAGTCCTGGCTCTCTGCATCTATTTTATTACGGTATCTTCTTGCAGCACGTACATTGTCAACCCAGTAATGGTTACATTTTCAGGGTTTTTTTCTCGCC
Source organism: Secale cereale (assembly GCA_902687465.1). Lineage (NCBI taxonomy): Eukaryota > Viridiplantae > Streptophyta > Magnoliopsida > Poales > Poaceae > Secale > Secale cereale. The sequence goes on from LR738713.1 coordinate 159,624,896, forward strand.
AAGTATACTTGAATGAATTCTAACATTGGATATTTATGAAGGAACGGTCAAGAGCAAGCAGCTACATCAGTTTGTATTTTTCCTATAGTACGTGTCTCTGATTTCTTCTAATGTTCTACTCCTAAATAGTTCATGGTTTGGTCAGGTTCGTTCTTCTCTTCATGGTATATCTCTTATCAAGTTATAGGTATGCACTTCTCAGAATATTATTATCTCTTTACTTATGGGGTTTTAACCTGTATGATTGCTTAGCTACCAGGATTGTTTTGACCGTGTCTTGGCGTTGACTGAGATGAACAGAAGCCAGTTCTTCGGCGAGATGCCCAACTACAGGTGGTTTGTTTGGTTGTCAGGTACTATCTCATAAGGGAGCCGGATGGATGATCATGGTATCAATCTGTATGTCCAGACCGTGTGGTACAAAGCCAGGAAGGATGTGTCAGGATGGCCAACCTAGGATTAAGTACATTCTGGTTGAGGATCATTGGCTAAATTTCCTTCGCTTAATAGTTAACATCGTCACATTCATCAGGTTTGAGAAGCTTCCTTTTCAAAATTTGCTCTTCTAGCTTATTGATATTCTAAAGATGAGAAAGAAAGATTACGCGATTTCTATTTCCTGAATAGTAAATCGGCATGCAAGAACACCCATGATATATTGTTATGCATTATCTTTTGCATAAAAACATAATGACACTCTAAACTGCTAATAAATTAACCATCAGAGGAAAACCGAAAAAGTAAATGTCCATGCATTTAAACTTTGGATGAGATCAACTTTTTAGACATATGCTAACACATATAAAGATGTTAGTGAGATATAATTGTTCTTCACCATGATTGCTAAGGGACAACTTGACACGTGATTCTTAAATAACATCATTTTTACACCAGTTTAATAGGTTCATGGCATTTATCCAAGCATAACGACACACAAGATAAATTTACATTAGATTTCATTCAGACGGAAAATCCATTCAATTGAACTGGGCAACAATACTCCATGTGTTAAGCATGACAAAACTAGACATAAAATAGTGTAGATCCTTAAACGTCAAAGCAGCAATGTGTTGTTCATCGTGACAATTATCCTCTAGGTGTAAATGTGAACATGATTAAACACTGATATGTTTTTCTGTATATTGAAAGTTGATAACCCATTTAGCATATGTTTCTATATTCAGAACTTATGCAAGATATATCTAACAAAAATACATGCATGCTAACCTTTTTTTTAATAATTGGTTTCAAATTAGATTCCCAAAACATAACTGATAGATACAAATCAATGAGTGTGGACAGTTTTCGAAGAGAAGCTTCGACAAATTGATGGCCGAAAAATCCAACTATATATTTCACTTTTCGATACCCCTACAAATATGGAAGTCATTAAGAGGTACTTACGATGTATCTATATGCACTATTTCGTATATCTAAACAAAAATGTAGGCCAAGCCCATTTGAAAAGACCAGTTCAGTTTTTACAAGGACCAGTTCACCTTTTACAAGGAGACTACACAAGTATCAATCAAGTTGCAGCAACTAACGAAACTATAAAAATATATGGAAGATTATTGTGTACAAAATTTATTTTTCATGGGGACATATATATTTTATTATTAGAGATAGTTGGATCTGACCAGTTAGCTAAATATTTTGTCATTCTATGTTGATTATATTATGTTAAAATGTTGAACATCAAATAACATTTTTCATGGATGCTTGAAAAATCTTTTGTTGTAACAATTTGCACAAGCAAAAAACTATGAAATTTCTGATGGAAAAGTTTCATAATTTACAGTAGCAAAGGTGCGTGAATTGATTCAACACCAACAAGTTTTTTGTAACTTTATACGAGTCACAGTATCGTATATGACTAGAAGATTTACAAAATTGTGATGTAATGTTGAACAAGCATGTGTTGTTTTTATGTTTGAATTTCAAGCTAATTGCTAGAGAAATTGAATATATTAATATATGATTATATATTTGAATTAGTTTTAAGAACTTCTTAGGACTAAGATTATTGGATTCTACACTGGATTTATGAACCATTATTGAGGTCACAATAAGGACAGTATGGTTGACTATTATATCCTCGATCGGACAAACATTTCCCATAAAGTGACTCTGATTTTATCACCCATATATTGTTTAATCTAAAATGTTACTACTCGCCACTACAGTAGGTTTTGCAAAATGGTTTTTCCTTAGACACATGGAAGTGCGACTAACTAATAATTTTAACCATGTTCTAACTATGTCTTAAATATTTCCAAATTTTAGATGTATATATTTCTTAACAATTCCAAATAGGATTCCTACCTAGAAAAATATATAGTGACATAAGTGGCATACACACCTACATAAATTTAAACTATTTAAGTGGGAATAGGGATTGGGGTCTCAAAGCAAATTCTCCATGTTTTTTAACATGAAGAGAAACAATTACAAGATCCTTTTTCAAACTTAAGATAGCCTACAAGTTAACAATTTCACATCAAGCATCCATGCCTGTAAAATGAAAGGCAAGACAAAGCTATTGATATAAGGCTGAACAATAATGTTACACAGAATCGGAAGAGTCCGTGCAAATGCACGGGTTGACGACTAGTTACGCATAATTTTTCCCGTTAAATCGTTGGCATTATTGAATGTATCACACACGGTCCGTAGAAGAAACTGTGTGGCAAAGGCTGTCCATCACACATAGTTTTTATGTGGTAAACATTTGCGCAAGGTGGCCTAACGCAAATAGTTTTCAAGAGAATTCGTGTGTGATTGTTCATTGATCCAACATGGTTTATTCCTAGAAACTGTGTGCGTTGCCTGAGGTCATCGCCCACAGTATTTTTTCGACAACCATTTGCAATAGCAAAACACAATTAGCAGGCTAATTCACCATTAGCTGGCTAATTATCCGATTATTCATAATCCATTTATTAATCTAATTGACATTTCATATTAAGCACACAATATATTTCATTTCCATATTAAGGAAGCAGAATTTCATAATTGAAATACATTAGAGTACAACATGATATAGCTTCATCACTCAGCTACCCCACTACACGGCTGCACCAGCAGCAAGTTCCACATGCAACATGTAGAACCTTTCGAAATTAGCATCATAGACAGTATATAGACAGATGCATCTCATTTGGAAAACTGCTGAAGCGAAAGGCCAATATTGAGCCTTCATTCATGTTGAAGGTCTTTGCAACTTTAGGCCAGTGCTTGTGGATGATTGACCGTCCGTCCTTCGTCCTCTTCAGGAACACTTCAATATTGAACCGTGGGTGTTGTATGAAAACCTTCCTCGCCTCCTGAGCATAGAGGTGGTTTGAGAGGTAATCATCAGTGAACTGCTTTGGAAAGGCCTGAAAACAAGGATGTGCATAAATATCTTCTCTATATTGGAAATGGGGCAAAGGAATAAAAAAAGGCAAGGTATAATAGTTAGTACCATCTTGAAGTGAACTGATGTCTTCTTCATTGTGCAGACAAAGATCTTGTTGTTTTTTGTCGCTAATTTATTTATCCTAAAAATCTTTCTGAGTTTCTTGATTTGATTGATATTCATGGACAGCTCATTTCCCCATATGCAAAAAGGGTCAAACAGTGGGTCAAAACCTCTCAGCAGGACCTACATGTGCAAGCCCAAATTGTTAAAAACCAAAGTATTAGAATGGTTCCTACAATTGCACAATAATGTGCTATTAGACAACAGACCATGCACGTGCTAACCTCGATTGTAAACCTCAGTGCTTCCCATTGCTTCCCTGCAACACATATAAGGTAGTTAATCATCAGGTTAAGTAAGGGTTCACATGCTATCAGTAAAACATGTTGATGAAAAATAAGCACATTGCAGATTCATCAGATTAATTGAAGCCACACAGAAAACCCATTTACCAAAAGCAAGCATGATTAAGAACCAGGAAATATAACACTTGTATATGTTTCTCATGTATTAAGTGTAGCCAAATTCGATTTATTCCTCACATGCACAACAATACAAAATTCTACCCACGACAATTGGACATCGCATTGCAGAATTGAACCAAGCAGTTAACTAAACACCACAACAAAAGAACCAAACATTAACTGAGCACCACATTGCACAATATAACATACTCCTAATAGAGGATCAGAGAGTTAACCAAACAGTTAACTATAGCCAAATTCAATTTATTCCTCACATGGTATACAAGTAACATAATGCACCCACAATTTTGTAAAGATAAATTCGATTTATTTCTCACATGGAAGACAATACAAAATTGCAGCCTGAAGAATTGAACATCACATTTGCAGAATTGAACCAAACAGTTAACTGAAGACAACTACTTAACAAAACAATTAATAAGTGAGCACCACACTGCACGACATATAGAATATATACACTAGAGCAACAAATTGCATGGTGAAATTAGATAGCACAATTCACTAGAATTTGTGAAGGAAAGGCAGGAGCAGCACACGCAACGGGTAAAACGAGCATGCTTAACCGACGTAGCTAGCAATTGGCAAGGTGCTCCATCAAGATCTAGGGGTCGGCATGAATGGCAGCCATCGTGACCTCATCCGCGCGTGCGGCTGCGATTTGCTTCTCCGCGGCCAAATGCTCCTTGAGGTCCTGGCTATACTGCGTGTACCACGGCTTAGGTCGGCGCTTTTCTGGTGGAGGGGTCGGTGATTTGGGTGGAAGGTGTCGCGCTCGCGCCGGCGGTCGGGGCATGTGAGATGTGGAAGGAGGAGGAGGATGGTGGTTGGGTTGGATTACCTGCCTGGATAGAGGAGGCCGAGCAGCGTGAAGGAGGGTCGTCGGCGAGGAGGCGGCGGTGCTGCAAGCAAGGAGTGAAAGTTTCAACTTGGAAAGAAAGGCAGAAAGAGGGAAAAATGTGGCTTTTGGTAAGGGGGAGGGGGCGGGGAGGTATATATTTCCGCAGAAGCCGAAAATTTGGAATCACTTCAGCCAAAAAACTAGCGTGCAAAGGTCATCAAACACGGTCCCTTATTCAGAACTGTGTACGATATGTGGACATCACAAACGATTCTGATAGCTTAACCCGTGTGTGATGAGTTTAAACGTCAAAAGTTTTGTTCGAATTTCCATGGTTACAGTGGTCATCCACATCATTGCATAATTTGGGTACACAAAGGAGACTACAGCACACCCACACTTCTTAATCGAGCAAGTTCAACAATTAAACAGAGCTAGCTGACCTAAACATTACTCTAAGAAATTAAAGACCGGCGCTCTTAATTAAACAAAACAAAGAGTACTACTACGACTGGTGCTCATCGATCTCCGCCACCAATTCCATGTCAATCTCGCGCCCGACGGTCTCTTGGGGAAGGGGCTCCATGGCATCCATCACACCATACTCGGCAAGCATCTCGCCATCCGCGTTCGCCATCTCTTTGGAAAAGGCCGCCACGAGCTGGGCGTGGGCGGACACGATCTGGGCTTGGACGGGCTCCATTGTCGCAAGGTATGCGGCGGAGGAACGGACGGCTGCTCGAACGCTCTCGTCGATTGCCAGCTCTTTGGCCGTGGATTGCCGACCGTTGTTGGAGAAGCTTCGTTCGATTTGTGCGGTGATCGCCAAGAGCTGGGCGTGGGAGGCCTCCGTCAGGGCTAAGGCCGCCGCTGCGGAACGGACAACTGACGTGCCGCTCTCGCCATTTGCTATGCCCGAGGCAAATGTTGCCGCCACCACCTGAGAAGCAACAACGGTCGTTTGGGCTGCCTTTGCCGCCCGGTCACAAATTGCGGCAGTGCTCCTGCACCTTGTTAGCAGGCGCATGGTGGATGCGGCCGCACTCTCGCCGGAGTGGGCCACAAAAGTTGCCCTCGCGACGAGGGTCCACGTGCTCATCTTTCACCGACGATGATTGAACAATGAAATGATATTTGGGGAGCGAGCTAGTGTGCTTGAGACACCGGCTGTGGATTGTAGCCGATGCACCTTCTCGCGTAAGCCATAGGCGTACTATACATCGATGGTGCTCCCAGATATTTTGTACTACATCTCACACGGTTGCTGATAATAAACTATGTGCGATCTACTTGATTTTTTATCTTGATTTGAATTACATAATGGGGTCACAACGGCAATGGACGGTGTTTGAATTGCTAGACCTTTTATCTGGAGTGAACATGCAACTATATGTGTGTCATAAAAGAATTTGAATTATTCAAGGTTCGTTTGAACATTTTATACATTACATTGGTTTTCTAGCCATTTCAGGTGAACAATTCAAATTTGAACTACATGCACATGCTCCAGTGCATACAAATTGGTTCAAAAATCAAATATGTGTCCTTGGTTGCATGCTTAGGTCCCATGCAAGAAATATGAATGAATCGGCACCGTTGACTGCCCGCAAAACATTGAGATGCCTGGTTTTTAAATTCTAGTAAATCCAAAACTCGTCTGAAATTCATGAAACTTGGCATGCTATCATGGAGCGGCATCAACATGTCGTGGTACAAATTTTGTCCCATCTGGGGCAGGTTTGGGTATATGCTTCTCACAAACCGGAGCTTCTCACAACAAGCATGATTGTTTTCGGTAGGGAACATCCCACCTTTGGGGACGAAACGATATCCATTGCCTCTTATTGCTTTCAAATTTTTTTCTCGTGTCAACACAAAATAACAGGAGTGTTGTGTGAATTTTTTTTATTTTTCGGGGTTCGTTTGGACATTTTATGCATTAAATTAGTTTTCTAGCCATTTCAGGTGAACAATTCAAATTTGAACTACATGCACATGCTCCAGTGGATATAAATTGGTTGAAAAAAATCAGATATGTGTCCTTGGGTGCATGCTTAGGTCCCATGCAAGAAATGGGAACGAATTTCAAACATCGGGGCACCGTTGATTGCCGGCAAAACATTGAGATGCCTGGTTTTTTAAATTCTAGTAAATCCAAAACTCATCTGAAATTCATGAAACTTGGCATGCTATCGTGGAGCGGCATCAACATGTTGTGGTACAAATTTTGTGCCATTTGGGGCAGGTTTGGGTATATGCTTCTCACAAACCGGAGCTTCTCACAACAAGGATGATGGTTTTAGGTAGGGAACGTCCCACCTTTGGGGACGAAACGATATCCATTTCCTCTTATTGCTTTTTTTTTTCTCGTGTCAACATAGAACAACAGGAGTGTTGTCTAAATTTTTGTGATTTTTCGGGGTTCGTTTGGACATTTTTATGCATTAACTGAGTTTTCAATGCATTTTATGTGCATAATTCAAATTTGAACTACATGCACATGCTCCAGTGCATATAAATTGGTTGAAAAATCAAATATCTGTCCTTGGGTGCATGCTTAGGTCCCATGCAAGAAATGAGAATGAATTTCAAACACCGGGGCACCGTTGATTGCTGGCAAAACATTGAGATGCCTGGTTTTTAAATTCTAGTAAATCCAAAACTCGTCTGAAATTCATGAAACTTGGCATGCTATGATGGAGCGGCATCAACATGCCGTGGTACAAATTTTGTCCCATTTGGGGCATGTTAGGGTATATGCTTCTCACAAACCGGAGCTTCTCACAACAAGCATGATGCTTTTCGGTAGGGAATGTCCCACCTTTGTGGACGAAGCAATATACATTGCCTCTTATTGCTTTCAATTTTTTTCTCGTGTCAACATAGAACAACAGGAGTGTTGTGTGAATTTTTGTGATTTTTCGGGGTTCGTTTGGACATTTTTATGAATTAACTAAGTTTTCAATGCATTTTATGTGCATAATTCAATTTTGAACTACATGCACATGCTCCAATGCATATAAATTGGTTGAAATATCAAATATGTGTCCTTGGGTGCATGCTTAGTTCCCATGCAAGAAATGGGAATGAATTTCAAACATCGGGGCACCGTTGATTGCTGGCAAAACCATTGAGATGCCTGGTTTTTAAATTCTAGTAAATCCAAAACTCATCTGAAATTCATGAAACTTGGCATGCTATCATGGAGTGGCATCAACATGCCATGGTACAATTTTGTCCCATTTGGGGTAGGTTTGGGTATATGCTTCTCATAAACCGGAGCTTCTCACAACAAGCATGATGCTTTTCGGTAGGGAACATCCCACCTTTGTGGGCGAAACGATATCCGTTGCCTCTTATTGCTTTCAATTTTTTTTCTCGTGTCAACATAGAACAGCAGGAGTGTTGTGTGATTTTTTGTTATTTTTTGGGGTTCGTTTGGCAATTTTATCCATTAATTGGGTTTTCAATGCATTTATGTGCATAATTAAAATTTGAACTTCATGCACATTGTAATGCCCAGGATGGGACTATATCTCCTACGTGTCGAGGCACGACTTAAAGATATAAGCCCATTCTGGAATGATCGCAAGTTTGGTATCTTTGCACGACTCATGTAAAAGAGGGATTAAATTGCAAAAGGAGATAGTTGGCTTACACTCGCCACTTCACACAATACATTACATAAGCAACCATCATTCAAAACATCACAACCCGACTACGGGTGAAGATCAAAAGAAAGATACCAAAACAACATAAAGCCACAGGTCAGGATCGAATCCTAGTAGAAACCACTACTGATCGTCGAAACGTCACAAGCATACGGCCAAACTTTTCATCGAACTCCCGGAAGTTCTGATCCATCTCCTGCATCAAACTCGGCTGAACCTGCATCTCGTGTGGTGAAGTAACTGTGAGCCACAGAGGACTCAGCAATCCCGTTCCCGGGTAACAAGACTATTTAAGCCTTGGGAGAGGATAAGGCTGAAGAAAAGAATAAGAGTCTGCAGCAGCAACTAGCACTATCTTACGTGAAGAGAGCGAGAAGAGAAGGTGCCTCGGTCGAGAGATGATCACGAAGTGATCCTAGCTACAACACGTCAAACATAACCCCACCGTGTTCATCTCCCGAATCCCTATTCGGAAAATGACAATCACGGTACACACGCTGGTAGTGTATTGGAACATGGTGTCAAGTTATCTACAACTGGATATTAACAAGCTCCCATCTGCCACATAACCGCGGGCACGACTTTCGAAAGTTCAAACCCTGCAGGGGTGTTCCAACTTGGCCCATGACAAGCCCACGATCCGCGGAGTCGCAACTCCAAAGGTGGGAAGACCCGAGTATTCTTGGAATCCCGTGCTCAAGATACTCCGAACTAAGGTAAGGCTAATCCAGCAAATCCTCCCGGCGTGTCGACACCCTAATAGTAGCCGCGCGTATCTAAGTCTCAGGACACGACCGGATGAGTCATCCTACAGGTTTTTACCAAACCTCAAGTTTCCTTGAGGTGGCCCCGCAGTCTGCTCGTTTCGGACCAACACTCATGTGGAGCACTGGCCCGTGGTTGTTGAATTAAAATAAAAGGGATAGCTAGTCCCTATGCAAGTTTTATTAGTTATTAGGCGAATAGTACCAATGTTGGGACTTGCTGGAAAAGACTTAGCACTTAGCGGTTTATCGAGGGGGTCCCATACACCCCAACCGTGTTAGGAACGCATAATCAAGGAACATAACACCGGTTTATACGGTTCCTAACGACATGAGTGGAACAAAACACCAAGCAAAAGGCTTAGCCTTCCACCCTTGCCAATATATAGATGATTTCATTTTAAGCATTTATATAGTGTGATATAACCCAACCAAACTTCAACATGAAGCAAGCATCTTCAATCTTCACCTGCAACTAACAATGCTATAAGAGGGGCTGAGCGAAGCCTACGGATAGCCAATCAATGGTTTGCATGGGTAGGGTGGTTAGACAGGATGATGGTTACAATAGGAGGCTGACAGGAAAACATGGGCATCGAGGCAAAACTATAGATCGAGACTTCTAGCAATAGGCAAAAATAGTAATGGTATCCGGGTTTGGTCATCTTGCCTGGGATTCCACAAGGGAGAAGAACGGATCCATGAAGTAGACGGAGCAACATAGTCGAGCGAATGCTCACAACTCCGGAACGAACCCGAAGCTAACAAGAGAAGCAACCGGAAAGAAAGAACAACACGGTAAACACACAATCATTAACATGGCATACGATGCACAAACAAGTATGATGCATGTCCGGTTTAAATATGCATGGCATGGCAAAGTGCACAACAAAACTACAAGTTAAGTGGAGCTCAATATGCAACGAGTTGCATATTGACGAAACACCACATTTTTAATTATTTAAATGACTCTCGGTTATTTACTAGACAAGGTTAAATGTTTTTAACATGGCAAGAGGTGAAGCATAATAAAACTACACTATTTAGGCATTTTAAATGAGGCCAGAAAATAACAACAACATATCCGGAAAATCCCCATGAGCATGTTTAGTAATTATAAGCAAACAACAACTCACACATTTTATTGTTGTTAACATGATGCGGATGACATGATCAAGTTTATGCAATTATTAAAAGGTTGACTTAAAAGAGATATAGATGATAAGGAGAATTAGTCATCGTGGTGGAAAGAAAGGGTGCTACGGCAACGATCCGAAAATGATGCAACGGCAACATCTCGGTTCCGGTAACTCATTGAGAGACCGGTGCAAAAGAAGAATTGACGTGAGCAAGTCGAACAAGATGAAAGTGGGTTGATCCCGTCACCGGGTTCCCACGAGTCGGCGACGAGGCAACCGAGGAGCACGACAAAAGATGAGACGGGCATGATGCACACAAGGGAAAACATTTCAAACAACACAACATTCATCCACGGGTCATCGTCTCGGGGTTATACCTTCGAAGCGTTTGTTCTCGGAGGGGTTCGAGTTCGTCGAGGGACGTAGTGGAAGAAGTCGAAGGAGACGTTCTCGAGGCGGTAGTTGTACTCGGGCGACGGTAGCGGAAGTAGTGGTACACGTTCGTTTTGGAGAGGGACTTGAAGAACCCAACATCTTCGGGGCGACGGTAGTGGAACTTGGCGACGGTAGTCGTTCTCGCGACGAGTTCGTAGATGTACTTGACGCATCCATCTTTTCCGGGCGACGGTAGTGGTACATGCCGTAGAGGGAAGTAGTTGTTCCCGTTCCGTAGAGGTACTTGAGGGTCTCGCCGTGTAGTCGAACTTGATGCTCCGTGGAACTTGACGCAATCCACGACAACAGTGCTTGACGGTCTGGTTACCGTTCTTGCCGCCTCGTCGGGTAGTCGTACACGGGTCTTCGGCGACGGTCGTCGTACACGGTTCGTAGACGTTCTCGTTACGTAGTGGTACTTGCTGCTCCATGTTTATTTGCTGGACAAAAACAAAACGCAAAGCCGAAAGAAAAAGAAGCACAACAACAGCAAGGCTAGGCGCGCCGGTGGAGGGACTCTTGAGGCGAAGTGGCCGGCTCGCAGGGCTCGGTGGTCTAGCAGCAGCAGGGCGGAGGCGCACGGCCTTGGCGCGAAGCAGGGGACGAAGGTGTGGTGGTGGAGCTCGGCTCCTGGCGCGGAGGCGAGGCGAGCGACGCGCCTGGCGACGGAGGGCCTGAGGGCCGAAGGCGTGCTGGAGCCCTGGAGTCGGAGGGCGTTCGAGAGGAGGAGGGCCCTTGGCCGGCCGGTTCGGGCCAGACAAGGAAGGGGGCCGAGGCAGAGGCCCTCGAGAGCGACGCTGGAGGACGGAGGGAGGCGGGGCGCGGCCTTGGCTGCAGGTCTTGGGCGCGGGCGCGCGCGCTGTTTCGGAGGGAGGAGCGCTGGGCGCTCGAGGCTGACGACGGACGCAGGGCCTCCGGCAGCTGCCTGGCCAGCCGCTCGAGGGGAGGCGCAGGAGGCGCGGCCTGGCGACGGAGAACGAGGTGGAGGCGCGGCCTCTGGTTGCGGACTTGACGTGCGGCGGAGGAGAGAATCGGGCAGAGGGGCGAGGGAATCGGGAGCGATGGGAAAAAGAGCGAGGAGAGGGAGAGATCGAGGGGGTGTGGTCGGGCTGCGAGAGGAAGAGGGGTCGAGGGGTGGCGGCGCTGTGAGGGAAAAGAGCGACGGGGTTGAGCGCTAGCTAGGGTTTAGATGAGAATGGGCCAGGAGAGGTTTGGGCCTGAAGGAGATGGAGATGGGCCGGCTGGGAGGAATGGCCTTGGGCCCAAGGAGGCCAGAGGCTGGGATATGAGGCGGCTGGGCCTGACTGCTCTCCTTCTCTGGCATTTCTTTTCCAGTAAAGAAATAGAACAAAAAAATAGAAATGCCCAGAGAGTTTGGAGATGGTTTTGGCTGACATAAAAATATCCCTACAACCCTGGAATTGTGGCTATTTTAATAAACTCCTTTGGCAATTTTTAGAGACTACTAATTTATGCAAGTTTGAAAAATAACTCAAACTTGAATAAATCCGTAGGACAACCAAAGCACTTCCAAAAGACATGGAAATTGGAGGAGGTGGTCTTGGCATGACCTAGAATTTATAGGAAGATATTGAACATTTCTCGAACAGGAAAAAATGTCACTTGCGAATAAAAGGTAGAAAGACGAAGAGGAAGATGATCAAGCACGGGCAAGGACTTAAAAGTGTCCAAAAGTGTTGAGGTTTTTGGAGGAACCTCGATAAACGGGAAAAGAAATATAGGAAGGGTTTTTGACGGTGAAACTTGAAACAAAAGGGGCATGGGGAATATTGCAAGTGTGTTGGGTTAATTCCAACGAATGGAATATTTATTATATAGCTCCCTAATAATATTGAGAGGCTTTTATATGTTTTAAAGAGAAGACATTTTTCCCTCGATTTAATTGGACCGAAGGTCCACACAATTTATTTAGGTTGATATGCAAAATATTAATGACATGATGGCATGATGACATGATGCAATGCAAAAATAAATAACGCTAGCACAAAAGAAACACACGGGAGAACCCGGAACATCTGGAATCTTCTAGAATCTTCTGGGATCTTCTGGGATGTCGGTCTTCGGGCGTCACAACTCTCCCACACTAACAGAGGATCTCGACCCGAGATCCTAGAGATGGCACCGGATAGAAACGAAAAAGAAGAGGTAAAACAAAGTTGCTTCTTCGACAAACGAGTGAAATCACGAACCTTGAGAGGTTGAACAAAATGAAAGAAGAATACCACAGAGATGAACGAAGATGAAAACACTCCGGTAAAAGGAGGAACAAGGAACATTATGAGAACCTTGCAGGTTGAAAACATGAAACAAGAGCTCACGGACGGAAAGAATATGAAACCGCAATGGTATAGTCAAGGAATAAGAATGACAGAATTTGGACAACACTCCGTCTGAAAATGGAAGGAACTGAACAAGAACTAGAGAAGATGGATGATAGTTGATGAAATCAACAACACATTGCCTCTGAAACAATTGAAAGAATGGCACAAGGGTAAGAAAGATTCAGACAGCACTCCGGTTAAAAAGAGAGGAAAAGCTAGATAAAAGACGGAACTTGAATTGATGAATACAACACTCCGGTTAAATAGATAAACAAGGAAAAGAACATGATCTTGACAAAACGGGATTATGGTTTGGAGAGAGCAACATCACAAAGCCTCCGGAATGAAAGAATAGCATATAAATCCATGCAAGAAAAGAATGGAGAAGAAAATGACACTTCTCTCAAAATTGAATATGAAATCATCCTTACGAAGAAGTGTTGAACGGAGTTGATGGAAAAATCAACACGAAATGAATAAGCTTGATGTGGGCTTATGGAAAACATCTCAGGATTAAGAGGTGACAACCAGCCACTAACGAGAACATTTAATTGGATTGGGATCAACAAGGAGACGATAAACTTATTTCACCGAAAGGATAAATGAAGAACTTGGGTCATTTATAAGCACCATAATAGCAACAATTCTCAAGGAAAGCTTTTAGGTGAAATGCAACCCAAGATAACTCCAACGAATAAATTGAATGGTTGGAAAAATCTCCTGAACAAAGAAAATGATGGGTTTTAAATATCCCATTCTTGATAACTCGTGAATCATGAAACATGAAGGAATTGTCAAGAATGACATACCACCATCTCAAACAATAAGGTAGAAAGAATTGCACTTCAAAATGGAAGAAGAAGAACTATTTGAGCTCCTCCAATAAGAATCTTGATGAAGACTTCGAGGATGAATTAAATCTTGATGAACCACCATGAAAACTCCGGTAATGAAAGCATGAGAAGTGAAAGATGAAAAGAATAAGATTCAAGGCCTGCGATGAATTAGATTGAGGTTTGAAATGATGTAATAGAATTAACTTGGAGCTCCGGAAACAAGATGAACAACTTAGGACTGAGAATATGATATGATGAACAAGCTCCGGGAAAAGTCATTAAATCACCTTGAAGAAATAATAATAAGAATTATGTTATGCATCTCCTTCACCAATTTAAATTGATGACAACCAAAGGATTTGGCATACTACTTATTCTCGTTGGAAAGAATTATAGAGAGATCTAGCACAAGCTTGTGTAAATCTTCAACGAACCACCGGTAGGATTGTGAAAAGAACAAATGAATTAATACGATAACGACGGAAGGGTAAACTTGAAAGAACCACCGTAAAAATATGGAGACAAACGAAGAGACATCAATGAAGAATATTTGGAGGACGAAGTTGAAAACTGAGAACGAAGAAATATTCTGAAATGATGGTCTTCGGAGGATCACAATGGAAAGAATTCATGAAATGCTTCGGATGATATAAAAGAATTCCTCACAACGGAACACTTATGAGGATGGTATGAAGCTAGAACGACGAATCTTCAAGAAGACGGGCCAAGATTTAAGAGAAACACTTCTCCGATCTTCAAATGTTGAGAATGAAGACGAGAAATGCCATGAAGAATTTCGAGATACTCCGGACGAATGACAGGAGGAAGGTGGAGCTAAAGATGGAAATAATTGTAAACAAGCTTGGAGAAGGCATGTGACTGATGGAGATCATTCTTACGTCATACTTTGAAAAGAATTTAAGTATAACTCCAGAAAATAGAAGAGTCAGGTAAGATCCTGGGAAAACCTGTGGGTTAGGGCCCACTCAAAGAAATCACCGTTGAAAAAGATAGCTTAAGAGATATTGCACCGGTTGAATTAAATGGCTTGAATAAGATGCTAATCCTCAAAAATAATTTGAACGGATTAAGAGTGGAATTATGAATCTTCGGCACTCCGAATATGAGTAGCAAGCGGAGAATGATTAATTGGTGCACCGGAATAAGAAAGCATTGTGAAATGAGGAAAAGGATAAGATCAACACCGAAATCTTGAATTATATCCACCGGCAGAATTTGAGAACAAAAGAATGATGAACTTGGAGTTTCCTGAGCATCTTCACGATAAATCACCGGTTAAGAACATTGAAGGAAAATAATGAAGAAATATCACATGAATAAAATGGATATTCGATCTGAGGATTTCTGGCTCCAAGAAGAAGAAGGGTGGGAAGGTGGGGAAAACAAAGACAACTTGGGATGAATGAAACAGACAAATCGTCAGATTTCTCAACGACGTCCGTATGGAATAATTTGAAGAGAAAGCACACCGGTTGAAAAAGGATTAACATGAAAATCTCGATGGTCAAGAAGAATTAGCACTCCCATAGAAATATGAGAACATTGAATAGGAAAGGTATGGAATCAACACTTGACATCGAAGCAACTCGAATACCAGAATCAAAACAAGAACAAAGGATAGATATGCAACATGATCTTCACAATATCATCCGAACAAAGAATTGAACGAATGAATTCCGTAGGTACATCAACTTGTCGAGAAGCCACTTGGAGAACAAAAGATAAATAAAAGCAACAAGGATCAGATAGAACAAATACAAGATAGAAGCTTCATTCGACATCTTCGTGCTGAAAGCTCATGGAACGTGTTACAAAAGGGTTTTGCAATCCCCGGATCAGCATAGTCAAGGACCCTTTAAGATGCAACTCACGATCAGAACAAGTCCATAAAACCACTTCACTCAATGTAGAACCCCGAACTTCATATCATGCACTCGTTGGAAGAATGCCTAGAACTACTAGATGAACCCACCTATTAATTTCCGAAAGTTTCCAGTTATGCAATCAGGTGTTGGGGATACAGGGGAAGCACCGCGCAATCAACTCTAAACCTACATCCAGCTATATCCATCCTTCAACACATAACCAGTTGTTCTCGGAAACCGTTTACCTCGGACCTTCGAAACACATCCACTATACAAGCTATGGCAATACTCCCGAACTACCTCCCCAGTACTGGGTGATGTCGGGGTTATCTTGCCACTAACCGCATAGGAGAGTTTTCGATGTCGGCCGTCTTAAGTATTCTAGTACTGCCGCGATGGATTTGTGACGACAACACCTCGGAGCTCAACTCCCCGGGACACTGCCACAACCCCTAATGACAGGAGGCATCGAGAACAATGTTCTCGTCACAAAGACATCGAAACAATCCAAACAATACTCGCGAGATCCTAAAAAAAATTTGGTGCAATTTTTGAAAGTAGGAGAGGCAAGAGTAATCGTCAGGAGTCCTCACCAGA
>LR738713.1:159641361-159651785 GCA_902687465.1 Secale cereale
TGTGCCTAGACTCAACCGTCAATGATTCGATCAATCAGTGGGGGCTTCTAGGTCGGAGAAGGCTCTGAATACCAACTTGTAATGCCCAGGATGGGACTATATCTCCTACGTGTCGAGGCACGACTTAAAGATATAAGCCCATTCTGGAATGATCGCAAGTTTGGTATCTTTGCACGACTCATGTAAAAGAGGGATTAAATTGCAAAAGGAGATAGTTGGCTTACACTCGCCACTTCACACAATACATTACATAAGCAACCATCATTCAAAACATCACAACCCGACTACGGGTGAAGATCAAAAGAAAGATACCAAAACAACATAAAGCCACAGGCCAGGATCGAATCCTAGTAGAAACCACTACTGATCGTCGAAACGTCACAAGCATACGGCCAAACTCTTCATCGAACTCCCGGAAGTTCTGATCCATCTCCTGCATCAAACTCGGCTGAACCTGCATCTGGTGTGGTGAAGTAACTGTGAGCCACAGAGGACTCAGCAATCCCGTTCCCGGGTAACAAGACTATTTAAGCCTTGGGAGAGGATAAGGCTGAAGAAAAGAATAAGAGTCTGCAGCAGCAACTAGCACTATCTTACGTGAAGAGAGCGAGAAGAGAAGGTGCCTCGGTTGAGAGATGATCACGAAGTGATCCTAGCTAAAACACGTCAAACATAACCCCACCGTGTTCATCTCCCGAATCCCAATTCGGAAAATGACAGTCACGGTACACACGCTGGTAGTGTATTGGAACATGGTGTCAAGTTATCTACAACCAGATATTAACAAGCTCCCATCTGCCACATAACCGCGGGCACGACTTAAGAAAGTTCAAACCCTGCAGGGGTGTTCCAACTTGGCCCATGACAAGCCCACGATCCGCGGAGTCGCAACTCCAAAGGTGGGAAGACACGAGTATTCTCGGAATCCCGTGCTCAAGATACTCCGAACTAAGGTAAGGCTAATCCAGCAAATCCTCCCGGTGTGTCGACACCCTGATAGTAGCCGCGCGTATCTAAGTCTCAGGACACGACCGCATGAGTCATCCTACAGGTTTTTACCAAACCTCAAGTTTCCTTGAGGTGGCCCCGCAGTCTGCTCGTTTCGGACCAACACTCATGTGGAGCACTGGCCCGGGGTTGTTGAATTAAAATAAAAGGGATAGCTAGTCCCTATGCAAGTTTTATTAGTTATTAGGCGAATAGTACCAATGTTGGGACTTGCTGGAAAAGACTTAGCACTTAGCGGTTTATCGAGGGGGTCCCATACACCCCAACCGTGTTAGGAACGGATAATCAAGGAACATAACACCGGTTTATACGGTTCCTAACGACATGAGTAGAACAAAACACCAAGCAAAAGGCTTAGCCTTCCACCCTTGCCAATATATAGATGATTTCATTTTAAGCATTTATATAGTGTGATATAACCCAACCAAACTTCAACATGAAGCAAGCATCTTCAATCTTCACCTGCAACTAACAATGCTATAAGAGGGGCTGAGCGAAGCCTACGGATAGCCAATCAATGGTTTGCATGGGTAGGGTGGTTAGACAGGATCATGGTTACAATAGGAGGCTGGCAGGAAAACATGGGCATCAAGGCAAAACTATAGATCGAGACTTCTAGCAATAGGCAAAAATAGTAATGGTATCCGGGTTCGGTCATCTTGCGTAGGATTCCACCAGGGAGAAGAACGGATCCATGAAGTAGACGGAGCAACATAGTCGAGCGAATCATCACAACTCCGGAACGAACCCGAAGCTAACAAGAGAAGCAACCGGAAAGAAAGAACAACACGGTAAACACACAATCATTAACATGGCATACGATGCACAAACAAGTATGATGCATGTCCGGTTTAAATATGCATGGCATGGCAAAGTGCACAACAAAACTACAAGTTAAGTGGAGCTCAATATGCAACGAGTTGCATATTGACGAAACACCACATTTTTAATTATTTAAATGACTCTCGGTTATTTACAAGACAAGGTTAAATGTTTTTAACATGGCAAGAGGTGAAGCATAATAAAACTACACTATTTAGGCATTTTAAATGAGGCCGGAAAATAACAACAACATATCCGGAAAATCCCCATGAGCATGTTTAGTAATTATAAGCAAACAACAATTCACACATTTTATTGTTGTTAACATGATGCGGATGACATGATCAAGTTTATGCAATTATTAAAAGGTTGACTTAAAATAGATATAGATGATAAGGAGAATTAGTCATCGTGGTGGAAAGAAAGGGTGCTACGGCAACGATCCAAAAATGATGCAACGACAACATCTCGGTTCCGGTAACTCACTGAGAGACCGGTGCAAAAGAAGAATCGACATGAGCAAGTCGAACAAGATGAAAGTGGGTTGATCCCGTCACCGGGTTCCCACGAGTCGGCGACGATGCAACCGAGGAGCACGACAAAAAAGAGACGGGCACGGTGCACACAAGGGCAAACATTTCATACAACACAACATTCATCCACGGGTCATCGTCTCGGGGTTATACCTTCGAAGCTTTCGTTCTCGGAGGGGTTCGAGTTCGTCGAGGGACGTAGTGGAAGAAGTCGAAGGAGACGTTCTCGAGGCGGTAGTTGTACTCGGGCGACGGTAGCGGAAGTAGTGGTACACATTCGTTTTGGAGAGGGACTTGAAGAACCCAACATCTTCGGGGCGACGGTAGTGGAACTTAGCGACGGTAGTCGTTCTCGCGACGAGTTCGTAGATGTACTTGACGCATCCATCTTTTCCGGGCGACGGTAGTGGTACATGCCGTAGAGGGAAGTAGTTGTTCCCGTTCCGTAGAGGTACTTGAGGGTCTCGTCGTGTCGTCGAACTTGATGCTCCGTGGAACTTGACGCAATCCACGACAACAGTGCTTGACGGTCCGGTTACGGTTCTTGCCGCCTCGTCGGGTAGTCGTACACGGGTCTTCGGCGACGGTCGTCATACACAGTTCGTAGACGTTCTCGTTACGTAGTGGTACTTGCTGCTCCATGTTTATTTGCTGGACAAAAACAAAACGCAAAGCCGAAAGAAAAAGAAGCACATCAGCAGCAAGGCTAGGCGCGCCGGTGGAGGGACTCTCGAGGCGAAGTGGCCGGCTCGCAGGGCTCGGTGGTCTAGCAGCAGCAGGGTGGAGGCGCACGGCCTTGGCGCGAAGCAGGGGACGAAGGTGTGGTGGTGGAGCTCGGCTCCTGGCGCGGAGGCGAGGCGAGCGACGCGCCTGGCGACGGAGGGCCTGAGGGCCGAAGGCGTGCTGGAGCCCTAGAGACGGAGGGCGTTCGAGAGCAGGAGGGCCCCTGGCCGGCCGGCTCGGGCCAGGCGAGGAAGGGGGCCGAGGCAGAGGCCCTCGAGAGCGACGCTGGAGGACGGAGGGAGGCGGGGCGCGGCCTTGGCTGCAGGTCTCGGGCGCGGGCGCGCGTGCTGTTTCGGAGGGAGGAGCGCTGGGCGCTCGAGGCTGACGACGGACGCAGGGCCTCCGGCTGCTGCCTGGCCAGCCGCTCGAGGGGAGGCGCAGGAGGCGCGGCCTGGCGACGGAGAACGAGGTGGAGGCGCGGCCTCTGGTTGCGGACTTGACGTGCGGCGGAGGAGAGAATCGGGCAGAGGGGCGAGGGAATCGGGAGCGATGGGAAAAAGAGCGATGAGAGGGAGAGATCGAGGGGGTGTGGTCGGGCTGCGAGAGGGAGAGGGGTCGAGGGGTGGCGGCGCTGTGAGGGAAAAGAGCGAGGGGGTTGAGCGCTAGCTAGGGTTTAGATGAGAATAGGCCAGGAGAGGTTTGGGCCTGAAGGAGATGGAGATGGGCCGGCTGGGAGGAATGGCCTTGGGCCCAAGGAGGCCAGAGGCTGGGATAGGAGGCGGCTGGGCCTGACTGCTCTCCTTCTCTGGCATTTCTTTTCCAGTAAAGAAATAGAACAAAAAAAATAGAAATGCCCAGAGAGTTTGGAGATGGTTTTGGCTGACATAAAAATATCCCTACAACCCTGGAATTGTGGGCTATTTTAATAAACTCCTTTGGCAATTTTTAGAGACTACTAATTTATGCAAGTTTGAAAAATAACTCAAACTTGAATAAATCCGTAGGACAACCAAAGCACTTCCAAAAGACATGGAAATTGGAGGAGGTGGTCTTGGCATGACCTAGAATTTATTGGAAGATATTGAACATTTCTCGAACAGGAAAAAATGTCACTTGCGAATAAAAGGTAGAAAGACGAAGAGGAAGATGATCAAGCACGGGCAAGGACTTAAAAATGTCCAAAAGTGTTGAGGTTTTTGGAGGAACCTCGATAAACGGGAAAAGAAATATAGGAAGGGTTTTTGACGGTGAAACTTGAAACAAAAGGGGCATGGGGAATATTGCAAGTGTGTTGGGTTAATTCCAACGAATGGAATATTTATTATATAGCTCCCTAATAATATTGAGAGGCTTTTATATGTTTTAAAGAGAAGACATTCTTCCCTCGATTTAAATGGACCGAAGGTCCACACAATTTATTTAGGTTGAGATGCAAAAGATTAATGACATGATGGCATGATGACATGATGCAATGCAAAAATAAATAACGCAAGCACAAAAAAAACACACGGGAGAACCCGGAACATCTGGAATCTTCTGGAATCTTCTGGGATCTTCTGGGACGTCGGTCTTCGGGCGTCACACACATGCTCCAGTGCATATAAATTGGATGAAAAATCAAATATGTGTCATTTGGTGCATGCTTTGGTCCCATGCAAGAAATGGAAATGAATTTCAAACACCAGGGCACCATTGATTGCCGACAAAACATTGAGATGCCTGGTTTTTAAAATCTAGTAAATCCAAAATTCTATTAACCATTCACGTGATGCCACGTGTCTTGGTTTTAATGGATGTAGGAGGTGTCGTGAGGACAGCTGCCTGACCTTGGCTGAATGGGAGTCTTGCGAGCGCCACCCGATGTGCAGGCTGACCGAGAGGCGTGCAAGCTGTGCTTGAGTGCGCAGGCTCACCGGGAAGCATGCGAGCTATACGCTGCGCAGGCTTACTAGGAAGAGAGCCCTTTGACTTCCATGGCCGCCCGCCTTGCTCGCATCCTCTCCATTAATGGCGCCCAAGCCGCAGTTTAGTTCACTTTTTAAATATAAAACACTCATCGCAAACGTTTTAGTTAGAATACCCATATGCAAACTGACAGCTTCCCCAGGAAGCCAAGAGAAAATGTGCCGATCAGGATTTCTGCAGCTCTTGATTGCAAACCTTTTAGCTAGAACACCAGTATGCAAAGTGAGAGCAGCGCAGGATTTGTGCATCCCTTCAACGCAAACGGTTGTTTTGGATGACCCGTGTGCAACCACGTACAAACAATTTGGTAATATTTGTCAATCCTTGTAACACTATGATTTGTCAAAATATGAAGCTAAAAATCACCAGCAGTATCTAATTTTTGCAACTAAAATTCAGTAATTAAGCATAGATTTCATTCATAGATTAAGCAATCGTTCTTAATTTATACAAACAGTTCAACTCGACAGCTGAACCGACCAAACTTTTCCCCAATTGTGCCAACCACGTCGTGAAATAGCTAGTTCAGCTGTAGACAGAGCAATTCACATGGCTTATTAGCAGCAATCGTCTGTTTTATTATTGGTCTTCGCACACATTTCAGATTATGGACCTGTTTGCTGCGTATCACACACATCTTGTTCAGTTGAACCGTTTCCATTGTGTTGCCTAATCACACAGAGTTCATCCCAGTGAACCGTATGCTGTATATCGCACACGCCTTCATCTGGCTGCCCGTTTCTTTTGTGCCTCCTCATCCCAAACAGTTAATTGAGCTGAACCGTATGGCCTGCATCGCACACGTAACTAAATTCTGAACCGTGTTTGATGCATCTCTCATCGCAAACATTTTGCACCTTTTTTGACGGGTTTTTTACATCCCCGTTTGCGATTATGTCATCGCACAAAGTTTTGTCGAAGGGTCTCTGATCGTAGTATCGCGTTTGGACCATCCTACAGTAATGCACGGTTCGCAAGCACCAATTGATTCATAATCAAGTGATTCCAAAAGTCCATCAACATGGAGTTTCTTCATGCGCTTTACACCAATATGACCTAAACGCCAGTGCCACAAATAAGTTGCACTATCATTATCAACTTTGCATCTTTTGGCTTCAATATTATGAATATGTGTATCACTACGATCGAGATTCAACAAAAATAGACCATTCTTCAAGGGTGCATGACCATAAAAGATATTACTCATATAAATAGAACAACCATTATTCTTTGATTTAAATGAATAACCCTCTCGCAACAAACAAGATCCAGATATATTGTTCATGCTCAACGCTGACACCAAATAACAATTATTTAGGTCTAAAACTAATCCCGAAGGTAGATGTAGAGGTAGCGTGCCGACGGCGATCATATCGACTCTGGAACCATTTCCCACGCGCATCGTCACCTCTTCCTTTGCTAATCTTCGTTTGTTCCGTAGCCCCTGTTTCGAGTTACAAATATTAGCAACCGAACCAGTATCAAATACCCAGGTGCTACTACGAGCATTAGTAAGGTACACATCAATAACATGTATATCAAATATACCTTTGTTCACTTTGCCTCCCTTCTTATCTGCCAAATACTTGGGGCAGTTCCGCTTCCAGTGACCAGTTCCTTTGTAGTAGAAGCACTCAGTTTCAGGCTTAGCTCCAGAATTGGGTTTCTTCGTCGGATTAGCAACTGGCTTGCTATTCTTATTGAAGTTCGCCTTATTTCCCTTGCCCTTTTTCCTGAAACTAGTGTTCTTGTTAACCATCAACACTTTATGCTCCTTTTTGATTTCTACCTCTGCAGCTTTGAGCATAGTGAAGATCTCGGGAATTGTCTTCTTCATCCCTTGCATATTGTAATTCATCACGAAGCCTTTATAGTTTGGTGACAGTGATTAAATAACTCTATCAATAACACTATCTTCATCAACTTTGCAATCAAGTTGAGTCATGTGATTGTAGTACCCAGACATTCTGAGTAAGTGTTCACTGATATAACTGTTCTCCTCCATCTTGCAGCTATAGAACTTATTGGAGACTTCATATCCCTCAATTCGGGCATTTGCTTGTAATATTAACTTCAATTCTTGGAACATCTGATATGCTCCATGACGTTGAAAACGTCTTTGAAGTCCCGATTCTAAGCCATAAAGCTTGGCACACTGAACTATCGAGTAGTCATCAGAATGAGCTTGCCAGACGTTCATAACGTCCGGAGTTGCTCCTGTAGCAGGCCTGTCACCTAGCGGTGCTTCAAGGACATAATTGTTCTGTGTAGTAATGAGGATAATCCTCAAGTTACGGACCCAGTCCGTGTAGTTGCTACCATCATCTTTCAACTTAGCTTTCTCTAGGAATGCTTTAAAATTCAAGGGAACGGTAGCACGGGTCATTGATCTACAACAACATAGATATGCAAAAACTATCAGGACTAAGTTCATGATAAATTAAAGTTCAATTAATCGTATTTCAAGAACTCCCACTTAGTTAGACATCCCTCTAGTCATCTAAATGATCACGTGATCCAAATCAACTAAACCATGTCTGATCATCATGTGAGATGGAGTAGTTTTCAATGGTGAACATCTTATGTTGATCATATCTACTATATGATTCACGCTCGACCTTTCGGTCTCCAGTGTTCTGAGGCCATGTCTGTACATGCTAGGCTCGTCAAGTTTAACCCGAGTATTCTGCTTGTGCAAAACTCTCTTACACCCATTGTATTTGAACGTAGAGCTTATCACACCCGATCATCACGTGGTGTCTCGGCATGACAAACTTTCGCAACGATGCATACTTAGGGAGAACACTTGTACCTTGAAATTTTGTAAGGGATCATCTTGTAATGCTACCGCCGTACTAAGCAAAATAAGAAGCATAATAAGATAAACATCACATGCAATCAAAATATGTGACATGATATGGCCATCATCATTTTGTGCTTTTGATCTCCATCTCCAAAGCATCGTCATGATCTCCGTCGTCACCGGCTTAACACCATGATCTTCATCGCAGCGTCGTGGTCGTCTCACCAACTATTGCTACTACTACTATCGTTAACTCATAGTGATGAAGTAAAGCAATTACATGGCTTTCACAATTCATACAATAAAGAGACAACCATAAGACTCCTGCCGGTTGCCGATAATTTACAAAACATGATCATCTCATACAATAACGTATAACTCATCACGCCTTGACCATATCACATCACAACATGCCCTGCAAAAACAAGTTAGACGCCCTCTACTTTGTTGTTGCAAGTTTTACGTGGCTGCTATGTGCTTAGCAAGAACCTTTCTTACCTACGCATCAAAACCACAACGATTTTTCTTCAAGTGTGCTGTTTTAACCTTCACAAGGACCAGGCGTAGTCACACTCAATTCAACTAAAGTGAGAGAGAAAGAAACCCCCCGTCACCTTTAAGCAACGAGTGCTCGTTACGGTGAAACCAGCCTCCCGTAAGCGTACACATAATGTCGGTCCGGGCCGCTTCATCTCACAATACCGCCGAATCAAAGTATGGCATGCTGGTAAGCAGTATGACTATTACCGCCCCCAACTCATTGTGTTCTACTCGTGCATATCATCTATGTATAGACCTGGCTCTGATACCACTGTTGGGGAAAGTAGTATTTCAAAACAAATCCTACGATCACGCAAGATCTATCTAGGAGAAGCATAGCAACGAGTGGGAGAGTGTGTCCACGTACCCTTGTATACCAAAAGCGGAAGCGTTTAGTAACGCAGTTGATGTACCCGAACGTCTTCGCGATCCAACCAATCAAGCACCGAACACACGACACCTCCGCGTTCAGCACACGTTCAGCTCGATGATGTCCCACGAACTCTTGATCCAGTTGAGGTCGAGGGAGAGTTCCGTCAGCATGACGGCGTGGATACGGTGATGATAAAGTTACCGATGCAGGGCTTCGCCTAAGCACTACAACGATATGACCGAGGTGTGTAACTGTGGAGGGGGCACCGGATATGGCTAAGAAATCAACTTGTGTGTCTATGGGGTGCCCCTTGGCCACGTATATAAAGGAGGGCAGGAGGAGGGGGCCGGCCCTCTCTATGGCGCGCCCAAGGGGGGAGTCCTACTCCCACTAGGAGTAGGTTTCCCCTTTCGTTGTAGGATTAGGAGAAGAAGGAAGAGGGAGAGAGGGAGAAGGAAAGGGGGCCGCCCCCACCCCAATTCGGATTGGGCTTGGGTGGGCACGCCCTCCACTTGGCTGCCTCCTCCTCTCTTCCACTAAGGCCCATTGACTCCTCGAGGGGGGGGGGGGGGGTCCGGTAACCTCCCGGTACTCCGGTAAATGCCCGAACTCATCCGGAACCATTCCGGTGTCCAAACATAGCCTTCCAATATATCGATCTTTGTTCCCTTTGTCATCGGTATGTTACTTGCCCTAGATTTGATCGTCGGTATCATCATACCTAGTTCAATCTCGTCACTGCCAAGTCTCTTTACTCGTTCCATAATACATCATCTCATGACTAACTCATTAGTCGATTGCTTGCAAGGCTTAATACGACGTGTATTGCCGAGAGGGCCCATAGATACCTGTTCGACACTCGGAGTGACAAATCCCATTCTCGATCTATGCCAACACCACAAACACCTTCAGAGACACCTGTAGAGCATCTTTATAATCACCCAGTTACGTTGTGACGTTTGATAGCACACAAGGTGTTCCTCCGATATTCGGGAGTTGGATAATCTCATAGTCAGAGGAACATGTATAAGTCATGAAGAAAGCAATAGCAGTAAAACTAAATGATCATAGTGCTAAGCTAACAGATGGGTCTTGTCCATCACATCATTCTCATAATGATGTGATACCGTTGATGAAATGAAAACACATGTCTATGGTTAGGAAACATAACCATCTTTGATTAATGAGTTAGTCTAGTAGAGGCATACTAGGGCACTCTATTATGTCTATGTATTCACACATGTATCAAGTTTCCGGTTAATACAATTCCAGCATGAATAAAAGACATTTATCATGATATATAAGGAAATATAAATAACAAATTTATTATTGCCTCTAGGGCATATTTCCTTCAGAAAGAAAGCAACTTCAACAGCGTGAGTTTACTTAGTAGCTAGATTGCTTGTTTGCTTGTTTCTTTCTAATTTGCTAGAAAGGTAATACTAGTACAAGCAAGCAAGCATGTGCTTGATGTCCCGGAGATGGAGATTTGTACTAGCACAAATTCAAGAACTGATGCCAAGAAACATGCAACGCTAACTATGTCCGATGGATGATTACACTAGAAATTTCTAGAAACCACTAGGTTGGACTGCTGGAACAGAGCAGAGCATCGGTAAAAGAATGCGAAGGTCAACCTTGTGTGTGTGTGTGGGGG
>LR738713.1:159651872-159665316 GCA_902687465.1 Secale cereale
GGGGGGGGTCTCCGTCGGGGCTGAGGCTGCCGGGCATGGGGTCCCCGTCATCATCCTCTTCCTCGTGGGTGCCATGGAAGGAACTGCAGCTGCTCCAAATCAAAACACAATAAATAAGGGGATCGATCTAAGAGAAGGAAGAGGAGAGGGTCTCCATGGGAGGAGGGAACGAGGGCCACGGTGCGCCAGAGCCGGGGTGGCGGCGCCGGGAAGCGCATCGAGGCCGGAGAGGCGGCGATGGTAGGTGCGTCGGGGTCGGGCGACAGCAGCGGGAAGCTTGTCCGAGACAGGGCGGCATCGGCGAGTGGTGCGCAGGGGCAGATCACGGGCGCCGGGGTTGGAGCTTCTGTGATGTAGGGTGGAACCCTAGATGGCCGATCTTTCATGAAATGGAGGGGAACCCACGATGAACACGAAGAACACGAGAGGGGAACACGAGGGGAAACACGAGAGAATCACTAAAACCAACACGAACAAGTCACACATATGCTAGATCCTCGAAACACACAAAGAGACAAGATCCATGATCAAGAAGGGACGATACAAAGGGTAACCGGTTCTTCTCCGTGAGGAGGCCTTGGGAAATCCCGTGGGATCTTCTTCGTGAAGGAGGTCTTGAATCCGTGTGGATCTTCTCCGTGGAGGCGCGCAGTCATTCCCAAGGAGATGAACCACTAGTTGGTGAGGAAAGCTCTATCTCAAATGAGCTAAACCTAAGCTAACCCTAGTACGGAGCTAAGGGACAAGTATATATAGTCCAAGGGGTAAGTTGGGGGATACATGGGGTGAAACCCCTTCATCTGCGCTTAGGCAGGGCGGTAGTACCGGTCCCGGGACCGGTAGTACCGGTTTTAGCGGAATTAGCGGTTGTTCTGGCATTGCACCGGCCTTGCACCGGTCGATCACAAAAGATTGACCGGTAGTTGACCGGTAGTTGGCCGGTAGTACCAGTCGACCGATAGTTGGGCGGTAGTAGATCGGTAGTACCTCTATCTCTGCGCTGGGAAAATCCTTGTCCATGCGTTTGGTGTCCATCTTGCGCCCTTCCTTCTCCTTGTTGGTTCCTTGGTACCTAGGCACACGAAGTGTGTTTGTTTGAGGTAGTAGCCATGTATCATGTGGGTCCAAGGGAAGTTGAACAAGGAGAGAGTTCACCTTATGTCCAATGGCACAAGTTGGAGGTCTCATCGTGTGTCCACTTGGGGCTTGGGGAATAGTCGCAGTGTACATGGGGATGATCGTAGGATGCTCCGCATCATCTCCCCTCCCTTGGGAAAGATCCGTCCTCGGATCAAAAACCTTATGACCATGGAAACGGTTGTCGTTGACGGACTTGTAGTTGGACGGAGTTGAAGACATAGCGCAATCCAAGTACTCCAAGGTGTCTCCGTTATGTGGTACATGCAAAATGAGCAAACACAAAGTACACTTGGAAATGCAATGGTTAGCGCACACCAAGTGTCCATCATGCAAGAATGAGTGCGTGTGACAAGTTGGGGCATGTCAAGGCACAAGATGCTTATCTAAAAGATGTACAATGACATGTAAAGCATTCATGTGAGCAAATGCATTTGTGGTGCACACAAAGGTGTTATGAATGTGATCAATGCTACCATTGTGCAAAATGATGTCATAGTGTGATGGTTTATCAAGAGCATGAACATGACAATGGATGCTCAATATGACTATGTTGTCATGCACTTGATATTTGGCAATGTGGTCAAGATGTATGAAGAGTCCATCAAGGAAGATCACAACAAATTTGCTAAGAAAGTGCACAAGCTCATATATCATGGATGACATGGGAATACAAGATGCAACAAGGCAATCATAATGTGAGTCAATCCATGCATAAGATGCAAATTTGTCATGGGTATGATATGTCCATGGAGCATGGCATGTGAGCACACAATCAACAAATATGAAGGTTTTGGTGCAATGTGTCAAAGAGGTGTCGATATACCAATGCTCAATGTCGTGGCATGAGTGGAATTCCGAAGGTGTATCCATAGGGTCCATCGTCAATGTCGGTCCTCCATCTCGTAGATGTATCATGTAGAAAACAAGAAGGAAACAACAATGAAAGTATGGCCCATCCAATATGCATATGTGAGGATGGCTCACAAAAAAGGAATTCACCTTATGTATGTTCTCGAAGGTGTCGGTGTCGTGCAACGTGTATGCCTTCACATGCCTAAGATGTCTCGTGATGGTACCGCCTTGTGAATCTTTCAAAATGAAAGAACATGTCAAACACTTGGAAAAACAAATGAGGTTACCGGACATGCAAAACCTATCATTCATATGGGAAGATACCAAACAAGTGTAGTCATCATGTTTATCGTAAGAAAGGACAAGGTAATGTGGCATGACATGTAAGCATATGATGCGATAACAACCAAAGGCATTAGGCTCGAACAAACAAGGATGCATCACAAGTATGGTGTCCAAGTCTCCAAGATCAACAAACATAGCATTGTTGCACTCAATACAAGTGATGAGAGATGCAACTAATGGAGACAAGTGACAATGATCAAGATATATCATGTGAGTGGCATGAAAATATATGTCATCAACCCAAGAAAGCAAGTAAGAGTGGAACATGGGTGATGCAACATAGCAAGCAATCATAGCGATCAAGTCAAACAAGCTAGTAGTGCGAATATGCAACGTACTAGAGGTAATCATGGCAATCATGGCATGTGTGCAAATACAAGGCATGAATAATGCACATGATATGAGCAAAATAGCATCAATGTGTTGATGAGAGGCCATACGGAAATAGCGATGGAACATCATGACTCTCCCAACACAATAAGCATCAATAGCATGGGGCACAAATATATCATTGCAATAGCTACTAGGATCTCCACCAAGCATGCAAACGCACATAGGAGTATCATAATGGTGAATCATGAGTAAATGCAAGCAAGGGTCACAATTGCATGGCAAGGTCATAGCAAGAGGGATAACATGCAAAGTGAACACAATAGTATGGGCATAATGTGACAAGTGGCAAATAGCCCATAGCCGTGTGAGAGCCAAGTAAAAGAGATGCATGTAGTGGTTGCGCGAAGAGAATGGTGGTAAGGAGATTCCACGGAATCCCAAGTCATCGTTGCTCTCAAGAGCTCGTTTTGTCAACTCATGGGATTGTGAGGTTGACAAATGTTCATGAGTACCTACACAAAACAAAGACAAAGGGAAAATTGTGTGTGCGTGGTATATGTACACATCATCCATCATGATGCGCATGTGCATGTGTTGGTTAGCACAAAATAGCCAATGTTCAAATAAATGAGATGCGTTATATAGAAACATGTCATCCATCATGAGAGGTTTATTGTTATGTATAGCATAACGAAGACTCAAATTGTGTAATGCATCATGACAAGTAGGTAGAGCATTGTTATTCATGGAATGCATATGGTGCACACAATCATGGTAATTATGCAAGGTATGGAATGCATCAAGATCTCCTAGTATGTATGAGGAAACTATGAGGGTCTCCTCATGAGCATCAATGGAATCATCACATGGAGAATATTGATAACATCCAAAACAATGCATATCCAGAACAATGTGATCATGGCATGGCATAGTTGATGAATTGCGAAATCATGTAAAGGAAGCATGGCAATATCATCGCAAGAGAAACACAAGCCAATGACCATCATCTTGTCATCTATGCCACAAGTGCAAATAAGATTTACTTTAATGGGGCATGCATAGTTACTATGTTGAAATTGAGATGATGCAATATGGGAGATCTCACTCATAGCATATGACAAGTTTAAAGGATTGTCAAACATGATGTGACCAAAAGAATTTTCACATGATATCCTATGGAGCATAGCATCACAAATAGGCAACTCAACATGCTCATCATCATATTCATCATAAATAGGTAAGTCAAGATATGAGGAAGTTGCACTAGCATGAAGCATGGTCATAGGTGAATCAACATCATGCAAGCAATCATTTGTAAGATAGTCCACTAGTGGGACAAGAGCATCACCTTCACCTATTTTACCTTTGGAGCGTCGCTCATGCGTTGTAGGTGAGGTGTTCATGATCCAATCGTACTCATCTTCATCGTGATGGAACCATGTAGGTGGTGCATCTTCTTCCACCATGGCCATCGGGTTGTCCATTGGAGGGACGGACTCATCGAGGCTAGGCATGTCCTCTTGTAGGAGACCTAGCATCAAAGAAAACACACTCAGAGTAGAGGTTAAGTCGTTAGAAATCATAGTGCCCTCACATGCCCTATCAACTACCTCACTCACTAAGTGTTGTGGCTCACTCACTCCCTCGTGGATGCTCTCACTCGTATGGTTGGTGGAGTCACTCAAATGGCTCTCAACCTCACATAGGAGAAGTGGCATGCTCTCATGTATGGGGCTAGTAGTGGTCACTCTCATCCTCTCAAAGGAAATGCTCTCAATGTCACATATGGTGGAGTCACTCGTATCACTCATGTGGTAGTGGCTCTCCTCACATGGGAATTGGGGCATCTTGTCATAAGTGGATGTCGAAGAGGTGTAGGTGCAATAGTCTCCATGCTCAACTTCCTCATCCGTAATGCCTCCAAAGATGAATGCCGCGGGATGTGGAAAATCATCACGCTCCTCCGAGGTCAAAGAGAAGGTCTCATGCTTTCTCGCGTAGCTTGACCCGTAGTAGGAGTCCAATATGGGCGCCGTCTTCATGGTGTCGAAGAGGTTCATGTACGATGCCTTGGTCGAAGGGGATGGACCATGCTCGACCATCTTGTCGCCGTCGCTCGTAGATGATCGCCTTGATGATGAAGATGTCGATGTAGGCGAACTCATGGGAAGTAGGCGAAGATACCGTACGTCCAAAGGCGAATATGCCTTGATAGCACTTGGCGAAGATGCAGAAGTGGTGGTTCTAGCCGTAGCTCCATCTTGGGTGTGCTTGTCTCGCGGTCTTCTTATGTTTTCTTGAAGCTTGGGCTTGGCGTGAAGTAGAGCGTCTTCGGACTTGTATGTTTGCGCTTGTTGAGCATCTTCATGACGATGATGTCATTTTCGTGCTTGAGCTCTTGGTAGATGTCGTTCGTCGTCGTTGTCGTGCACATGATGCTTGGAGGTGACTTGCTTATCATGACGATGTCGATGGTTGCCATAGAGGTGTGGGCGTGGAAGACTTGCACTTGCATCATGTTTGCACTCAAACGACTTGTGACTTGAACGTCGCCGCCGAGAGGATGACGAAGGGGAAGAAGACTTTTAATCGACCACCAAGTGTCGGAGCTCGACCATTTGTTTGTTGAAGGAGTCGCACATGTCGTCGAAGGAAGCCATTGTCCTTGTCTCAGAGTGTCGTAGTTCGATGGCGATGTTGCCCAGGCACTCTTGCATTGCTCGTTGTAGTCCGATGGTTTTCACGTGGATGTCATTGTTCGCGTCGTCAATGTCGAAGACCGGAGATGAAATGCCTTGCTTATCCATCACAAGACGCTTGCAAGTATGAGTGGGAGAAAGAGAAGAACTATACCAAATGTACCTTGACCGATGTTGAAGATGGATCAATGATCACTCAAATGTGAAACAAGGAAATAGCACAATTGGTACCAATTCTTGTCGGTTTCTCACACCTACACAAGTAAAGCTTATGGTGGAACTCGGTGAGGATAGTGACACAAAAATTTGATGCAAAATGTTAGCAAGACTCAATAATGTTGAAAAAGATTCACAAATTCGCAAGTGAAACAAGAAGACCAATAGCAATATGGGTGGCACATGGAAACACACACATGGATAGATAAGTGGGGTCGTGCAACCAAGGGGTGAGCCAAAATGTGGAATCCACGAAAATGCTCTTGTTGCACAACACTAGAGAGACGCTAGCGCGATTTGTTGGGGAACGTTGCATGGGAAACAAAAATTTTTCCTACGTTCACCAAGATCAATCTAGGAGATGCATCTACGAGGGGAGAGTTGGATCCACATACCCTTGTAGATCGCTAAGCGGAAGCGTTCAAGAACGCGGTTGATGGAGTCGTACTCGCCGCGATTCAGATCGCCGAAGATCCTAGCACCGGAGCAACGGTGCCTCCGTGTTCTTCACACGTACAGCTCGGGGACGTCTCCTCCTTCTTGATCCAGCAAGGGGGAAGGAGAGGTTGATGGAGACACCGGCAGCACGACGGCGTGGTGGAGATGGTGGTGGAGGATTCCTGCAGGGCTTCGCCAAGCACCGCGGGAAAACGAAGATGGATGTGGGAGAGGGAGGGCAGCGCCGAGGCACGAACGTGTGTGGCTGCCCTCCCTCTGCCTCTCTTTATATAGGGGGAGTAGAGGGGAGGGGGCGCCCTAGGGTTTACCCCTAGGGGCGGCGGCCAAGTGGAGATGGGGGGGGCGGCGGCCAGGGCTGCGCCAGGGTTAGGGCTCCCCCCCCAGGTGCCTTGCCCCCCAAGCTAGGGGGTGCGGCAGCCCTAGGAGGGGCCAGCCCCCCTTGCGCATGAGGAGAGGGCCCAGGGGGGGCGCACAGCCCTATGAGGGCTGTTGTGTCCCCCCTTTGTGGCCCATTAGGCCCGAAACTCCTTCCGGGACCCCGAAACCCCTTTCGGTCATCCGCCGTCTTCCCGATACTCCCCGGAACACTTCCGGACTCCGAAACCTTTCATCCTATATATCAATCTTCGTCTCCGGACCATTCCGGAGACCCTCGTCACGTCCGGGATCTCATCCGGGACTCCGAACAACCTTCGGTAACCATGCACTGTTCTCACTAACAACCCTAGCGTCACCGAACCTTAAGTGTGTAGACCCTGCGGGTTCGGAAACTATGCTGACATGACCGAGACACTCCCAGGTCAATAACCAATAGCGGGATCTGGATACCCATATTGGTTCCCACACGTTTCTCGATGATCTCATCGGATGAACCACGATGTCAAGGATTCAGGCAATCCCGTATACAGTTCCCTTTGTCTCGTCGGTATGTTACTTGCCCGAGATTCGATCGTCGATATCTCTATACCTAGTTCAATCTCGTTACCGGCAAGTCTCTTTACTCGTTACCGTAATACATAATCCCGTGACTAACTACTTAGTCACTTTGAGCTCATTGAGATGACGTATTACCGAGTGGGCCCGGAGATACCTCTCCGTCACACGGAGTGACAAATCCCAGTCTCGATCCATGTCAACTCAACAGACACCTTCGGAGATACCTGTAGAGTACCTTTATAGTCACCCAGTTACGTTGCGACGTTTGGCACACACAAAGCACTCTTACGGTGACAGTGAGTTACATGATCTCATGGTCATAGGAACTTATACTTGACATGCAGAAAACTATAGCGATAACTGATACGATCAAAAGCTATGTTTAACGTTTGGGTCTCGTCCATCACATCATTCTCCTAATGATGTGATCCCGTTATCAAATGACAACTCATGTCTATGACCTGGAAACCGCGGTCATCTTTGATCAACGAGCTAGTCCTGTAGAGGCTTACTAGGGACACAAAGTTTGTCTATTCATCCACACATGTATTTGAGTTTCCAATCAATACAGTTATAGCATGGATAATAAACGATTACCATGAACAAGGAAATATAATAATAACTCTTTTATTATTGCCTCTAGGGCATATTTCCAACAGTCTCCCACTTGCACTAGAGTCAATAATCTAGCATTACAAGGTAATGAACCTAACACCCATAGAGTCTTGGTGTTGATCATGCTTAGCCCGTGGAAGAGGCTTAGTCAACGGATCTGCAACATTCAAATCCGTGTGTACTTTGCAAATGCTTATGTCCTCCTCCTTGACTGAATCGCGGATGGAATTGAAGCGTCGCTTTATGTGTCTGGTCCTCTTGTGAAACCTTGGTTCCTTGGCTAGAGCAATGGCACCAGTGTTGTCACAGAACAGAGTCATTGGGTTTAGTGCACTAGGCACAACTCCAAGATCTGTCATGAACTCCTTCATCCAGACACCTTCCTTTGCCGCCTCCGAGGCAGCTATGTACTCCGCTTCGCATGTAGAATCGGCTACCACGCTCTGCTTGGAACTGCACCAGCTTACCGCTCCCCCGTTGAGAATATATACGTATCCGGTTTGAGACTTAGAGTCATCCGGATCAGTGTCAAAGCTTGCATCGACGTAACCCTTTACGACGAGCTCTTGATCACCTCCATAAATGAGAAACATCTCCTTAGTCCTTTTCAGGTACTTTAGGATATTCTTGACCGCTGTCCAGTGATCCATACCAGGATTACTTTGAAACCTTCCGGCCATACTTATGGCAAGGCTGACATCTGGTCTTGTGCACAGCATTGCATACATGATAGAGCCTATGGCTGAAGCATAGGGGACGACACTCATCTTTTCTCTATCTTCTGCAGTCACTGGGCATTGAGTCTTACTCAACTTTGTACCTTGCAATACCGGCAAGAACCCCTTCTTGAATTGATCCATTTTGAACTTCTTCAAAACTTTATCAAGGTATGTACTTTGTGAAAGTCCTATCAAGCGTCTTGATCTATCTCTATAGATCTTGATGCCCAATATGAAAGCAGCTTCACCGAGATCCTTCATCGAAAAACTCTTGTTCAAATACCCCTTCACGCTATCCAAAAATTCTATATTGTTTCCAATCAGCAATATGTCATCCACATATAATATTAGAAACGCTATAGAGCTCCCACTCACTTTCTTGTAAATACAAGCTTCATTATAAACTTGTACAAACCCAAACGCTTTGATCACCTCATCAAAGCGAAGATTCCAGCTCCGAGATGCTTGCACCAGCCCATAAATGGAACGCTGGAGCTTGCATACTTTGTCAGCATTCTCTGGATCGACAAAACCTTCCGGTTGCATCATATACAACTCTTCCTTAAGAAAACCGTTAAGGAACGCAGTTTTGACATCCATCTGCCAAATTTCATAATCGAAATATGCAGCTATCGCTAACATGATTCGGACGGATTTAAGCATCGCTACGGGTGAGAAAGTCTCATCGTAGTCAATTCCTTGAACTTGTGAAGAACCCTTTGCCACAAGTCGAGCTTTATACACGGTGACATTACCGTCAGCGTCCGTCTTCCTCTTAAAAATCCATTTATTCTGAATGGCCTTCCGCCCTTCAGGTAATACTTCCAAAGTCCATACTTTGTTTTCATACATGGATCCCATCTCGGATTTCATGGCCTCTAACCATTTGTCGGAATCCGGGCCCACCATCGCTTCTCCATAGCTCGTAGGTTCACCGTTGTCTAACAACATGACCTCCAAGACAGGGTTACCATACCACTCAGGTGCAGTGCGTACCCTTGTCGACCTACGAGGTTCGGTAGTAACTTGATCAGAAGCTTCTTGATCATCATCATTGGCTTCCTCTTCAACCGCTGCAGGCTCCACAAAAACATCTTTCTGTGCTACGCAACTCTCTGGTTGAAGCAGAGGTTCAATAACCTCATCAAGTTCTACCTTCCTCCCACTCAATTCCTTCGAGAGAAACTCTTTCTCGAGAAAGGACCCGTTCTTAGCGACAAACACTTTGCCTTCGGATCTGAGATAGAAGGTGTACCCAACAGTTTCTTTTGGGTATCCTATGAAGACACATTTGTCCGCTTTGGGTTCGAGCTTTTCTGGCTGAAGCCTTTTGACATAAGCATCGCAACCCCAAACCTTGAGAAAAGACAACTTAGGTTTCTTACCAAACCATAGCTCATACGGTGTTGTCTCAACGGACTTAGATGGAGCCCTATTTAAAGTGAATGCAGCTGTCTCTAACGCATATCCCCAGAACGATAGTGGCAAATCGGCAAGAGACATCATAGAACGCACCATATCTAATAGGGTTCGATTACGACGTTCGGACACACCATTACGCTGTGGTGTTCCAGGTGGCGTCAACTGTGAAACAATTCCACATTTTCTTAAGTGATTGCCAAACTCATAACTTAGATATTCTCCCCCTCGATCAGATCGTAGGAACTTGATCTTCTTGTTACGATGATTTTCAACTTCACTCTGAAATTGCTTGAACTTTTCAAAAGTTTCAGACTTATGCTTCATTAAGTAAATATACCCATATCTACTTAAGTCGTCAGTGAAGGTGAGAAAATAACGATATCCACCGCGCGCCGTGACACTCATCGGACCACACACATCAGTATGTATGATTTCCAATAAGTCACTTGCCCGTTCCATTGTCCCTGAAAACGGGGTCCTCGTCATCTTGCCCATGAGGCACGGCTCGCATGTGTCAAGTGATTCAAAATCAAGAGACTCCAAAAGTCCATCAGCATGGAGCTTCCTCATGCGTTTCACGCCGATATGACCCAGACGGCAGTGCCACAAGAAAGTGGTATTATCGTTGTCTACTCTACATCTTTTGGCATCAATGTTATGAACATGTGTATCATCACTATCGAGATTCAATAAGAATAAACCCCTAACTTCGGGTGCATGACCATAAAAGATATTACCCATATAAATAGAACAACCTTTATTCTCTGATTTAAATGAGTAACCGTCTCGCATCAAACAAGATCCAGATATAATGTTCATGCTTAACGCAGGCACTAAATAACAATTATTCAGGTTCATAACTAATCCCGATGGTAATCGAAGAGCGAGCGTGCCGACGGCGATCACATCAACCTTGGAACCATTTCCCACGCGCATCGTCACTTCGTCCTTCGCCAGCCTCCGTTTATTCCGCAGTTCCTGTTTAGAGTTGCAAATGTGAGCAACCGAACCGGTATCAAATACCCAGGCACTACAACGAGAGTTGGTAAGGTACACATCAATAACATGTATATCACATATACCTTGCTTGTTGTTGTTGTTGGCCCCCTTCTTGTCTGCCAGATACTTGGGGCAGTTCCGCTTCCAGTGGCCGTTCCCCTTGCAATAAAAACACTCAGTCTCTGGCTTGGACCCAGCCTTGGGTTTCTTCACTGGATGAGCAACTGCCTTGCCACCCTTCTTAGAGTTACCCTTCTTGCCCTTGCCATCTTTCTTGAAACTGGTGGTTTTATTGACCATCAACACTTGATACTCCTTCTGGATGTCTGCCTCAGCGACTTTCAGCATCGAAAACAGCTCGGCGATGGTTTTGTTCATCCCTTGCATGTTATACTGCTGCACGAAGCTCTTGTAGCTAGGCGGGAGTGACTGGAGAATTCTGTCAATGATAGCCTCATCCGGGAACACAAGTCCCAGATCAGCTATGCGGGTATAGTACCCAGACATCTTCAGTAAGTGCTCACTGACAGACGAATTCTCCTCCATCTTGCAAGCAAAGAATTTATCGGGGGTCTCATACCTCTCGATCTTGGCATTCTTTTCAAAGATGAACTTCAACTCCTGGAACATCTCATATGCTCCATGACGTTCAAAACGCCTTTGAAGTCCTCCTTCCAAGCTATACAATATGGCACACTGCACTATTGAGTAGTCATCCGAACGCGACTGCCAGGCGTTCATAACGTCCGCAGAGGCCTGAGGAGCGGGGGGTTCACCTAGCGGTGCATTTAGGACATAAACCTTTTGGGCAGCTGTGAGGATGATCCTCAGATTGCGGAGCCAGTCCACAAAGTTGCTCCCATCATCTTTCAGTTTAGCTTTCTCTAGGAACGCATTAAAATTCAGGGGAGCTACTGCGCGAGCCATCTACAACAAAAGATTTGCAAAGACATTTTAGACTATTGTTCATGATAAGTGAGTTATTACCTAATCAAATTATTTATAACTCCCACTCAAATTGACATCCCTCCGGTCATTCGAGCGTGACATGATCCAAATCCACCATCCCAAGTCCGATCATCACGTGAGATGAGGTGGTGTCAATGGTGAACATCAACATGTTGATCATATCTACTATATGACTCATGTTCGACCTTTCGGTCTTCCGTGTTCCGAGGCCATGTCTGTACATGCTAGGCTCGTCAAGTCTAACCCGAGTGTTCTGCATGTGCAAAACTGGCTTGCACCCGTTGTATGCGAACGTAGAGTCTATCACACCCGATCATCACGTGGTGCTTCGAAACGACGAACCTTCGCAACGGCGCACACTCGGGGGGAACACAATTTTATCTTGAAATTTTAGTGAAGGATCATCTTATAATGCTACCGTCGTCCTAAGCAAAATAAGATGCATAAAAGGATTAACATCACATGCAAATCATAAGTGACATGATATGGCCATCAACTCGTGCTTTTGATCTCCATCTCCAAAGCACCAGCATGATCTCCATCGTCACCGGCGCCACACCATGATCCCCATCATCATGATCTCCATCATCGTGTCGCCATCGGGGTTGTCGCGCGCCCACCATGCTCTTACTACTATTGCTACCGTTTAGCGATAAAGTAAAGCATTACAAAGCGCTTAATGATTGACACGCAGGTCATACAAAAATTAAAGACAACCCTATGGCTCCTGCCGGTTGCCGTATACATCGACATGCAAGTCGATATTAACTATTACAACATGATCATCTCATACATCAAATATATCTCATCATGTCATTGGCCATATCATATCACATACATACCCTGCAAAAACAAGTTAGACGTCCTCTAATTTGTTGTTGCATGTTTTACGTGGCTGGGTATCTAGCAAGAACGCTTCTTACCTACGCAAAGCCACAACGGTGATATTTAAGTTGCTATTTAACCTTCTACAAGGACCGCCTTGTTCTGTTCCGATTCAACTAAGATAGGAGAGACAGACACCCGCCAGCCATCTTATGCAACAAAAGTCACATGTCTGTCGATGGAACCGGTCTCATGTACGTGGACATGTAAAGTTGGTCCGGGCCGCTTCATCCCATAATACCGCTGAATCAAGAAAGACTAGGGAGGGAAGCAATCTAAACATCAACGTCCACAAACCCTTTTGTGTTCTACTCGTGAAAGCATCTACGCAAGAACCTGGCTCTGATACCACTGTTGGGGAACGTTGCATGGGAAACAAAATTTTTTCCTATGTTCACCAAGATCAATCTAGGAGATGCATCTACGAGGGGAGAGTTGGATCCACATACCCTTGTAGATCGCTAAGCGGAAGCGTTCAAGAACGCGGTTGATGGAGTCGTACTCGCCGCGATTCAGATAGCCGAAGATCCTAGCACCGAAGCAACGGTGCCTCCGCGTTCTTCACACGTACAGCTCGGGGACGTCTCCTCCTTCTTGATCCAGCAAGGGGGAAGGAGAGGTTGATGGAGACACCGGCAGCACGACGGCGTGGTGGAGATGGTGGTGGAGGATTCCTGCAGGGCTTCGCCAAGCACCGCGGGAAAACGAAGATGGATGTGGGAGAGGGAGGGCAGCGCCGAGGCACGAACGTGTGTGGCTGCCCTCCCTCTGCCTCTCTTTATATAGGGGGAGTAGAGGGGAGGGGGCGCCCTAGGGTTTACCCCTAGGGGCGGCGGCCAAGTGGAGATGGGGGGG
>LR738713.1:159669206-159823531 GCA_902687465.1 Secale cereale
TGGGGGCGGCGTTGATGGGTGGGAGTTTAGAGGAGATCATGGGGATAAGGTCGGGAGGGATTTTCTTTTTTCTTTTTCTCTGCGAGTTCGGGAGTTCGGGAGAATCTGTGCACGCCTATATAGGGCCTGACGTGATCCAAATAGTTATTCTGATCCCAGGATCAGAATAGTGCTATCCTATATATATAAGATAAAAGACCTGGGGGCCATAGTTTGCACTAGAGGCTTCTCTCTTGAAACAATAACATACGGTGGGTAAACAAATTATTGTTGGGAAATTGATAGAAAAACGCATAGTTATGACGTATTCATGGCAATGATCATGTATATAGGTGCTGCTTGTAAACTGCGTTGGGATTTTCCACAAATAGGAAGGGTGATGAAGCACATAGATAAGTATTTCCCTCAGTGAGAACCATGATATCAATCTAGTAGGAGAATCGCGTAATGCCTCGTGAACAACACATGCACACACAAAAGCAAATACTTGCACCCAACACAGACAAGAGGGTTGTCAATCCCCTTGAACTTATTACTTGCAAGGATCAAATCTTCTAGTGTTAGATAGATAAATTGCAAAACAAACAAAAAGTAAATAAATTACAATAAGGTTTTTTATATATGATAAAAGTAGACCTGGGGGCCACAGTTTTCACTAGAGGCTTCTCTCTTGATTACATAGCATACGGCAGGAGAATAAATTTCTGTTGGGCAATTGATAGAAAAACACATAGTTATGACGATATCCAAGGCAATGATCATGTATATAGGTATCATGTCTGAGACAAGTAGTCTGAATCTGATAACCCACAAGTATAGGGGAGCAATTGTAGCCTCTTTGGATAAGTAAGAGTGTTGAACCCAACGAGGAGCTAAAGGTAGAACAAATATTCCCTTAAGTTCTATCGACCACCAATACAACTCTACGCACGCTTGATGTTCGCTTTACCTATAACAAGTATACAACTAGAAGTACTTTATAGGTGTAACGGGACATGTTTGCAAGAATATAAAGAGCACGTAAATAAAAACTAGGGGTTGTTTAGGTAAAGAAGCAATAAAGTTAGTATATCGAGTGTGGAAAAGTGGTTGTAGGAGCTGCGAAATTGTCCCTAAGCAATTGACTACTTACTAGACCGGTAGCAAGTTTTATGTGGGAGAGGCCACTGCTAGCATGTCATCCCTGACTTGGAATTCTATGCACTTATGATTGGAACTATTAGCAAGCATCCGCAACTACTTACGTTCATTAAGATAAAACCCAACCATAGC
Source organism: Secale cereale (assembly GCA_902687465.1). Lineage (NCBI taxonomy): Eukaryota > Viridiplantae > Streptophyta > Magnoliopsida > Poales > Poaceae > Secale > Secale cereale. The sequence goes on from LR738713.1 coordinate 159,670,479, forward strand.
ATTAAGATATATTGCCCCCCTTCAATCCCGTATGCATCAATTTCTATGCTAGGTTGAAGCTTCTGTCACTCTTGCCCTCCAATACATAGTCCTATCAACATACAACTAACCCTATGGTGTGATCCACGCGCGCGCTCATATGATGGGCACCAAAGGACAGCAACATAACCACAAGAAAATTAAACCAATCATAGCAATTCACCAATTACCGATAGGACAACGAAAATCTACTCAGACATCATAGGATGGCAACACATCATTGGATAATAATATGAAGCATAAAGCACCATGTTCAAGTAGAGGGTACATTAGGTTGCGGTAGAGTGGATCACTGTAGATAGATGGGGGAAGGTGATGAAGATGTTGGTGAAGATGACGGAGGTGTTGGTGAAGATCGCCGTCGCACGATGATGGCTGCGGCGGCGTTCCTGCGCCACTGGAAGCGAGGGGGAGAGAGCCCCCTCCTTCTCCTTCTTCCTTGGCCTTCTCCCTAGGTGGGAGAAGGGTTCTCCCTCTGGTCCTTGGTTTCCATGGCATGGGAGGGGCGAGAGCCCCTCCGAGATTGGATTTGTCTCTCTGTCTCTCTCTGTTTCTGCGTTCCCAGATTCTGGCCTTTCACCGTTTCTTATATTCCCGGAGATCCGTAACTCTGATTGGGCTGAAATTTTGACACGATTTGTATCCAGATATTGGCTTTCTTGCAACGAAAGAAGGGCACCAACCGCCTTAGGGGGTGGCCACAAGGGTCAGGGGCGCGCCCCCTGCGTCGTGGCCCCGTCGGGCATCGTCTCACGTTGATTCTTCTTCCAAAAAATCACATATATTCCAAAAAAATCTCCATGCATTTTTATCCCGTTTGGACTCTGTTTGATATGGATATTCCGTGAAACAAAAAACATGCAACAAACAGGAACTGGCACTGGGCACTAGATTAATATGTTAGTCCCAAAAATAGTATAAAAAGTTGCCAAAAGTATATGAAAGTTGTATAATATTGGCATGGAACAATCAAAAATTATAGATACGACGAAGACGTATCAGACTCCTGCGTGCATATACTACTATTACTCCACCCATCGACCATTATCCACCATGCATCTAGGGTATTAAGTTAATAAAAATATAGTAACGCCTTAAGCAAGATGACATAATGTAGACAAAGTAAACTCAACTAATATGAATAAAACCCCATCATTTTACCCTTAACGGCAACAATACAAATACATATCTTGTCTCTTTCTGTCACTGGGATAGAGCACCGCAAGATTGAACCCATCAAAAAGCACGTCTCCCACTGAAGATCAATCAATCCAGTTGACCAAACAAAACTGATAGATCAAAGAGAAATACAAAGCTATAACAATCATGCATAATAAAGTTCAGAAAAGACTCAATTACTTCTCATGAATATTCAGATGATAAACCCACAATTCATCACATCCCAAAAAACACACCGCAAATGAAGATTACATCGAATAGAACTTCAATAACATTGAGGAGAACATTGTATTGAAGATCAAAGAGAGAGAAGAACCTATCTAGATACTAGCTATGGACCCGTAGGTCTGTGGTTAACTACTCATGCATCATCGTAAGGCGACAATGATGATGTAGAAGCCCTACATGATAGATCCCCCTCCTGCAGAGTACAAGAAAATGTCTCCAGATGGGATTGCGGAATAATAGAAGCTTGCGGCGGTGTAAGAAGTGTTTCGGGTGGCTCTCTCTTACATTGGGAATAATTTGGAATTTATATATACGGAATTAGGTCAAGATGTGCCACGAGGGGCCCACAAGCTCAGGTGGGCGCCTCCTGTCAGGGTTGCGATATGAGAATGAGTACTACAGGTAAGAAAGAGGGGCAGAACCTAGATACAACGCATGTGTAACACTCAGTGTTGTATGAGTTCATGCCCCTCTTGGAGGAGGCAATAGCTCTAAGTATCGTACCCTGAGGCTTGTTTTCTTTGAGTGGTATGATTACAAAGATTGTGTTAGCCCAACCTACGAGGATTAGGAGAGTGTCTTATATAGAGTGTGCCACAGTTTCCATTGCTCCCACATCGTCGGGGCTCTTAATGCTCATAACTATAGCAGTTACAAGTGTTAGTGTCACAACTACATCAGTTACAGGTAACAATAGCTATGACTCTACTTTAAGAATTACTTAAGATCCCTCGACCGTTGTTGCTCCACGTTGTTCCTTCACCTCCCTTGTCCGAGTGATGGTGGTTGTGCCGAGTGGAAAGTGGGTGTCCGAGTGTTGTTGAGTTGTCCGAGTGGATCTCCCGCTAGTCGCATCAGAATGCTCGTGTGGTACCGAGACCCACCAACAAAGGGCCCTAGGTGGTTCCCATATGACAGATCCTTGACCCTACTTATCGTAGGTGACCTCATCATTAGCCCTTGAACATGTTGAGGTTCTGTAGGGTAGACGGGCTATATTTTCGGTTCAATCTGAGTGCTTCTGGAGCACTCAGAATATGTTTCGAGTTGTAGTCCATTGCTCCTTAGATGAAAACAAAACAGATTCTGGACCGAGGGGTTCCCTGGGTGACCGGGCGTTGTTTATCGCCAAGGAAAATTTGGTGGCATTCATTTGTCTCTCGGGAGAGATAGACTTGATGTCTGAGTGTGGACATGCCATTATAACTCGAGTGGCGATGTCGGCACATAGTCTAACTCTCCGAGGAGATTCCACTCCTTATCCCAGGGAACGCCAACGCGGGCCATCTTCGAGTCCAGATTTACGAGTCATGCGCCTTGGAGCCTAATGAAAGGGCCAATTCCACCCGCGGAGGGGCGTCAAGATTGACGCATACCAATCCTGAAGAAGACTTCCGTCGGGTGTTTAGCGTGGCCAAGTGCATGGGTCCCCGCAAAGGGTGGTCATCGGGACTGATGAAGGCCATTTAAGAAAGGGACAACTGGCAATCAACCGAATTGATTCGCCGTGGAAATAATAGGATTCGAATTTGAGTGTGCGCGTGTAGAAGCTGTAACGACGTGGGATAGTGGGGAAAGTGGTGGCATGATGCCTCGATTTTTGCCCAAGAAATCGGCCATGTGCCACTATAGCTATGTGCGAGACCTCGCTGTGGGCGTCGTCGATTCAGAGATTTGCAGCAGGAGATCCGCAGCGCAATTTTCATCAGAGATATAAAAGAATTAGGGATGGGGTTAGCCCTCCAGATCCCCTTCTCTCCCTCGACTCCTCTACTTCTCATCTCCACCCAAGCACACTAGAGCAATTGAAGCTATGGCGAAGGATTCCATGGCTAAGGCGGAGAAGGCAAATAATGTCGGGAAGGCCACTTCCTCGAGTTCCGGTGCTCCGGCTGGGGGCGCGTCGGGGGATTGGATCCCCTCGCATCTCTTGGTCAAGAAGCTGGAGGACCTGGCCGCAAAGGGGCTGATTCCGCAAGATGGATGGAAATGTCCGAGGGCGGTAGAGGTCGAGCTGGTGCCGCAGCAAGACGTGCGCGTCCTTCCAGTGACCCATATCGAGCGTAATTTCTCAATGACTTCCCATCCTTTCTTTCGGGATTTTCTGGATTATTTTGGGGCACAGCTACATCATATTCCTCCCAACGCCTTCGTTTATCTCTTGGCTTTTATTCCTCTCTGTGAAATTTTCTTGGTTGCCACCCACACTAGGGTATTTTCAAGCATATCTTCACTTGTCGGTCGATGACCGTATGGAAGGATTTGCCGACTGGTGAGAATACCGACGTCACCTAGCTGTGTGGAGGTCTAGGGATCCAGCTCAGGGGAGGTAGTGCCTTCCCAAAGATGAGCTTTCCAAACTCCATTAAGGGATAGCAGGGGACTTGGGTGTGTTGCAGGGATATCCCTGGGGCCAACAACCAGTCTGGCATTCCTCTATACTCGACAAAGAGGGTGAGGGATACCGAATCCCTTATGGTGGCGAAGGAGGAGAAGGCAGAGGTCAGTGTTGGGGAACGTAGTATTTCAAAATTTTCCTACGATCACGCAAGATCTATCTACCAGATGCATAGCAACGAGAGGGGAGAGTGTGTCTACATACCCTCGTAGACCGAAAGCGGAAGCGTCTAGTGACGCGGTTGATGTAGTCGAACTTCTTCGCGATCCAACCGATCAAGCACCGAACGTACAACACCTGCGCATTCAGCACACGTTCAGCTTGATGACGTCCCACGAGCTCTTGATCCAGTTGAGCTTCACGGGAGAGTTTCTTCAGCACAACGGCATGGTGACGGAGATGATGAAACTACCGGTGCAGGGCTTCGCCTAAGCACTGCAACGGTATGACCGAGGTGTGTTTATGTGGGGAGGGGCACCGCACACGGTTGGGAGAGATCAACTGATCAACTTGTGAGTCTATGGGGTGCCTCTACCCCCGTATATAAAGGAGGAGGGGAGGGGATGGGCCGGCCCTCTCTAGGGCGCGCCCTAGGGAGTCCTACTCCCAATGGGAGTAGGACTACCCCCTTTCCCTAGTAGGATTAGGAGAAGAAGGAAGGAGGAGAGGGAGAAGAAGGAAAGGGGGGCTGCCCTCCTTCCCAATTCTGATTGGCCTGGTGGGGGGCGCACCCGCACCTTGGCCGCCTCCTCTCCCCTTCCCCTATGGCCCATTATGACCCATTAACTCCCCGGGGGTTCCGGTAACCCCCGGGTACTCCGGTATATGCCCAAAATCTCCCGGAACCTTTCCGGTGTCCAAACATAGTCGTCCAATATATCGATCTTTACATCTCGGACATTCTGAGACTCCTCGTTATGTCCGTGATCTAATCCGGCACTCCGAACTACCTTCGGTACATCAAAACTCATAAACTCATAATATCGATCGTCATCAAACGTTAAGCGTGCGGACCCTACGGGTTCGAGAACTATGTAGACATGACCGAGACTCATCTCCGATCAATAACCAATAGCAGAACCTGGATGCTCATATTGACTCCAACATATTCTACGAAGATCTTTATCTGTCAAACTGCATAACAACATACGTTGTTCCTTTTGTCATCGGTATGTTACTTGCCCGAGATTCGATCGTCGGTATCTCAATACCTAGTTCAATCTCGTTACTCCGTAATACATCATCTCGTGACTAACTCATTAGTCATATGCTTGCAAGGCTTATTATGATGTGTATTACCGAGAGGGCCCAGAGATACCTCTCCGACATTCGGAGTGACAAATCCTATTCTTGATCTATGCCAACACCACGAATACCTTCATAGACACCTATAGATCATCTTTATAATCACCCAGTTACGTTGTGATGTTTGATAGCACACAAGGTGTTCCTCCGATATTCGGGAGTTTCATAATCTCATAGTCATAGGAACATGTATAAGTCATGGAGAAAGCAATAGCAGTAAAACTAAACGATCATTGTGCTAAGCTAACAGATGGGTCTTGTCCATCACATCATTTTCCTAATGATGTGATCTCGTTGATCAAATGATAACTCATGTCTATGGTCAGGAAACATAACCATCTTTGATCAATGAGCTAGTCTAGTAGAGGCACACCAGGGACATATTGTTTTATCTATGTATTCACACATGTACTAAGTTTCCGGTTAATACAATTATAGCATGAATAAAAGACATTTATCATTATATATAAGGAAATACAAATAACATCTTTATTATTGCCTCTAGGGCATATTTCCTTCAGTATCCCACTTGAACTAGAGTCAATAATCTAGATTACAAAGTAATGATCCTAACACCCATGGAGTCTTGGTGCTGATCATGTTTTGCCCGTGGAAGAGGCTTAGTCAACGGGTCTGCAACATTCAGATCCATATGTATTTTACAAATTTCTATGTCTCCCTCCTTGACTAGATCGGGGATGGAATTGAAGCGTCTTTTGATGTGCTTTGTTCTCTTGTGAAATCTGGATTCCTTCGCCAAGGCTATTGCTCCAGTCTTGTCACAAAAGATTTTCATTGGACTCGATGCACTAGGTATCACACCTAGATCGAATATGATCTCCTTCATCCAGACCACTTCATTTGCTGCTTCCGAAGCAACTATGTATTCCGCTTCACACGTAGATCCCACCACGACGCTTTGCTTGGAACTGCACCAACTGACTGCTCCACCGTTCAATAAAAATACATATCCGGTTTGTGACTTCGAGTCATCTGGATCAGTGTCAAAGCTAGCATCGACATAACCGTTTACGACGAGCTCTTTGTCACCTCCATATATGAGAAACATATCCTTTGTCCTTTTTAGGTACTTCAGGATGTTCTTGACCGCTGTCCAGTGATCCACTCCTGGATTACTTTGGTACCTCCCTGCTAAACTTATAGCAAGGTACACATCAGGTCTGGTACACAACATTGCATACATGATAGATCCTATGGCTGAGGCATAGGGAATGAATTTCATTTTCTATGTATCTTCTACAGCGGTTGGGCATTGAGTCTTACTCAACTTCAGTCCTTGTAACACAGGCAAGAACCCTTTCTTTGACTAATCCATTTTGAATCAAAACTTTATCAAGGTATGTGCTTTGTGAAAGTACAATTAAGCGTCTTGATCTATCTCTATAGATCTTGATGCCTAATATGTAAGCAGCTTCATCGAGGTCTTTCAATGAAAAATTCTTATTCAAGTATCCTTTTATGCTATCCAGAAATTCTATATAATTTCCAATCAACAATATGTCATCCACATATAATATCAGAAATGCTACAGAGCTCCCACTCACTTTCTTGTAAATACATGCTTCTCCAAAAGTCTGTATAAAACCATGTGCTTTGATCACCTCATCAAAGCGTATATTCCAACTCCGAGATGCTTGCACCAGTCCATGGATGGATCTCTGGAGCTTGCACACTTTGTTAGCACCTTTAGGATCGACAAAACCTTCTGGTGACATCATATACAACTCTTCTTTGAGATATCCATTCAGGAATGCAATTTTGAGATCCATTTGCCAGATTTCATAATCATAAAATGCGGCAATTGCTAACATGATTCGGATAGACTTAAGCATCGCTACGGGTGAGAAAGTCTCATCGTAGTCAACTCCTTGAATTTGTCGAAACCCTTTCGCAACAAGTCGAGCTTTGTAAACAAGAATATTACCATCAGCGTCGGTCTTCTTCTTGAAGATCCATTTATTTTCGATGGCTTGCCCATCATCGGGCAAGTCAACCAAAGTCCATACTTTGTTCTCATACATGGATCCCATCTTAGATTTCATGGCCTCAAGCCATTTTGCGGAATCTGGGCTCATCATTGCTTCCTCATAGTTCGCAGGTTCATCATGGTGTAGTAACATGACTTCCCGAACTGGGTTGCCGTACCACTCTGGTGCGGAACGTACTCTTGTTGATCTACGAAGTTCAGCAGAAACTTGATCTGAAGTTTCATGATCATCATCATTAGCTTCCTCACTAATTGGTGTAGGAATCACCGGAACTAGTTTCTATGATGTACTACTTTCCAATTCGGGAGAAGGTACAATTACCTCATCAAGTTCTACTTTCCTCCCACTCACTTCTTTCGAGAGAAACTCCTTCTCTAGAAAGGATCCATTCTTAGCAACGAATATCTTGCCTTCGGATATGTGATAGAAGGTGTACCCAATAGTCTCTTTTGGGTATCCTATGAAGACACATTTCTCCGACTCGGGTTCGAGCTTATCAGGTTGAAGCTTTTTCACATAAGCATCGCAGCCCCAAACTTTAAGAAACGACAACTTTGGTTTCTTGCCAAACCACGGTTCATAAAGCGTCGTCTCGACGGATTTAGATGGTGCCCTATTTAATGTGAATGCAGCTGTCTCTAAAGCATAACCCCAAAACGATAGTGGTAAATCGATAGGAGACATCATAGACCGCACCATATCTAATAAAGTACAGTTACGACGTTTAGACACACCATTACGTTGTGGTGTTCCGGGTGGCGTGAGTTGTGAAACTATTCCACATTGTTTCAAATGAAGACCAAACTCGTAACTCAAATATTCACCTCCATGATCAGATCGTAGAAACTTTATTTTCTTGTTACGATGATTCTCTACTTCACTCCGAAATTCTTTGAACTTTTGAAATGTTTCAGACTTGTGCTTCATCAAGTAGATATACCCATATCTGCTGAAATCATCAGTGAAGGTCAGAAAATAATGATACCCACCGCGAGCTTCAACACTCATCGGTCCACATACATCAGTATGTATGATTTCCAACAAATCTGTTGCTCGCTCCATTGTTCCGGAGAACGAAGTTTTAGTCATCTTGCCTATGAGGCATGGTTCGCAAGCACCAAGTGATTCATAATCAAGTGATTCCAAAAGTCCATCACAATGGAGTTTCTTCATGCGCTTTACACCAATATGACCTAAACGATAGTGCCACAAATAAGTTGCACTATCAATATTAACCTTACATCTTTTGGCTTCAATATTATGAATATGTGTATCACTATGATCAAGATCCAACAAGAATAGAATACTCTTCAAGGGTGCATCACCATAAAAGATATTACTCATATAAATAGAACAACCATTATTCTTAGATTTAAATGAATAACCGTCTTGCAATAAACAAGATCCAGATATAATGTTCATGCTTAACACTGACACCAAATAGCAATTATTCAGGTCTAAAACTAACCCCGAAGGTAGATGTAGAGGTAGCGTGCCGACGGCGATCACATCGACTTTGGAACCATTTCCCACGCGCATCGTCACCTCGTCCTTAGCCAATCTTCGTTTAATCTGTAGTCCCTATTTCGAGTTACAAATATTAGCAACGAAACCGATATCAAATACCCAGGTACTACTACGAGCATTAGTAAGGTACACATCAATAACATGTATATTACATGTACATTTGTTCACCTTGCCATCCTTCTTATCCGTCAAATATTTGGGGCAGTTCCGCTTCCAGTGTCCATTCCCTTTGCAATAGAAGCACTCAGTTTCAGGATAGGCTCCAGACTTGGGTTTCTTCGCGGGAGTAGCAACTGTCTTGCTATTCTTCTTGAAGTTCCCCTTCTTTCCCTTGCCTTTTTTTTGAAACTAGTGGTCTTGTTAACCATCAACACTTGATGCTCCTTTTTGATTTCTACCTCCACAGCCTTGAGCATAGCGAAGAGCTCGGGAATTGTCTTTAGCATCCCTTGCATATTATAGTTCATCACGAAGCTTTTATAGCTTGGTGGAAGTGATTGAAGAACTCTATCAATAACACTATCCTCGTACACTTTGCAACCAATTTGAGTCATATGATTATAGTACCCAGGCATTCTGAGCAAGTGTTCACTGATAGAACTATTCTCCTCCATCTTGTAGCTATAGAACTTATTGGAAATCTCATATTTCTCAATCCGGCCATTTTCTTGAAATATTAACTTCAACTCCTGGAACATCTCATATGCTCCATGACGTTAAAAACGTCGTTGAAGTCCCGGTATTAAGCCATAAAGCATGGCACACTGAACTATTGTGTTGTCATCAGACCGCGTCTGCCAGACGTTCAAAGCGTCCACATTAGCGGGAGGGGGCTTGTCACCTAGCGCTGCTTCAAGGACATAATTCTTCTGTGCAGCAATGAGGATAATCCTCAAGTTATGGACCCAGTCCGTGTAATTGCTACCATCATCTTTCAACTTAGCTTTCTCTAGGAATGCATTAAAATTCAAAGGAACGGTAGCACAGCCCATTGATCTACAACAACATAGATATGCACAAACTATCAGGACTAAGTTCTTGATAAATTAAAGTTCAATTAATCAAATTACTAAAGAATTCCCACTTAGATAGACATCCCTCTAGTCATCTAAATGATCACGTGATCTAAATCAACTAAACCATGTCCGATCATCACGTGAGATGGAGTAGTTTTCAATGGTGAACATCTTATATTGATCATATCTACTATATGATTCACGCTCGACCATTCGGTCTCCAGTGTTCCGAGGCCATATCTGCATAGGCTAGGCTCGTCAAGTTTAACCCGAGTATTCTGCGTGTGTAAAACTGGCTTACACCCATTGTATGTGAACGTAGAGCTTATCACACCCGATAATCACGTGGTGTCTCGGCACGACGAACTTTTGCAACGGTGCATACTCAGGGAGAACACTTATACCTTGAAGTTTTTTGAGAGATCATCTTATAATGCTACCGTCAATCTAAGCAAAATAAGATGCATAAAAGATAAACATCACATGCAATCAATATAAGTGATATGATATGGCCATCATCATCTTGTGCCTTTGATCTCCATCTCCAAAGCACCGTCATGATCACCATCGTCGCCGGTGCGACACCTTGATCTCCATCGTAGCATTGTTGTCATCTCGTCAACTATTGCTTCCACGACTATCACTACCGCTTAGTGAGAAAGTAAAGCAATTACATGGCGATTGCATTTCATACAATAAAGCGACAAGCATATGGCTCCTGCCAGTTGCCGATAACTTTACAAAACATGGTCATCTCATACAATAACGTATCACTCATCATGTCTTGACCATATCACATCACGACATGCCCTGCAAAAACAAGTTAGACGTCCTCTACTTTGTTGTTGCAAATTATACGTGGCTGCTACGGGCTTAGCAAGAACCGTTCTTACCTACGCATACAAAAACCACAATGATTTTTCGTCAAGTATGTGATGTTTTAAACTTCACAAGGACCGGGCGTAGCCACACTCGATTCAGCTAAATTGAGAGAGACAAACACCCGCAGTCACCTTTAAGCAATGAGTGCTCGTAACGGTGAAACCAGTCTTGTGTAAGCGTACGCGTAATGTCGGTCCGGGCCGCTTCATCTCACAATATCGCCGAACCAAAGTATGACATGCTGGTAAGCAGTATGACTATTATCGCCCACAACTCATTGTGTTCTACTCGTGATGCCACTGTTGTGGAACGTAGTATTTCAAAATTTTCCTACGATCACGCAAGATCTATCTACCAGATGCATAGCAACGAGAGGGGAGAGTGTGCCTACGTACCCTCGTAGACCGAAAGCAGAAGCGTCTAGTGACGCAGTTGATGTAGTCGAACTTCTTCGTGATCCAACCTATCAAGCACCGAACGTACGGCACCTCCGCGTTCAGCACATGTTCAGCTTGATGACGTCCCACGAGCTCTTAATCCAGTTGAGCTTCACGAGAGAGTTTCGTCAACACAACGGCGTGGTGACGGAGATGATGAAACTACCGGCGCAGGGCTTCGCCTAAGCACTGCAACGGTATGACCGAGGTGTGTTTCTGTGGAGAGGGGCACCGCACACAGTTGGGAGAGATCAACTGATCAACTTGTGTGTCTATGGGGTGCCTCTACCCCCGTATATAAAGGAGGAAGGGAGGGGAGGGGCCGGCCCTCTCTATGGCGCGCCCTAGGGAGTCCTACTCCCACCGGGAGTCGGACTCCCACCTTTCCCTAGTAGGATTAGGAGAAGAAGGAAGGAGGAGAGGGAGAAGAAGGAAAGGGGGGCCGACCCCCTTCCCAATTCAGATTGGGCTGGTGGGGGGCGCGCCCCCACCTTGGCCGCCTCCTCTTCCCTTCCCCTATGGCCCATTAAGGCCCATTAACTCCCCGGGGGGTTCCGGTAACCCCCCGGTACTCCGATATATGCCCGAAACCTCCCGGAACCTTTCCGGTGTCCAAACATAGTCATCCAATATGTCGATCTTTACGTTTCGGACATTCTGAGACTCCTCGTTATGTCCGTGATCTAATCCGGGACTCCGAACTACCTTCGGTCCATCAAAACACATAAACTCATAATACCGATCGTCATCAAACGTTAAGCGTGCGGACCCTACGGATTCGAGAACTATGTAGACATGACCGAGACTCATCTCCGGTCAATAACCAATAGCGGAACCTAGATGCTCATATTGGCTCCTACATATTCTACGAAGATCTTTATCGGTAAAACCGCATAACAACATACGTTGTTCCTTTTGTCATCGGTATGTTACTTGCCCGAGATTCAATCGTCGGTATCTCAATACCTAGTTCAATCTCGTTACCGACAAGTCTCTTTACTCATTCCGTAATACATCATCTCGTGACTAACTCATTAGTCATATGCTTGCAAGGCTTATTATGATTTGTATTACCGAGAGGGCCCAGAGATACCTCTCTGACATTCAGAGTGACAAATCCTATTCTTGATCTATGCCAACACCACGAATACCTTCGGAGGCACCTGTAGAGCATCTTTATAATCACCTAGTTATGTTGTGACGTTTGATAGGACACAAGGTGTTCCTCCGGTATTCGGGAGTTGCATAATCTCATAGTCATAGGAACATGTATAAGTCATGGAGAAAAGCAATAGCAGTAAAACTAAACGATCATAGTGCTAAGCTAACGGATGGGTCTTGTCCATCACATCATTCTCCTAATGATGTGATCTCGTTGATCAAATGACAACTCATGTCTATGGTCAGGAAACATAACCATCTTTGATCAATGAGCTAGTCTAGTAGAGGCACACTAGGGACATACTGTTTTGTCTATGTATTCACACATGTACTAAGTTTTCGGTTAATACAATTCTATCATGAATAAAAGACATTTATCATGATATATAAGGAAATACAAATAACATCTTTATTATTCCCTCTAGGGCATATTTCCTTCAGTCAGCATCCCAGCCAACACCCTTGTCGGGGTGGTGAACGCCGACATGAATGGCATGGATGTGTTGGAGACGTTCCTCACCTGGCAGATCCAACCGCCGCAGGCCACGACCCATCCCATGTGGGTGTATGAGGGGCCGAGTGATGTTTTCGGTAGGGGACGTTTCACCTTTCTAGACAAAACGATATCAGTTGCCTCTTCTTGATTTCAATTATTTTCCTAGTGCCAACATAGAACAACAGGAGTGTTGTGTTAATTTTTTAAAATTTTTGGGGTTCGTTTGGACCTTTTTATACATTAATTGAGTTTTCATTGCATTTATGTGCATAATTCGAATTTGAACTACATGCACATGCTCTGATCCACATGAATTGGTTGAAAATTCAAATCCATGTCCTTGGTTGCATTCTGATGTCCCATCCAAGAATTGGGAATGAATGCCAAACACCCTGCCACCGTCACTCGGTCGCAAACGTTGAGATACCTGCTTTTTAAGTTCTAGTAAATCCAAAAGTCGTCTGAAATTCATGAAACTTGGCATGCTATCATGGAGCGTCATCAACATGCCGTGGTAATTTTCTTGTCCCATTTGGGGCAGGTTTGGGTATAAGCTTCTCACAAACTAGAGCTTCTCACAAACCAGAGCTTCTCACAACAAGTGTGATGGTTTCAGTAGGGAACGTTTCACCTTTGTGGACGAAACGATATCCATTGCCTCTTCTTGATTTCAATTATTTTCCTAGTGTCAACATAGAACAACATGACCGTTGTGTTAATTTTTTGAATTTTGCGCTTCGTTTGGTCATTTTTATACATTAATTGAGTTTTCAATGCATTTATGTGCATAATTCAAATTTGAACTACATGCACATGCTCTAATGCATATAAATTGGTTGAAAATTCAAATATATGTCCTTGATTGCATGCTTATGTCCCATCCAAAATGGGAATGAATGTCAAACACCCTGGCACCGTCACTCGGTCGCAAATATTGAGATACCTGGTTTTTAAATTCTAGTAAATCCTAAAGTTGTCTGAAATTCATGAAACTTGACATGCTATCATGGAGCGGCCTCAACATGCCGTGTTAAATTTTTTGTCCCATTTGGGGCAGGTTTAGGTATAAGCTTCTCACAAACCAGAGCTTCTCACAAGTGTGATGGTTTTGGTAGGGAACGTTTCACCTTTCTGGACGAAACAATATTCGTTGACTCTTCTTGATTTCAATTATTTTGCTAGTGTCAACATAGAACAACAGGAGTGTTGTGTTAAAATTTTGAAATTTTTGCGGTTCGTTTGGACATTTTTATACATTAATTAAGTTTTCAATGCATTTATGTGCATAATTCAAATTTGAACAACATGCACATGCTCTAATGCATATATATTGGTTGAAAATTTCCTTTGTTGCATGCTTATGTCCCATGCAAGAAATGGGAATGAGTGTCAAACACCCTGCCACCATCACTCGGTCGCAAACTTTGAGATACCTGGTTTTTAAATTCTAGTAAATCCAAACTTTGTGTGAAATTCATGAAACTTGGCATGCTATCATGGAGTGGCATCAACATGCCGTGGTAAAAAGTTCGTCCAGTTTGGGGCAGGTTTGGGTATAAGCTTCTCACAAACCAGAGCTTCTCACAACAAGTGTGATGGTTTCGGTAGTGAACGTGCCACCTTTTTGGATGAAACAATATCCATTGCCTCTTCTTGATTTCAATTATTTTCCTAGTGTCAACATAGAACAACAGGAGTATTGTGTTAATTTTTTGAATTTTTTTGGGGTTCACTTTGACATTTTTATACATTAATTGAGTTTTCAATGCATTTATGTGCATAATTCAAATTTGAACTACATGCACATGCTCTAATGCATATAAATTATTTGATAATTCAAACGTGTGTCCTTGTTTGCATGCTTATGTCCCCTACAAGATATGGGAATGAATGTCAAACACCCTACCACTGTCACTCGGTCGCCAACGTTGAGATACCTGGTTTTTAAATTCTATTAAATCCAAAACCCGTCTGAAATTCATGAAACTTGGCATGCTATCATGGAGCTGCATCAACATGCCGTGGTAATTTTTTTGTCCCATTTGGGGCAGGTTTTGGTATAAGCTTCTTACAAACCAGAGCTTCTCACACCAAGCCTGATGGTTTCGGTAGGGAACGTGGCACCTTTGGGGATGAAACGATATCCGCTGCCTCTTATTGCTTTCAAAAAAATTCCAGTGCCAACATAGAACAACAAGAGTGTTGTGTTATGTTTTGGAATTTTTCGGGGTTCGTTTGGACATTTTAATAGATTAACTGGGTTTTCTAAGCATTTTATGTGCATAATTGAAATTTAAAATACATGCACGTGCTCCAGTGTATATAGATTGGTTGAAAATCAAATTTATGTCCTTTGGTCCATGCATAGGTCCCATGCAAGAAATGGGAATCCTACACCAGGGCACTGTTGATTGCCGGCAAAACGTTGAGATACATTATTTTGAAATTCTACTAAATCCAAAACTCGTCTGAAATTCATGAAACTTGGCATGCTATCATGGAGCGGCATCAACGTGTCGTGGTAAAAAAATTACACATGCAGATTAGACCAAATAGAAGTATCGTGCTAAATTTTGGAATTATTCTGGGTTCGTTTGGCCTTTTGTATACATTAATTGAATTTCTGGGCATTTAATGTGCATAATTCAAATTTGAACTACAAGCACATGCTCAAGTGCAACAAAGTTGGTTGAAAAATCACATGTGTGTCCTTGGGTGAATTTTTAGGTCCCATGCAAGAAATGGGAATGAAATTCAAACATCTGGGCGTCGTGGCTCGGTCGGAAAGATTGAGAAACTTGGTTTTTTAATTCATGTAAATCCAAAACACGCTTGAAAATCATGAAACTTGGCATGGTGTCATTACATGGCACCAACATGCTGCGGTATTTTTTTGGCCGAATTGGGACAAGCTTTGGTATAAGCTTTTTGCAAACCGGAGCTTCTCTCAAGAAGGCTCGTGGTTCCGAGAGGGAACGTGTCACCTCCGTGTGCAAAACGACATACATACACTGCCTTCTCCGCCTTAATTTTTTTACACAGGTAGATTAGACCAAATAGAAGTATCGTGCTAAATTTTGGAATTACTCCGGGTTCGTTTGAACTTTTTATATATTAATTAAATTTCTGGGCATTTAATGTGCATAATTTAACAGTGCACCAAAGTTGGTTTAAAAATCACATGTGTGTCATTGGGTGAATTTCTAGGTCCCCTGCAAGAAATGAGAATGAAATTCAAACATCTGGGCTTCGTGGCTCGGCCGAAAAGATTGAGAAACTTGATTTTTAATTCCGGTAAATCCAAAACACGCCTGAAAATCATGAAACTTGGCATTGTGTCATGACATGGCACCAACATGCTGTGGTAATTTTTCTGTCCGATTTGCGAAGGCGCACAAATTAACAATCAACAAAGTCATTTTGGAACAAGTGTTGTCACGTTACAAATCGGAAACACAAGTATTATTGAAACAGTGGGCATTCTACTTACCAATTACGTGTCGCCATGTGTCCTTTTTTTATTGGCTAGGAGGTGTCGTGCAGGGAAGCTATTTGAGTACGGGAGGCGTGCGATCATACCCCTACGTGTGCTCATCGGGAGGAGAGCCCTTTGACCTCTATCTACCGTGCACCTCCCTCCCAACATCTCCATTAATGGCGCCCGAGCCCCTATTTCACAGCGTGGCTATGTCTCACTGGATTGAGATTTAAGAGAGAAAAATGAAAATCAGAAAAGAAAGTTTTGCACGGATCTTGATGTAAGATCCGACGGACCTATATAGCATCAACTGCAACTTATAGCAAGCATGATGAATATAAGGACGATGACAGTGGAGAATAATTGTCTTACATAATTAGGAACATAATTAAAAAAACCACATGCGGCAACACCCGAAATACACAAGGGCAAAAGAAGAAGGAACTATCTAGTCTCCGCGGCGAGCGGCACCGAGCTCTTTCTTGTGCTCAACACGCTCCTTGAGAGCATCCACAGATTCCTCTAGAAGCCTTCGGCGCTCCATGCGGAGCATGTCATTCTCGTCCATAAGTTTCTTGACGATGACGCCGGTGCTCTTCAACAAGGCAGTGATCTCATCCTGCTCATCCCGGAGCTTCACATTGCCCTCCCTTAGTTGTCGGATGATGCCGAGAGCCTGTTCAAGTGAGGATTTCATGTCGTCCTGCAACCTCGCCCAACCATCAATTTGATCCATATGACTATCGACGAGTGCATCATGTGCCTGTAAGAGTCCTCGCCTACCATCGACATATTTTCCCAGGCCGCCACGACACGGGAGGACATGTTTGCTGCATTCGCGATGCGGCGGGAAATCTCTACTGCTTCTGGGGTGCGGCCGAACCAGCCTGCTGCGTCAATGGTGCGGCGGGACTTTGTTCTGCTTCGAAGGCGCGACGGGATCTCTCTGTTGCTACGGCCACGCGGTAAGACATGGCGTCTGCTTTCGCGGCGAGGCGGGACATCTCTCGTGTTTACGCTTCCATGCTCACCTCATCTCTCGACCCAGAAGTCACACTGGCCATGGTAGACGCAAGGGAACGATGATGAATGACTTGTTAGTTTTTGTGGATGAGGAGTTGAGGAGGCATGCGAAGTCATTTTGGAGTAGTAGTATTTATAACCGAGTACAATACGCTCCTAAGTGGGAAACCGTTTAGGTTTTGATTGGTGTGAACAGGTTTGTAATTTGGAATGTGATGGGATACATGCTCAAAATTTATTGACGATTCTATAATTTGTAAATGCGACACTATTTCCGGACGGCGTAATGTGGGCACGCGTTCTCGGCCGTGTACGTGGCGTTGGCACCATAGGGTGCACCGCAATAGGCAATGTTAGCACACGTCTTGTTCCAAGAACCGTACGCGCTCATTATTACCATCACGCATGCTTCTTTTAATTAGAATGTGTGCCCATCAAGCGCACACACGTTGATCTGTCCAACTGTTTCTGTTTGTTGTGGCTAATCACAAACAGTTCATCCGTGTGAAGTGTATGCGATCAATTGCAGACACTTTGATCTGGCTGACCGTTTCTGTTCTGTTGCCTAATCACAAACAGTTAATCCATCTTAAGCATATGCCCTCCATCGCAGACACCTTTATCTAGCTACCTGTTTCTGTTGTTCCGCCTCATCACAAACAGTATATCCGAGTGAACTGTATACCGTATATCGCACATGCCTTCATCTGGCTGCCCGTGTTCGTTCTTCTTCCTCGTCGCAAATAGTTCATTGAACTGAACCGTATGCCCTGCATCACACACGCAACCAAAATCTGAACCGTGTTTGATGCATCCGTCATTGGAAATGTTTTGCACCTTTTTTGACGGGTTTTTACACCATCATTTGTGATTATTACATCGCACACAGTTTCATCGAAGGGTCTCTGATCGTAGTGTCACGTTAGCAGCATTCTGCAATAGTGGACGCCCAAGTACAAAGATCTCAAGCCAACGAAAGTCATTTGTAGAATTTTTCTCATCGGATGTCAGTTAAGGATAAAGAAGAGCTTCACAACAAGTCTAGTGGCACTTACAAAGCTTCATGTGATGCTCCTACATCATCAAGTGAGAAACAAGTCTTCAATGAAGAATTGAGCTTAATGGTGAAGAACTTCAACAAATTCTACAAGAATAGACGCAAAGAAAGAAACTCCAAATCAAGGTCCTACACTGACAAAATATCTTCTAGTCGTGATCGGAATTGCTACAATTGTGGGAGACCCGGACACTACTCAAATGAGTGTACCGCTCCACACAAGAGAAGAGAAGATTCACCTAAAATGAGAAGTAGAAGAGAAGACTCACCAACAAGAGAGAGAAGGAGTAGGGATGATTGTTATGAATGAAGACCCTCTCGTAGAAGCAAGGATTCAGAAAGGAAGGACAAATCATCAGGGAGCTATACAAGACGAAGACATCAAGCTCATGTTGGTGAAGGGTATCCGGTTCCAACTCCGATGACCACTCCGAGAGAAGCTATTACTCCTACTCCGAAGATACTCAAGATGAAGGTGTTGCCCGAATTGCTCTTGTGTCATCCAACTCCTACGACATATTTGACTCACCAAATGAAGGAATTGGAAGATGATTCATGGCTAAAGGCCCTAAGGTATCACACCCCGAATATCTTGATTTCAATAGTGATGAAGATGATCTGCTAGGTGATGATGATTTACTTGTTTGTAGCACTAGTGATGAAAACTATGATGAAGTTGCTATCAATCATGCTAACCAAGATAAAAGGAATGACGATGATAAGGAGATTGAGCGTCTAACTAAAGAACTAAACACTCTTAAGTTAGCTCATGAAACTACCTTAGAAGATCATCGAGAGCTTTTGAGGACTCATGAGAAGCTACACTTTGAAAATCACAATCTAGAGCAAGAGCATGGGTTCTTAAAAGCAATCAATGATGATCTTCGTAAGAAAATTTCTTCTTACATTGCCAAGCGTATACTGTTGTCTACTTACATGCCACAAGTAAAATCTAGAAATAATAACAAGAAATATTCTTCCCCTAGTAGCAACAATAATCATGATAAATCCAACATTGTTGCTTCTAGTAGTTCTCTTGATTCCACTAATGATTCTCTTAGCCATGTTACACTTGAGCAAGAAAATAGCTTATTGAAGGGAATTATAGAGAAAGGTGTTTATACGAGCCTTGCCGGGAGTAAGCAATTCGAGGAAATTGTATGCAAGCAAGGAAGGCACCGGAAGAATCAAGGTGTGGTTTTGAACAAAAGTTCAATGCCAATGGAGTTGAGTGAGAAGAAGATCAATACCCCAAGACAAAGTTTGCTCCTTAACAAGAGAACCATGATCCTACTTCCTTCCAGGAGACACAAGCCCAAGATTATCTTCCACCATAAGACCACAAGCTAAAAGGCAAGGACAAGCTTCAAGAGGAGATTGATGCATTTGAAGAAGCTCCTAAGGCCTTGGTCAAGTGGTTTCCCAAGACTACATCAAGTTCTACTTTATCAAGTACATCTACAACTCCAAGGATTCCCATCAAGATGATGTGGATCCCGAAGAAGAAGAACTAGAGAGTTCTTGAGGGTGACTCCGCCAACATACTTCACTCATATTCATATTGGCAAGGACAAGTGCAATCCACTTCCACATCTTGTACTAGTTCAAGGAGTCACAAACCCTATTGTTGGTAAGACAAGGGACACGGTAACCTAATGATTTCATGGACACCCTCTTGTGTGTAATCCACTCTATGTCCATGGATATCCTTGTTTGTTCCTTGTGCGACTAAGCCATGTAGGTATTGAAAGTGCTACTCACTCCAATGGATTGCAACAAATGATCTTCATCAACATTGAGCATCTACATCTTCAACACCTACATGAAGTCATCATCGACAAAACCTAAGTTTAGTTCATCCCTCTTAGGGGGTATTGATACGTCTCCAATGTATCTATAATTTTTGTTTGTTCCATGCTATTATATATTCCGTTTTCGATGTTTAATGGGCTTTATTATACACTTTTATATTATTTTTGGGACTAACCTACTAACCCAAGGCCCAGTGCAAATTGATAATTTTGCCTAATTCAGTGTTTCGTAGAAAAGGAATATCAAACGGAGTCCAAACGGAATGAAACATTCGGGAGAGTTATTATCGGAACGAGATCAACACAAAAGACTTGGAGTACACGCCAGGAGGCAAGAGAGGAGGCCACGAGGGCAGGGGGCGCGCCCAGGGGGGGTAGGCGTACCCCAACCCTTGTGGGCCCCCTCTGGCTCCCCTGACGTGCCTCTTCAACCTATATATACTCCCATACCCTGAAAACATCGAGGACATCCACGAAACCTTAATTCCACCGCCGTAACCTTCTGTACCCGTGAGATCCCATCTCGGGGCCTATTCCGGAGCTCCGTCGGAGGGGGCATCGATCACGGAGGGCTTCTACATCAATACCATAGCCTCTCCGATGAGTTGTGAGTAGTTTATCGCAGACCTTCGAGTCCATAGTTATTAGCTAGATGGCTTCTTCTCTCTCTTTGGATCTCAATACAAAGTTCTCCTCGATCTTCCAGGAGGTCTATTCGATGTAATCTTTTTGCGGTGTGTTTGTCGAGATCCGATGAATTGTGGGTTTATGATCAAGATTATCTATGAACAATATTGGATTCTTTTCTCAAATATTTTATGCATGATTTAAATATCCTTTCAAGTCTCTTCGAATAATTTGTTTGGTTTGGCCTACTAGATTATAGTTCTTGCAATGGGAGAAGTGCTTGGCTTTGGGTTCAATCTTGCTATGTCCTTTCCCAGTGACAGCAGGGCAGCAAGACATATATTGTATTGTTGCCATCGAGGATAAAAAGATGGGTTTTATATCATATTGCTTGAGTTTATCCCTCTACATCATGTCATCTTGCTTAAGGCGTTACTCTGTTCTTATGAACTTAATACTCTAGATGCATGCTGGATAGCGGTCGATGTGTGGAGTAATAGTAGTAGATGCAGAATCGTTTCGGTCTACTTGTCACGAATGTGATGCCTATATACAATGATCATGCCTAGATATTCTCATAACTATGCGCTTTTCTATCAATTGCTCGACAGTAATTTGTTCACCCACCGTAGAATTCTGCTATCCTGAGAGAAGCCACTAGTGAAACCTATGGCCCCCGGGTCTATTCTCATCATATTAATCTTCTATCAACTATTTAATTTACTTTGCATAATTTACTTTCAATCTCTATACCAAAATTACCAAAAATATTATCTCGTCATATCTATCAGATCTCACTCTCGTAAATGACCGAGAAGGGATTGACAACCCCTTTTATCGCGTTGGTTGCGAGGTTCTTATTTGTTTGTGCAGGTACGAGGGACTCGCGCGTGGTCTCCTACTAGATTGATACCTTGGTTCTAAAAAACCGAGGGAAATACTTACGCTACTGCGCTGCATCACCCTTTCCTCTTTGAGGGAATACAACGCAAGCTCGAGAAGTAGCAAGAAGATTTTCTGGCACCGTTGCCGGGGAGACTCACGCCAAGTCACGTTAAGATTTGATCTCCCATCAACTAGCCAATCTCTGGCACCGTTGTCGGGGAGATCTACGCAAAAGTCATATACCAAGTACCTATCACAAACCCTTATCCCTCATATTACATTATTTGCCTCTCGTTTTCCTCTCCACCACTTCACCATTGCCGTTTTATTCGCCGTTTTTACCGTTCGCTTGCCTCGTGTGTGTTCGTCTTTATTGCGGTTTGTTGCCATCATGTATGAGATGGGGGAGGATGTTATTGAAAAGGGTAGTAACATTGAGGGAAACTTTGCTTTTGTTGATCCTCCGGATGATACTACCACTTTACATACTAAGAAGTTCCGGGTTAGTAGTGGTAATATTATTGGAAAAGGAGTTCTTCAAGACTTCTTTACTTGTGCCAGTGCTTTAACCACTATGGGTGGATCTATTCTTCATAGAACCAGCAGTCTTGCGGATGCCATATCTATGCATGTGGCTGAAATTGAAAGGTAATTTATGCATATGCATCCTTGCATTCAGAGACTTTTTCTGGAATTTTCCAATATTGAGCATTCTTTTGTTAAATGCGCAGCTACTATCTTTTTGGCTCATGAGTTCAGATTCATACTGAAAGAGGCCAAAGAAATCTTTATGCATTATAGGGTGGACGCTGGTTGTCCTCCCATAGAAGCTATCTTATTTAATCAAGATGACATAATGCGTTTGTGCTACTTCTCGAGCTTGCGTTTTATTCCCTCGAAGAGGAAAGGGTGATGCATCACACTAGCGTAAGTATTTCCCTTAGTTTTTGAAAACCAAGGTATCAATCCAGTAGGAGACCACGCATGAGTCACTCGCGCCTGCACAAACAAATAAGAACCTCACAGCCAACGTGATGAGGGGTTGTCAATCCCTTCACGGTCAATTACGAGAGTGAGATCTGATAGATAGGATATGATAATATTTTTGGTATTTTTGGTATAGGAACAGAAAGTAAATAAAGCAAAATAAAACGGCGACATAAATTGGCTAGTTGACGGAAAAGTAATATGATAAAGATAGACCCGAGGGCCATATGTTTCACTAGTGGCTTCTCTCATGATAGCAGAATTATACGGTGGGTGAACAAATTACTGTCGAGCAATTGATAGAAAAGCGCATAGTTATGAGAATATCTAGGCATGATCATTATATATAGGCATCACGTCTGTGACAAGTAGACCGAAATGATTCTGCATCTACTACTCTTACTCCACACATCGACCGCTATCCAGCATGCATCTAGAGTATTAAGTTCATAAGCACAGAGTAACGCCTTAAGAAAGATGACATGATGTAGAGGGATAAACTCAAGAAATATGATATAAATCCCATCTTTTTATCCTCGATGGCAACAATACTATACGTGCCTTGCTGCACCTGCTATCACTGGGAAAGGACACCGCAAGATTGAACCCAAAGCCAATCACTTCTCCCATTGCAAGAACTATAGATCTAGTAGGTCAAACCAAACCAATAATTCGAAGAGACTTGCAAGGATATTATGATCATACATAAAAGATTTTAGAAAAGAATCCAATATTGTTCATAGATAATCTTGATCATAAACCCACAATTCATCGAATCTTGACAAACACACCGCAAAAAGATTACATCAAATAGATCTCCTCGAAGATCGAGAAGAACTTTGTATTGAGATCTAAAGAGAGAGAGAAGAAGCCATCTAGCTAATAACTATGGACCCGAAGGTCTGTGGTAAACTACTCACAACTCATCGGAGGAGCTATGGTGTTGATGTAGAAGCCCTCCGTGATCGATGCCCCCTTCGGCGGAGCTCCAGAACAGGCCCCAAGATGGGATCTCACGGGAACAGAAGGTTGCGGCGGTGGAATTAGGGTTTCTTCGTGCTGCACGATGTTTTCACGGTATATGTGTATATATAGGAGGAAAAAGTACGTCGGTGGAGCAACGTGGGGCCCATGAGGGTGGGGGCGCGCCCTACCCCCTCGTGGGCACCTCGTTTCTTCTCTGACTTGTACTCCAAGTCTCTCGTGAAGGTATCGTTCCAAAAAGAACTGTCCCGAAGGTTTCATTCCGTTTGGACTCCGTTTGATATTCCTTTTCCTCGAAACACTGAAATAGGCAAAAAAACATCAATTTGTACTAGGCCTTGGGTTAGTAGGTTAGTCCCAAAAATAATATAAAAGTCTATAATAAAGCCCATTAAACATCCAAAACAGAATATATAATAGCATGGAACAATAAAAAATAATAGATACGTTGGAGACGTATCAGTTTGCAATCTTTAGGTCATGTTGCTTTCAATGAAAACCTTAGGAAAAGGGTTCCTACCGAGATCTTAGTCAATAGAATATCTGAATTGAATGATGATTTTGCTATTCAAAACAATGGGTTTGGTTTTTCTCTCGAGCGAAGGCTCATGACTTTTTGCCAAAAGAATGCTTATAATGATGAATTAGTTGTGCAATATGAAGGGCCAAAGGAGGAACCTATACCTCCTGAGCTTGATATGGGGTACTTTTGTCCTATTAAATTTAGCTCTTTTGATTACTTTTGCTTGACACAAAGAAAACTTTTTGCTGAACATAGGGAATATGAGATGAGTTTTTGAGATCTACCTTATCATTATGGCAATACGTAGATCTATTCTTGTATCGTGCCTAGCTAGGGGCGTTAAACGATAGCGCTTGTTGGGAGGCAAACCAATTTTATTTTATTTGCATTTGCTTCTATTTAGGAATAAATATTTCATCTACCTTCTGTTTATATGTGGTTTTGTGTTTTAATTAGTGTTTGTGCCAAGTAGAACCTTTGGGAAGACTTGTGTGAAGTTTATGCGATCATGCTGTCAAAAACAGAAACTTTAGCGCTCACGAGATTAGCTACCATTTTTTACTGGAGAGTGATTTTTAGTTGATTATTTTTTAAGATTATTAATATAAAAATTCCTCACATCCACCAATTTATTTCAATTTGTTTAGAGTTACATAAGTATTCGAAAGTTACAGATTGCTACAGACTGTTCTGTTTTTGACAGATTCTGTTTTTGTGTGTTGTTTGCTTATTTTGATGAATCTATGAGTAGTATCGGGGGGTATGAATCATTGAGAAGTTGGAATACAGTAGGTTTAACACCAATATAAACAAATAATGAGTTCATTACAGTACCTTTGAGTAGTGGTTTGTTTTCTTATACTAACGGAGCTCACGAGATTTTTGGCTATGTTTTTTGTTGTGAAGTTGTCAAGTTTTGGGTAAGAATTTGATGGACTATGGAACAAAGAGTGGAAAGATCCTAATCTTGGGGATGCCCAAGGCACCCCAAGGTAAAATTCAAGGACAACAAATAGCCTAATCTTGGGGATTCCCCGGGAAGGCATCCCCTCTTTCGTCTTCATCTATCGGTAACTTTACTTGAGACTATATTTTTATTCACCACATGATATGTGTTTTGCTTGGAGCGTCATGTATGATTTGAGTCTTTTCTTTTTAGTTTGCCACAATCATCCTTGCTGGACACACCTTTTGAGAGAGATACACATGAATCGGAATTTATTAGAATACTCTATGTGCTTCACTTATGTCTTTTGAGCTAGATAGTTTTGCTCTAGTGCTTCACTTATATCTTTTAGAGCACGGTGGTGGTTTTATTTTGTAGAAATTATTGATCTCTCATGATTCACCTAGATCTTTTTGAGAGTCTCTTAGAACATAATGTTAATGTTCTTTGGTCATAAAATTAGTCCTAATATGACAGGCATCCAAGATGGGTATAGTAAAAACTTTCATATAAAGTGCATTGAATATTATGAGAAGTTTGATACTTGATGATTGTTTTGAGTTACGAGGATGATGATATTAGAGTCATTCTAGTAGAGTAATTATGAATTTGAGAAACACTTGTGTTAAAGTTTGTGATTCCCGTAGCATGTACGTATGGTGAACCACTATGTGATGAAGTTGGAGCATGATTTATTCATTGATTGTCATACTTTGTGTGGACTGTGGAGGTCGGGATCGCGTGATGATTAACTCCTACCAACCCTTCCCCTAGAAGCATGCATTGAATATTTTGTTTTGATAACTCGTAGATTTTTGCAATAAGTATATGAGTTCTTTATGACTAATGTTGAGTCCATGGATTATACGCACTCTCACCCTTCCACCATTGTTAGACTCTCTTGTATCGCGCAACTTTCGCCGGTACCATACACCCACCATATACCTTCCTCAAAAAAGCCACCATACCTACCTATCATGTCATTTCCATAGCCATTCCAAGATATATTGCCATGCAACTTTCCACCGTTCCGTTCATATGACACGCTTCATCATTGTCATTCACACAGAGTCATATTTTGTTCTAGCTTTGAGTTGTAAGTAAATAAAAGTGTGATGATCTTCATTACTAGAGCATTGTCCCAGTGAGGAAAGGATGATGGAGACTATGATTCCCCCACAAGTCGGGATGAGACTCTGGAGGTAAGAAAAAAAGGGGAAAAAAGAAAAAAAGGGAGGCCATAAAAATAAAATAAAATAAAATAAAAGACCCAACGAGGAAAAAAGAAGAAACGAAAAAAGAAAAAAATATGAGAGAAAAGGATAGAAGGGACAATGCTACTATCCTTTTTCCACACTTGTGCTTCAAAGTAGCACCATGATCTTCATGATAGAGAGTCTCTTGTATTGTCACTTTCATATACTAGTGGGAATTTTCATTATAGAACTTGGCTTGTATATTCCAATGATGGGCTTCCTCAAATGCCCTAGGTCTTCGTGAGCAAGCAAGTTGGATGCACACCCACTTAGTTTCTTTTTTTGAGCTTTCATACACTTATAGCTCTAGTGCATCTATTGCATGGCAATCCCTACTCATTCACATTGATATCTATTGATGGACATCTCCATAGCCCATTGATACGCCTAGTTAATGTGAGACTATCTTCCTCTTTTTGTCTTCTCCACAACCACCACTCTCTTCCACATAGTGCTATATCCATGGCTCACGCTCATGTATTGCGCGAAAGTTGAAAGGTTTGAAAAAATTGAAGTGTGAAATAATTGCTTGGCTGAAACCGGGGTTGTGCATGATTAAATATTCTGTGTGATGAAGATAGAGCATAGCCAGACTATATGACTTTGTAGGGATAACTTTATTTGGCCATGTTATTTTGAGAAGACATGATTGCTTTGTTAGTATGGTTGAAGTATTATTATTATTTATGTCAATATAGACTTTTGTCTTGAATCTTTTGGATATGAACATTCATGCCACAATAAAGAAAATTACATTGAGAATTATGTTGGTTAGCATCCCACATCAAAAATTCTGCTTTTATCATTTACCTACTCGAGGACGATCAGGAATTAAGCTTGGGGATGCTTGATACGTCTCCAACGTATCTATAATTTTTGATTGTTCCATGCTATTATATATTCTGTTTTGGATGTTTAATGGGCTTTATTATACACTTTTATATTATTTTTGGGACTAACCTACTAACCCAAGGCCCAGTGCAAATTGCTGTTTTTTTGCCTATTTCAGTGTTTCGGAGAAAAGGAATATCAAACGGAGTCCAAACGGAATGAAACCTTCGGGAGAGTTATTTTTGGAACGATATCAACACAGAAGACTTGGAGTACACGCCAGGAGACAAGAGAGGAGGCCACGAGGGCAGGGGGCATGCCCTGGGGGGGGGGTAGGCACGCCCTCCACCCTCGTGGGCCCTCTCTGGCTCTCCTGATGTGCCTGTTCAGCCTATATATACTCCCATACCCTGAAAACATCGAGGACATCCACGAAACCCTAATTCCACCATGGTAACCTTCTATACCCATGAGATCCCATCTTGGGGCCAGCTCCGGAGCTCCGCCGGAGGGGGCATCAACAACGGAGGGCTTCTACATCAACACCATAGCCTCTCCGATGAGTTGTGAGTAGTTTAGCATAGACCTTCGGGTCCATAGTTATTAGCTAGATGGCTTCTTCTCTCTCTTTGGATCTCAATACAAAGTTCTCCTCGATCTTCGAGGAGATCTATTCGATGTAATCTTTTTGCGGTGTGTTTGTTGAGATTCGATGAATTATGGGTTTATGATCAAGATTATCTGTGAACAATATTGGATTCTTTTCTGAAATCTTTGATGCATGATTTAAATATCCTTGCAAGTCTCTTCGAATTATTGGTTTGGTTTGGCCTACTAGATCTATAGTTCTTGCAATGGGAGAAGTGCTTGGCTTTGGGTTCAATCTTGCGATGTCCTTTCCCAGTGACAGCAGGGGCAGCAAGGCACGTATTGTATTGTTGACATCGAGGATAAAAAGATGGGGTTTATATCATATTGCTTGAGTTTATCCCTCTACATCATGTCATCTTGCTTAAGGTGTTACTCTTTTCTTATGAACTTAATACTCTAGATGCATGCTGGATAGCAGTCGATGTGTGGAGTAATAGTAGTAGATGCAAAATCGTTTCGGTCTACTTTTCAAGGATGTGATGCCTATATACAATGATCATGCCTAGATATTCTCATAACTATGCGCTTTTCTATCAGTTGCTTGACAGTAATTTGTTCACCCACAGTAGAATTCTGCAATCATGAGAGAAGCCACTAGTGAAACCTATGCCCCCGAGTCTATTCTCATCATATTAATCTTCCATCAACTATTTACTTTACTTTGCATTGCATAATTTACTTTCAATCTCTATACCAAAAATACAAAAAATATTATCTTATCATGTCTATCAGATCTCACTCTCGTAAGTGACCAAGAAGGGATTGACAACCCCTTTTATCACGTTGGCTGCGAGGTTCTTATTTGTTTGTGCAGGTGCAAGGGACTCGTGCGTGGTCTCCTACTGGATTGATACCTTGGTTCTCAAAAACCGAGGGAAATACTTACGCTACTGTGCTGCATCATCCTTTCCTCTTGAAGGGAATACAGCGCAAGCTCGAGAAGTAGCAGGGATATCACATCTACGGGGAGCTTTACTATAAGAATTGAGCTAAAGCAACTCTAATGGTGTGAACACAATGCTTTATGTAAAAGTGGTAACCC
This sequence comes from Secale cereale, assembly GCA_902687465.1. Classification (NCBI taxonomy): domain Eukaryota; kingdom Viridiplantae; phylum Streptophyta; class Magnoliopsida; order Poales; family Poaceae; genus Secale; species Secale cereale. The sequence goes on from LR738713.1 coordinate 159,699,257, forward strand.
ACTTGTGCTTAAACGATGAGTATGACCTATGATCAAATGTTCGCATTTGACTCGTAAGTCAATGTACTCATATATAGATGACCTAGTCATCGCCAATGGCTTGATAGATGCTAGAGTGTTTGTGCATGCTTTGCCACATATTTCATTTGCTATCTTATTGCGTGAGCATGTTGAGTGCATACTCTTCTCATTCGAGGACATCCATTTGTTGTTTTGATTATTTGGCTTTCTTCTTTTGTCAAATGGATGGACAAGAATGCCTAAGAACTGCCTCTAGCTATCTATGCTTTTCTTTTCTCAAACTCTATTCATGCTACATCACAAAGTTTGATCAAGTCAGATTCGAACCCTCTAGGTGAGGAGAACTCGGAGTCACCGATTCATCATAGACTTAAACATCCAAAATCTCTTAGTGCATTTCGGTCTGACCGATTCATCCCTTTCGGTCATACCGAGTCCATTAAGTTGATCTAGGTTTTAATCTTGGTACAACCGATTTGTCCAGTTCGGTCTCACCGAGTTGTAGTAACCGCTTGCGATTCTACATCTCGGTGCCACCAAGCCGTTCCACTCGGTCACACCGACAGGTTCAAGATATAAATACCCACGGGACGAACTTTGGATTTTTTTCAAATCATTTCGCCCGCGCCTGACTAGCTCTGCCGACTCGAGGTCTCCAGACCGTCTCCTCGTCGCCAGTGACCCCCTACCGCTGATCTCGGCCGCCGTCAACGGGAATCTCCGCTGCCATTGTCACCGTAGCGAACTCATCGCCGTGTTAGGGTATGAGTTCGATCCTTTGTGCTTTCTCAATCCGATTCTTAGCACAAAGTCAATGTCATGTTTGTTGCCATGTTTGAGATCATCCTATCCAACGAAAACTTCCTTTAGATTAGATTTGATTCAAAATTTTAGGTTAGGTTTCCGCCGAACTCATCTCAGACCGACCGAGTTGTAGAAATCGGTCTCACCGATTTGGCTTAGGCCATCGCACTTGTGACTTTCGGTCTGACCGAAACTTACAAATCAGTGTGACTGAGTTTAACTCAGTGAAACCCTAGCAATCTCGGAGTCACCAAACTATGTCTCGGTCTGACCGATTTCACTAGTTTAGACTCTAAAGTTGCTTCGGTGTCACCGAGTTTAACAAATCGGTAGCTCAGAAATGTTTTCTGTAGAAACCTAAAACTAAGTTTTTGACTCAATTGTTTTGCAAAAATCTCTACACTTTGTGATGCTCATCCACTCTACCTCAACTATATCTATTCATAGGGTCAGCTTGTCGTTTCAGTCATGCCTGATGGCAGTGACAACCAGAACAGGTCAGTGGAGCAGGAAGATCTAAGTGAGGGCCCTAGTCCCTCCAACAACAGCTACTATGAGAGCAGCAGAAGCACTCCAAGCAATCTGCCAAAGGCTGCCACCAAGACAAGGAAGAAGAAAAATGCTGACAGTGAGGATGAAGACTTTGTGGCTCAAGAGGTCACTTCAAAGAAACATCCCATGAGGAAGGAGGAAACTGCTAGAGTTGTCAAGCCTGGTCTGAACAAGAAGGCTCTTGTCAAGAGATCTCCAATGTCAAAGGCCAGAGCTTCCACACAAGAAACCATGGTGTTCACTCTTGAAATAATAGGTGATGAGCTGCTGGATCCAAGAAGAGAGCTAGGAAGAATACTGCCAGAGTGATTGGCAAGCCATCTATTAGAGATGATGATGATGCTGATGATGATGCAGATGATCCTGTTGCACCTGCTGCAAAGACTCAGAAGCTGATGGGGGATGCCATCAAAGCCAGGGCTCTCCATTCAAGCCCAAAGCTGTCCCCAAGGCTTCAACACCCAAGAAATCCACCAGAGACATTCATCCAGCTGAGAAGAACAAGGCCCCAGTGCCAGATGTTCTAGAAGAAGATCAAGATCAAGAAGAGGAATCCTCAGATGATGATGAGTCCATGATGCTCAGAAAGCTTAAGCCAAAAATTCCAGATCATAATGATGCCCATCTTGTTGCTGAAAACATGAAACTAAGAAAGGATGCAGGTCTGAGACGTTGGAGACAGACTGATCCATATGATACCAGGAGGAGAACTGCTGTGGACTACATGTTTCACACCAAGGAATATCAAGACTTTTATGAGACAGTCTTGTTGGACAAGAAGCCCATTGTTTGTGACATGAAGTGGGTTGACTGGAAATACATTGACAAGCATGCCGATTTCTTTCTAGGCGTGCATGAAAGCTTTGGGAAGAATGAGGTTGACAAGTTTGTTGGAAAGAAACTGGCCAGATGGAACGATGAGATGATCATGCAATTATACTCCACTGCTCATTTCTATCCAGATGGGAGAATTGTATGCATGACTGAAGGAACCAGATACCAATCAACAGTTGTTGAGTGGGAAAGCTTGATCAATTCCCCCAAGGAGGATGACAATGACACAGATGTGTATGCCAAGCCCAGGAAGGATCATGACTCTATGGCAAACATGTACAAGAAAATTCCCGACAAAGACTTGAAGACTCACAAGCTTGGTTCTATATATCATCTGATGTCTGGACTGACCACTATCAACGCCATATTGAGGCACACTTTGTTGCCCAAGTCTGGAGACCATAGGATGATCTGAGGTCACTCCATCAACTTGCTCCATATGTTTGATGTTCCAGAAAAGTTTAAGATCACGAGCCTGATTGTGGAGACAATCAAGAGGACAACAACAAACCAGAAGAGGTCTTGTGGATATGCCCCTCACATTTAGATGCTGATCAACTCCGGGTTGGAGAAAGGGATATATCTGCTTGACAAGAGGCATGTACCTCTTAGGCCAGAATTTGAGGAGAATGAAGTTGTCATGGATGCATCCCATCCTACATCTGTTGAACGCCAAGAGAAGATTGCACAAGCAAAGGCAGCAAAGCTAGCAAGTGCTTCTGGAGTTCCCAAGACCAGGCAAGATCATCTTAGCCATCTGCTTGAGGCCACTCTGAGGATTGAGAAGAGTTTGGCCAGCTTGACTCAGAATCAAGAGAGTCTTGAGAGCATAGTGGAAGCTAAGTTCTATGATCTACATGCGAAGGTCACAGAGATCCAGACTGTTGTGGAGAAGCTCAAGGAAGATGATGAGGACAGAGATACAACCAATGCTTCTTAGAGAGTCCCAAGAGGACCAAGATCTTCAGTTGTGCCAGTTGTTGAGCCCATGCCTACATTTTCAGCTCCTGCAGCCACTTGTTCCTCCAGTATCAACTCCTCCAGTTCCACAGACTTCGTCAGAAGTGTTTGCAGATGCTCTTATTTCCATGCCATCTATGCACACCAGAGCCACCAGCGAGAAGACTTCATCAGCATCTCCCGAAGATCGTGCCTAGAGTGTCGTATAGCACTATGCATTTTCAAGTTTTTTGGTAACTTGTTGCCAAAGGGGGAGAAAGTGTATAGATCATTAGGCTTCGAGAGAGAGTGTCTTGCTTGCTTGCTACTTCGTTTGATCGTTTGGTTATTGCTACAATTTGCTTATGTGTGTGAGATACTTTTTGTGCTTGATCATGCCATACTATGCTTAATGTGTGCTTATTTGATTGTGTATGATCAATCACTTGGTTATTTTGGTGATGAGTGCTTATTGCTTAAATCTTATCATTTTGAGCGGTCCATCAAGATGTATGTGACATGGAAGAGTAACCCATGATCCTAATCGATTGTGCATTTGCATTCAAAAGAAAATATTAAATAATGCACAAATTTAGGGGGAGCTCTTGCTTATCACATACTTCTCAAAGCGACGATATATTTCACTCTTATTATCATTTGTCAAAGCTTTGATCTATATGTTGTCATCAATTACCAAAAAGGGGGAGATTGAAAGTGCAACTAATCCCCGGGTGGTTTTGGTAATTAATAACAACATATAGCTCATTGAACTAATATCCTTTCAAGATAAATATTTCAGGAAGTTCAATGGTTGGCATGGCATCGTTAGAAATGTGGACCCCTAAAAATGCTAAGGACAAAGATTGGCAAAAGCTCAAGACTATACATTTTCATTTTAGTGATCTAAGATCACATTGAGTCCATAGGAAAGGCCAATACTTTTAAAAGGGGATGAAGTGTTGCTTAATGGCTTACTTTCTCAAAATGCTTAGTGATATGCTCCAAATCCCTCAACCACTTTCTCATTTCCACATGTGTCCCAAACCTAAAAGTCAAACCCGGCCCCACCGATTTGATATATCCGGCGCCGCCGAGTTCACTTGACATAGCCACTACCACAAACCCTAATCAGTTCGGTCTCACCGATAGGGATCTCGGTCTTGCCAAGATGGGATTGCAAACTCTCTGTTTCTCTTCATAACGTTTCGGTCTAACCGAGATGAGCGAATCGGTCCCACCGAGTTGGCAATGCAAACTCTCTATTTTCTCTTCATAACATTTTTGTCTAACCGAGATGAGTGAATTGGTCCCACCGAGTTTGCCTGGCCACTCTCTGTTAGCCTATTACTAAAATCGGTTTGACCGAGTTCATGTGATCGGTCTCACCAAGATGAGGTTTTCCTTAACCCTAACGCATTGGTCTCACCGAGTTGGTATTGTCGGTCCCACCAAAATGTCTAACATTCTCATTTTGAATGGCTTCGGTCTGACCGAGTTGGCTCAAATGTGTGTAACGGCTAGATTTTATGTGGATGCTATATATACCCCTCCACCCCTTCTCCATCAGTGAGAGAGCCATCAGAACGTGCCTACACTTCCACTATACATTTTCTGAGAGAGAACCACCTGCTCATGTGTTGAGACCAAGATATTCCAATCCAACCACAAGAATCTTGATCTCTAGCCTTCCCCAAGTTGCTTTCCACTCAAACCTTCTTTTCACCATATCCAAATCTGTGAGAGAGAGTTGAGTGTTGGGCAGACTATCACTTGAAGCACAAGATCAAGGAGTTCATCATCAAAACACCATTTATTACCTTTTGGAGAGTGGTGTATCCTAGATTGGCTAGGTGTCACTTGGGAACCTCTGACAAGATTGTTGAGTTGAACCAAGGAGTTTGTAAGGGCAAGGAGATCGCCTACTTCATGAAGATCTACCCTAGTGAGGCAAGTCCTTCATGGGTGACGGACATGGTGGGATAGACAAGGTTGCTTCTTCGTGGAACCTTTGTGGGTGGAGCCCTCCATGGACTCGCGCAGCCATTACCCTTCGTGGGTTGAAGCCTCCATCAACGTGGATATACGATAGCACCAGCTATCGGAACCACGCCAAAAACATCTGTGTCTCCAATTGCATTTGTACTCTCCAACCCCTCCCTTTACCTTCATATGCAATGTTTACTTTCCGCCGCCATAACTCTAGAATTACATGTCTAGAAAGATTGCTTGACTTGTGCTAAGTTGCTAAAATCTGCCAAAACTTAAAATTGGGAAAAGGCTAAGTTTTTATTTGGTCAAGTAGTCTAATCACCCGCCCTCTAGACATACTTTCGATCCCACAATTTTTCCCTTGAAGAGGAAAGGGTGATGCAGCAAAGTAGAGATAAGTATTTCCCTCAATTAAAAACCAATGTATCAATCCAGTAGGAGGCACCAGCAAGCCCCCAATATACGCACCTACACAAACTAATAAACACTTGCACACAACGCGAAAAAGGGGTTATCAATCCTTTCACGGTCACTAGCAAGAGTGAGATCTAATAGAGATAGATGGAAAACAAATAAAAGTAAATCAATTGCAGCAAGATATTTTTGTGTTTTTGATTTTATAGATCTGAAAATAATATGAGAAAAGTAGACCCGAGGGCTATACGTTTCGCTAGAGGCCTCTCTCTCTCGAAGAAAGCATATGACGGGTGAACAAATTACTGTTGAGCAATTGATACAAAAGCGCAAAGTTATGAAGATATCTAAGGAAATGATCATGAATATAAGCATCACGTCCATGACAAGTAGACTGAAATGGTTCCGCATGTACTACTAGTACTCCACACATCGACTGACTCATGCCTGCATCTAGAGTATTAAGTTAATAAGAACAAAGTGACGCCTTAAGCAAGATGACATGATGTAGAGGGATAAACTCAAGCAATATGATATAAACCACATCTTTTTATCCTTAATGGAAAAAATACAATGCGTGCCTCACTATCCTTTCTGTCAATGGGAGAGGACACAGCAAGATCGAACCCATCACAAAGCACCTCTCCCATTGCAAGAAAAACCAATCTAGTTGGCCAAACCAAATCCAAAGAACAGAGAGAAATACAAAGCTATCTTAATCATGCATATAAGATTTCAGAGAAGACTCAAATAATATTCATAGATAATCTCATCATAAATCCAGAATTCATCGGATCTCAACAAACACACCGCAAAAGAAGATTACACCGAATAGATCTCCAAGAACATCAAGGACAACATTGTATTAAAGATCAAAGAGAGAGAAGAAGCCATCTAGCTACTAGCTATGGACCCGTAGGTCAGTGGTAAACTACTCACACATCATCGGAAGGGCAACAAGGTTGATGTACATGCCCTCCATGATCGAATCCCCTTCCGATAGAGCACCTAAAAAGACCCCAAGATAGGATCTCACAAGGTTAGAGACTTGCAGCGGCAGAAAAGTATTTTTGTGTGCCCCCTGGTCCAGAGGGAATATTTGGGTATTTATGGAGCAAAGATTAGGGTTAGGAGAGCCATGAGGGGCCCACAAGCCCTAGGTGTCTTGTGGTCCAAGAAAAATCGTCAAAAAGTTTCGTTCCGTTTGGTATTGATTTTCTGTAAAAGACAAAAACAAGGAAAAAACAGCAACTGACACTGGGTTTTAGGTTAACAAGTTAGTCCCAAAAAATGATATAAAGTAGCATATTAATGCATATAAAACATTCAACATGGATAATATAATAGCATGGAACAATAAAAAATATAGATACGTTGGAGACGTATCAGGCATCCCCAAGCTTAATTCTTTCTCGGCCTCGAGTAGGTAAATGATAAAAACAGAATTTTTGATGTGGAATGCTACCTATCATATTTATCAATGTAATCTCTCTTAATTTGGCATGAATATTCAGATCCATATGATTCAAAACAAATGTTTAATATTGACATAAAACAATAATACTTCAAGCATACTAGTAAGAAAAATCATGAAACATCAAAATAACATGGCTAAAGAAAGTTATCCCTACAAAATCATATAGTATTATTATGCCCCCTCTTCTCAACACAAAGTATAAATCATGTACCACCCCGGTGTCAGCCAAACAATTGGTTCATATTTTTAACGCGCTTCAGCTTTTTCAACTCTTCACGCAATACATGAGCGTGAGCCATGGATATAGCACTATAAGTGGAGTAGAAGGTGGTAGTGGACAAAAGAAGGGAGAAAGTCTCACATCAACTAGACAAATTAATGGACTATGAATATGACCATCAATTGATATCAATGTGAGTGAGTAGGGATTTCCATGTAACTGATGCACTAGAGCTATAAGCGTATGAAAGCTCGAAAAGAAAACTAAGTGGGTGTGTGAAAGCACAAGTACTCCCTGTGTAGTTTTGGTAATTAATGTCAACATATCTCTTGTTGGACTAATTGTTTTATCAAGTATATTTCATGAAAGTTCAACTGTGGCATGGCATGGATTGGAGAAGACCCCACAAAATGCTAAGGATAAGGATTGGCAAAAGCTCATGACTCTTCATCTTTATTTTAGTGATCCAATAGCACCTTGAGTCCATAGGAAAGGCAATACTATTAAAAGGGGATAAGGTGTTGCTTAATGATCTGGTTGCTCAAGTGCTTAGTGATATTGCTCCAAAAACCTCAGCCACTTTCTCTATCCAAATATGTCAAAACCCTATACACCAACTCGGCCCCCCGATATTTCCAACCCAGACCCACTGTGTTCATTTGACATAGCCGTTGCCAGAAACCCTAACAGTTTGGTCTGACCGATACGGATCTCGATCTCACCGAGATGGCCCTCAACCTCTCTGTTGCTTATTGTAACATTTCGGTCTCACTTAAATGAGCAATCGGTCTCAACGAGTTTGCTTGACAGACTCTCTGTTTTCTCATTGTTAAATTCGGCCTCACCAAGTTTATAAAATCGGTGCCAGTGAGATGACGTTTTGCCTTAAGCCCTAGCACATCAGTCTCACCGAGCTGTTCCACTCGGTCCCACCAAGATTCCTAACATTTAACTGTTGAACCAATCGGTGCCACCGAGTTCATCTATTCGGTCTCACCGAGTTGGGTCAAATGTGTGTAACGGTCGGATTTTTGTGTGGAGGCTATATATACACCTCCACCCGTCTTCATTTGTGAGAGAGCCATCAGAACGTGCCTACACTTCCATTACTCATTTTTTGAGAGAGAACCATCTACTCATGTGTTGACATGAAGACATTCCAATCCTACCACAAGAATCTTGATCTATAGCCTCCCCAAGTTGCTTTGCACTCCCATTCTTCTTCCACCATATCGAAATATGTGAGGAAGAGTTGAGTGTTGGGGAGACTGTCATTTGAAGTGCAAGAGCAAGGAGTTCATCATCGACACACCGTATATTACCTTTTGGGGAGTGGTGTCCCCTAGATTGGTTAGGTGTCGCTTGGGAGCCTCCGTCAAGAGATGGGGAGTTGAACGAAGACGTTTTTAAGAGCAAGGAGATCGCCTATTTCGTGAAGATCTACCTGAGTGAGGCAAGTCCATCGTGGACGATGGCCATGGTGGGATAGACAAGGTTGCTTCTTTGTGGTCCCTTTGTTGGTGAAGCCCTCCGTGGATTTGCGCAGCCGTTACCGTTCGTGGGTTGAAGTCTCTGTCAATGTGGACGTACGATCGCAACACCTATCAGAACCACGCCAAAAATCTCCGCGCCTCCTTTGCATTTGCACACTCCAATCCCATCCCTTTACTTTCTTGAAAATTTCATGCTTTACCTTTTCCGCTGCCTATACTCATATCATGCATGCTTGAAATGTACTGTGAATGAATTAACACATGGTAAACTCAATCTCAACTTGTAGAAATTAAAATCTGCCAAGTTTGCTTGTTGAGGGTCTAATCACCCCCTCTAGACCCCTCTTCTCGATCCTTTCAATGTGCATCTAACTTTCTTGGTCACGAAGACCTCGTGTATTTGAGGAAGCCCATCATTGGAATATACAAGCCAAGTTCTGTAATAAAAAATTCCCACTAGTAATATATGGAAGTGTCAACATCGAAGACTCTCTATCATGAAGAAGATGGTGCTACTTTGAAGCACAAGTGTGGAAAAGGATAGTAACATTGTGCCTTCTCTCTTTTTCTCCCATTTTTTTTCTCTTTTTTTGGGCTCTTTGACCATTTTTTATTTGGGCTTGTTATCCTTTTTTATTTTATAAACCTCACATGGGACAATGCTCTAATAATGATGATCATCACGCTTTTATTTACTTACAACTCAAAAATTACAACTCAAGGAAAAAAACTCCTAATTACGGAACAGTGGAGTTACATGGCAACATATCTTGGAATGGCTATAAAAATGCCATAATATTTAGGTATGGTGGCTGTTTTGAGGAAAGTTATAAGGTGGGTTTAATGCACCAACGAAAGTTGCGCGGTACTAGAGTAGCTAGCAAGGGTGGAAGGGTGAGAGTGCGTATAATCCATCGACTCAACATTAGTCATAAAGAACTCACATACTTATTGCAAAAAGTTTATTTGCCCTCAAAGAAAAGTACTACTACGCATGCTCCTAGGGGGGAGGTTGGTAGGAGTTAACCATCGCCCGCTCCCGACTTTCACACAAAGGAAGACAATCAAGGATAAATTGTGCTCCAAATTCATCACATAACAAGAAGACCATACGTGCATGCTATGAGAATCACAAACCTTAACACAAGTATTTTTATTGTTCCACAATTTACTACTAGCATGACTCTAATATTACCATATTCATATCTCAAAACAATTGCAAGGAATCAAACTTCTCATATATTCAATGCTCTTTATGAAAGTTTTTATTATATCCCTTTTGAATACCCATCATAGTAGGACTAAATTCATAACCCAAGAAAATTACCATGTTGTTTACAAGACTCTAAAAATAACATAAGTGAAGCATGAGAGTTCATCTATTTCTTCAAAATAACATCACCGCCATGCTCAAAAAGATCTAAGTGAAGCACTAGAGCAACTACCTAGCATAAAAGATATACGTGAAGCACATAGACTATTCTAATAAATTTACGATTAATGTGTGTCCCTCTCAAAAGGTGTGTACAGCAAGGATGATTGTGGCAAACTAAAAAGCAAAGATTCATATAATACAAGACGCTCCTAGCAAAACACATATCATGTGGTGAATAAAAATATAGTCTCAAGTAAAGTACCGATAGATTGAAGACGAAAGAGGGGATGCCATCCGGGGATTCCCCAAGCTAAGATGCTCTTTCCACTCCTTATTCCATAGTTCATCGAAACTTCATGCAAAACTTGAAAACTTCACAACACAAAACTCAACAAACAACTCATGAGATCCGTTAGTAAAACAAACTAATACTTACTTTTAGGTACTGTTGTAAAATCATTCTAATGTTATATTTGTGTTATATCAACAGTATTCCAACTTTTCCATGGTTCATACCCCCGATACGGCTCATAAATTCATCAAAATTAGCAAACAACACAAAGAAAATAGAGTCTGTCTAAAACCAAAAAGTCTGTAAATATGTGAATTGATGTAAAATTTCTGTGTCTCTAAAATTAGGAATAATTCGGGAAATATGGGAAATTTGTATACCAGTATTGTGTGAAAAATTCAGAATTTTATCACGCTCAAGCAATCACAGAAAATTCTGTTACTGGACGCAAAAGTTCCAATTTTCAGCAAAACCAATCTCCTATCTTCCAAATCACCCCAAAGGTCTTACTTGGCACAAACACTAAAGTAAATCATAAAAACACTAACCAGAGGCTAGATGATATATCTATTGGAAATCAGATGCAAAACGTAAAAAAATTGGGTTGCCTCCCAACAAGCGCTATTGTTTAACGCCCCTAGCTAAGCATAATGCATATATCTAGGTATTGTCATCTTTGGCGTTCTTTTCTGTAGATGTGCTTTGATTTGGCGATTTTTTCAATATAGCATGAAACACATCATCCATAAAAAATTAGTGTTATCAAGTTGTTTCTTAGTATAACCCCTTTGATTACCGACTATGATCCAAGAATATTGTTGGTTAACATCGTTGAAAACTTGTTGAATCATATCTGAAACATCTACTGCCTTTGTAAGGTTCTCATCAAATATTTGGTTATTGCCATGCAAATGTCTTAGAGCATAATCACTATTGTAGAGGATCTCATCTATTAACGGTTTCTCACGGTTCATACCATAAAAATCAAAAATCTCCCTAGCTTCCCATACTATGTAATCAAATTCATTCATAAGGACTAGGGTTGCTATTTTCTTGGCTTTAGGAACCATTATCACGGGTGTCTCATAAAACAATCTTTGCAAAGTAGGATGGTGCAGATAAATCTTTCCTCAAGTTGAAGGAAAAGAGCTAAAATAGCGTTTGCATAGATTTTAGTTCTTTTAAGTATAGGAATATCATCACAAGTCAAAGTTTCGACGCAATTAAAGAATTCATGGATAGTTTCTTTTCCTATAACATTTCCTTGCCCCAAGACGAATGTTTTAGCATCCAGATTAGCAGAATGTCCAATTTTAGGAGTTCTTCCGTCATCAGTTTTTGCCATATCAAAATCACTCATGATGATAAATTCGAACCGAGAGGAAAGAAAATGGCAAATATTTTTGTGTGTTTCTGAAAAAGTTTTAGAAGTGGGGGAGATGAAAACGAGAGGTAAATGGCAAATAATGTAAGTGCAAGAGATTAGAGTTTATGATAAGTACTTGGTAGGTTTGATGTAGAACTTCCCCAGCAATAGCGCCAGACATTATTCCTGCTACTTCTTGAGCTTGCGTTGATTTTACCCTTGAAGAGGAAATGGTGATGCAGCAAAGTAGAGATAAGTATTTCCCTTAGTTAAGAACCAAGGTATCAATCCAGTTGGAGGCACAAGCAAGCCCCCAATATATGCACCTCCACAAACTAACAAACACTTGCACACAACGCGAAAAGTGGGTTGTCAATCCCTTCACGGTCACTAGCAAGAGTGAGATCTAATAGAGATAGATGTAAAACAAATAAAAGTAAACAAATTGTAGCAAGATATTTTTGTGTTTTGATTTTATAGATATGAAAATAATATGATAAATGTAGACCCGAGGCCATTTGTTTCACTAGAGGCTTCTCTTTCGAAGAAAGCATACGGTGGGTGAACAAATTACTATTGGGCAATTGATAGAAAAGCGCAAAGTTATGACGATGTCTAAGACAATGATCATGAATATAGGCATCATGTCTATGACAAGTAGACCGAAATGATTCTGCATCTACTACTATTACTCCACACATCGCCCGATTCCTGCCTTCATCTAGAGTATTAAGTTCACGAAAACAAAGTAACGCCTATGATGTAGAGGGATAAACTCAAGCAATATGATATAAACCCCATATTTTTATACTTAATGGCAACAATAAAATACAGGCCTCGCTGCCCCTTCTGTCACTGGGAGAGGACACGACAAGATTGAACCCATCACAAAGCACCTCTCCCATTGCAAGAAAAACCTATCTAGTTGGCCAAACCAAACCGATAGATCGGAGAGAAATACAAAGCTAGCTTAATCATGCATATAATAATTCAGAGAAGACTCAAATAATATTCATAGATAATCTTATCATAAATCCACAATTCATCGGATCTCAACAAACACACTACAAAAGAAGATTACATCGAATCGATCTCCAAGAACATCAAAGAGAACATTGTATTGAAGATCAAAGAGAGGGAAGAAGCCATCTAATTAATAGCTATGGACCCATAGGTCTGTGGTAAACTACTCACACATCGTCGAAATGGCAGCAAGGTTGATGTAGAGGCCCTCCATGATATAATCCCCCTCCGGCAGAGCACCAGAAAGGCCCCAAGATGGGATGCCACGAGATCAGAGACTTGCGGTGACGGAAAAGTATTTTTTGTGTGCCCCCTGGTCCAGAGGGAATATTTGGGTATTTATGGAGCAAAGCTTAGGGTTAGAAGAGCCATGAGAGGCCCATTTAAATACATTAAAACTGAGCACCTTCCCTGCACTCTCAGGCCATCAACATCCCTAGCCGTTCGATCCTCGCTTTTGAGCGTTCTTGTCCGCCAGATTAGGTGTGAATTGCATGTAATCAGGCTTCGCTCGCTATTAACGATCGCTAACTATATTGGGCTGCTGCTCCGGTCACTTTTTTGAGCGTCTCACGTTAAATTGGGCCTAATGGGCCTGTAGCAGCCTCCTGTACGCGAAGCCAGAAATAGAATAGGACAGGACTTATTGACCCTCGTTTCGTTCGCAAGGTCTCACGCTCCCACCCCCGCCTGGCGGCTGGGTGAACGATGCGGAAGCGATGATTCCCACGACGACCACGCTGGATCCAGAAAGAGGCGATTCAGTCGAGCGATAGGGTCACGTCTGATGAATCATGCCGCCTCGACTTTGCGGTCATGATTCTTAGCGCCGCCATGGTGTTGGCCAGTGGCCGTTGTCCTCATTCTTTGGTCAGAATTAACAGGGAGGGGATCCACTCTCAGATCGGCGGCAACGAGGGGGTCCACTACTCCAATCTTAGGCAACCGATGCATTAGGGAAGGGAAGGACTTCGATGCAGCGGGGGATGGTCTCCACTTCGTGCCTGTGTAGGGCTCCAGCCATAAGGAAGGATCGTTGGCTGCGACCTAAGGTTTGCCCCTACACAAATGAGTCCGCAAGGAAAAATGGTCCCTACTTCCCCATGGCGTCCACTGGTACACACAATTCCCTCCCCTTTATCTTGGATGCTCTTATAACCAGGGTACTCTACTGGTTTGGTTTTGTACTTTCCACATTCCAAGAAGTGGTATTCCAGTGCAATCAGAAATCCATCCAGTTGATAGGAATTTCGAGCACAAGGTCACCAACGTGTGTTCTTTAGAGCAAAATTATTATGTTTGTATTCTTCTCAGTCATTATAGAACGGAAATACTACTATCAATAGATCAATTGATTCATCTTTTCCTATAAATCCGACAGATTAAGGTGAAGGCTTTGAATTTTAGTGTGTATATTTACTCTTTAAAAAAATATTACACATGCTTAGCTCTCTACTTTTCGTCAACTTATTTAATTTATCTTTGTGTTACAAACTCACTTCCTTCATGCTAACTTATCAGCGACTGCTCCTCCACACAAGAATCTCATCGAGCCCACTCTTATGTAGGCCCTCACATTTAGGTTAATTTCTTTTACTTATTCATTTACTTGAATTATTAGCTTTCTTCATCTGCTCATTATGATGGTGCACGTTGCACATCATAAATTATTTACCAGAGAACATACAATTTATTTTTTGATTGCCTGTTGAGTGTTTCTAATATTGCTCGCAAAAAAAAATCAGTGTCTACATGTCACTAATTCATCTCATTTGTCAGTTGGTTCAAGGACATCTAGAACAGATGTGTTACTTTTTTCATTTCTCCAGCAGCTATTTGCAAAGGAAACAATGTTATTTTGGTTTGTCGGAAAGTTTGGTCAAGTCTCCCATTTGTTGTATTTACTTTTTAAGCATACAGTTTACATATTTTAATATTGTCAACAAGAAGGCCCAGGATTGTTTAAATTTCATAGTACTATAAATCCATATCTTCTACCAACATGTGAGTATATATTACGGCCACAATGGCATATTAAAGTGCCACTAATTCAGATTATAACTTTGTTCTGTTCTAAACATTGCTCCAAATACAATGCTGATTTGGAAATGATGTGGAAGCCCTACCTGGGTGGTTTCAGGGTTTAACTCAGGTTTTTCAAGGCATTGTTGATCATCAGGATGCGCACCTTGGACATCATGATTATTTATCACGTTTGAGATGCCGAGAAACCGCTCACTGAGAAAGCTATTATCATATCTATGTTCAAACGTGGAGTTTTGCCAGAGGTAATAGGTAGGTTCAGTTTTTGAGTATAATTAATATGCCTAGAACATATATATATATATATATATTGCCGAAAGTATATCATTTATGCACATTTATATTTTATTTACTCAATACTCACCATAACCGTTGAGCTGAAATTCTCTGCCTAAGTAGCTAAGTTCACTCAACCATTAGCATACGAAAAGATACTGTACTTTAATATTACAGGCACATATACATGCATGCATATAAACTTAAGTCTGAACATAGAGAATTTACACTAATAAAAGTGATTCCCTCTATATCATGTAGTTGCTGAAAATAAGCTCATGTTTGAGACAAAGCTGCCAATACATGGTCTAGTGCTTGAGCATTTTTTTGTGTGAGGTAGACATTTGATTTCTGACCCATTGCAAATGTTCTCGCACGTAACACAGTCATGTTTGTTGGTGGAGTAAATAATCATTTCATAAGTGAATTATTTTCTTGGATTTAGTGGTTCTATCTTCAGTTCAAGCGGAGTTCTCTATATACCATTACAGTTTTTGAAACTTTGCATCATAAAATTACGCTGTGAAATGAATTGCCATGTTAACTTAATTTAACAAAAAGATTATCTAGGCCTATATATTTTTATCAATTCCTAACATTACTGTGCCAAAATAGACAGGCGCAACAACGCGCGCCATCATTGATCTAGTAAGACCTAGGGGCCCCCCCTGGGGGGTGCCCTGGAGACTTGTGGCCTCCTCATGTGTCTTTTGGCCTCCTCCCAAAGCTTCATGGGTGTCTTGTTGTGCAAGAAAAATCGTCAAAAAGTGTCATTCCATTTGGGCTCCATTTGGTATTGATTTTCTGTAAAAAAAAACAGCAACTGGCACTAGGCACTAGGTTAATAAGTTACTCTTAAAAATGATATCAAATAGCATATTAATGCATATAAAACATTTAAGATGGATAATATAATAGCATGGAACAATAAAAAAATATAGATACGTTGTAGACGTACCTCTTGCCAACATTTTCAAGGTAGAACATGAACATTTTCTTGGGCTCATTTGAAGAGATATTAGTTTGATATTTTTTTATGATTTATGTGGCTTTGGAAGTTCCCTCGGTTCAATTTCCTTTGAATTTAACATGATGCGTGATGATTAGGCAATGACAAGCAATGACTTAAGCTAGGGTTATGACAACTAAAGGTGTTGAGAACTTTACATGTAATCATTGTGTTCTAAATATATGGTTGGTGCCAATGGACGTTGATGCATTTCGTCGTCCGCTATTCTGGTCCCTTCAGTTATATTTTTTATTTATCTTTTATTAACACTAGGTGTAGTTTTAGTCTTGTATGACTTCACTCTTTATTGGCGTAATACTTTTTATCTATGTATTGATTGTGCATCTTAGTTATATAAAGGCCGGATGTACGTTTAACTTGATAGTTTAGTAAGAGTTAACAAAACTGCTCCAGACACAATAAACTTTGGGCGATATGTGCACGACTAGATAATCAAGCGACCGTTGCTCGGCTATGGACAAGATTCCTCGGTTGGATTTAACCCTTGTTCCAATCGTTCAAATAATATTGTCCGCGTAACACTGCTCTTGTTTTTTTTTGTGATGGGGACTACTCTTGTTGTGTGTGCAATTATTTTTTTTTGAGAAGGAGGATGACCCCCGTCCTCTGCATCTGGGAGATGCATGTGGCCATTTTATTAATTATTCTCGAGGACCTTACAAAGTAGAACAACAAATATGCCTGAATCCGCCATCTTGGCAACATCTGCCGCTACTTCTATCCATATGATGAAGGGGAGCAAGGCGGACCACATACCCAGACCTCTCCATAAGCCTAACATCTAAAGCTGGAGGCTCCGACCTAGCCATCTACCGGGTCGAGGGCACAAACTGGTCCGATGCACTCACATGTGTAATCGCCACCATCTTCCACTGGTCCGTCTTCAGAGCAGATTGTGGTGTCAACCTTGGCAGGTCCTCCGCCATTGACGCCACCATGACGCCAAACGACGACCTCCACCTACGCGAGCCTTGGAAGGTCCTCCGCCTTGGACGCCACCACGACGTCTGATGACCCACAAGTTTAGGGGATCTATCGTAGTCTTTTCGATAAGTAAGAGTGTCGAACCCAACAAGGAGCAGAAGGAAATGATAGACAGTTTTCAGTAAGGTATTCTCTGCATGCACTGAAATTATCGGTAACAGATAGTTTTGTGATAAGGTAATTGGTAACAAGTAACAAATAGTAAAAGTAAATAAGGTGCATCAAGATGGCCAAATCCTTTTTGTAGCAAAGGACAAGCCTGGACGAACTCTTATATAAAGGAAAGCGCTCCTGAGGACACTTGGGAATTATCGTCAAGCTAGTTTTCATCACGTTCATATGATTCACGTTCGTTACTTTGATAATTTGGTATGTGGGTGGACCGGTGCTTGGGTGCTTCCCTTACTTGGACAAGAATCCCACTTATGATTAACCTCTGTTGCAAGCATCCGCAACTACAAAAGAAGTATTAAGGTAAACCTAACCATAGCATGAAACATATGGATCCAAATCAGCCCCTTACGAAGTAACGCATAAACTAGGGTTTAAGCTTCTGTCACTCTAGCAACACATCATCTACTTATTACTCCCCAATGCCTTCCTCTAGGCCCAAACAATGGTCAAGTGTCATGTAGTCAACGTTCACATGACACCACTAGAGGAAAGACAACATACATCTCATCAAAATATCGAATGAATACCGAATTCACTAGACTACTTATAGCAAGACTTCTCCCATGTCCTCAGGAACAAACGTAACTACTCACAAATCATATTCATGTTCATAATCAAAGGGGTATTAATATGCATAATGGATTTGTACATATGATCTTCCACCAAATAACCAACTACCATCAACTACAAGGAGTAATCAACACTACTAGCAACCCACATGTACCAATCTGAGGTTTTGATACAAAGATTGGATACAAGAGATGAACTAGGGTTTGAGAGGAGATGGTGCTGGTGAAGATGTTGATAGAGAGAACCCTCCCCAAGATAGGAGAGTTGTTGGTGATGATAATGGCGACGTTTTCCCCCTCTCGGAGGGAAGTATCCCCGGCAGAACAACTCCGCCGGAGCCCTAGATTGGTTCTGCCAAGCTTCCGCCTCGAGATGGCGATGCTTCGTCCCGAAAGCCTCCTTATGATTTTTCCTGGTCAAAACACGTCATATAGCAGAAGATGGGTATTGGGGGGCTGCCAGGTAGTCCACGTGGCAGGGGGGCGCGCTCAGGGGGGTAGGGCGAGCCCCCCACCCTCATGGATGGTGGGTGGCCCCCCTCCTGTACTTCTTTCGCCAGATATTTTTTATATTTTCCAAAACTGACTTTCGTGGAGTTTCAGGGCTTTTTGAGTTGTGCAGAATTGGTCTGCATTGTTTGCTCCTTTTCTAGCCAGAATTCCAGCTGCCGGCATTCTCCCTCTTCATGTAAACCTTGTAAAATAAGAGAGAAAAGGCATGCGACATAATGTGTAATAGCAGCCCATAATGCAATAAATATCAACATAAAAGCATGATGCAAAATAAACGTATCAACTCCCCCAAGCTTAGACCTCGCATGTCCTCAAGCGGAAGCCGAAATAAAAAAATATGTCCACATGTTTAGGGATAGAGGTGTCGATAAAATAAAATACGGACATGAGGGCATCATGATCATTCTTATAATAGCAACATATATATATATATATATATATATATATATATATATATATATATATATATATATATATATATATATATATATATATATATATATTCATATGATTTCTTATGCTAAAGTAACAATCCATTCACAATGTCAAGTATGAATGAGAAACTTCACTAAAAACTAACAAACTATGATCTCGGTTTGTGAAGCAATTGCAATTTATCATAATATCGGAAAGAGTCAATATAAGAGCTTTTCAGCAAGTCCACATACTCAACTATCATTTAGTCTGTCACAATTGCTAACACTCACGCAATACTTATGGGTATGGAGTTTTAATCGGGCACAAAGAAAGATAGGGGCTTATAGTGTTGCCTCCCAACCTTTTACCTCAAGGGTAATGTCAATAGTAAAAAATCATGATAACTTACATCCAAGTGGGTATATATGTCCGAATCTTTCCAACACAATGTGCTTGCCAAAGGATAAAATGTAAAAAAGGAAAGGTGAAGATCACCATGACTCTTATAAGGTAAGAACAATTGATAGGCCCTTCGTAGAGGGAAGCAGAGGTTGTCATGTGCTTTTATGGTTGGATGTACAAAATCTTAGCGCAAAAGAACGTCACTTTATATTGCCACTTGTGATATGGACCTTTATTATGAAGTCTGTCGCTTTTATTGCTTCCATATCACAAGATCGTATAAAGTTTGTTTTCTCCACACTAATAGATCATACATATTTTAGAGAGTTGCAACAATGACAACTTACTTGAAGGATCTTACTCAATCCATAGGTAGATATGGTGGACTCTCATGGCAAAACTGGGTTTAAGGATGTATGGAAGCACAAGTAGTATCTCTACTTGGTGCAAGGAGTTTGGCTAGCATGAGGGGGAAAGGCAAGCTCATCAAGTTGGATGATCCATGGCAATATACTTTATATCAGATATAAGAAAACATAACCCATTATGTTGTCTTCCTTGTCCAACATCAACTCTTTAGCATGTCATATTTTAATGAGTGCTCACAATCATAAAAGATGTCCAAGATAGTATATTTATATGTGAAAACCTCTCTTTCCTTATTATTCCCTATTAATTGCAACGATGACCAAAACTACGTTTGTGAACTCTCAACAACTTTTATTCATCATACTCTTTATATGTGAAGTCATTACTTTCCATAAGATCAATATGATCTCTTTGATACTTTTTATATTTTCTTTTGTCCTCTCATGATCATAGTGGCATAATCAAGCCCTTGACTCAAAACTAATCTTTATTATATAAAGCTCACGGACTCGATTACATAGATAAGATCATAAAGCAAAGCTCACAACTAGATCATACTAAACTTTATTCTACTAGATCAAGATATTAACAAAAGGATCGAACTCAGTAAAACGGTAAAGATAGGAGTGTGATGGGGATACGATACCAGGGCACCTCCCCCAAGCTTGGCAGTTGCCAAGGGGAGTGCCCATACCCATATGATTATGTCTCTTTCTTCGGAGGTGGTGATGATGGAGTTGTTGATGATGTAAGCTTGCCGTCCATCTTCCAAGGCATGGGCTCACCATCATAGAAGGATGATCGGCTCTCCGTGATGCTTAGATCCGCAGCCAAACTCATCTTCTTGAATCTATATTCATACTCACAGTTTTGGTTTTGCAGGTCATAGATCTGGGCTTGGAGGTGCTCGATTTTCTAGTGGAGCTTGAAGATGGCCTCCCGAATTGTCTTGGCGTCCAGCTTGTGGTTGTTGGTGAACTCCGTGATCATCATGTGGTTGGTGTTGAGTACTTATTCCACCATACTTTGGCACTTGAAAACTTGCTGCTCCATGGCTTCGAGTCTTGTCTCCACGCTTCCGGTCCTCCTTGGTCCCTCAACATCGCGGATGTGCAGCACCCCCTCACGCACCTCGATGGTTTGAGGGTGTTGCAGCACCTCCGTGAGGTAGGGGTTGATGAGCTGCTCGAAGAACTTGTCCTTGGGGGTGCTTGAAGACGTCATGGTGATCTAGATCTGTCAAAAACACAACTCGAAACGAAAGCAGAAGATTTTCGCGTGGTGCGGTGGTCAAAACCTTCGCTATATTATATAATGAATTTTTTACCGACCAAAAGAAGTAACGTGCAAGAAAACGGAGTCCGAGAGGCACACGAGGTGCCCACGAGGTAGGGGGCGCGCCCAAGGGGGTAGGGCCCCCTTGGGCGCGCCCTCCACCCTCGTGGATGCCTCGTGTCCTTTCCGGGCTGCTTCTTATTTTTCTATTTTTCTAAATATTCCAAAACGGAGATAAATTTCCATTAGAACTATTTTGGAGTCGGCTTACTTACCGTACCACATACCTCTTCCTTTTCGGAGTCTGAATCGTTCTGGAAAGTGTCCCTTATGTATTCCTCCGGGGTTACAGTTTCAATAACATTGGTTTCAACATTTATAGGATTACCTGAGATATAATGTTTGATTCTTTGACCGCTCACCACCTTCGGGTTTATGCCTTCGAAGTTGTTGATTTTTATGGCACCGGATCGATATACATCCTCGATAATGTAAGGACCTTCCCATTTAGAGAGAAGTTTTCCTGCAAAAAATCTTAAACGAGAGTTGTATAGCAAGACATAATCACCTACCTTAAACTCACGCTTTTGTATCCTTTTGTCATGCCATCTATTAACTTTTTCTTTAAACAGTTTGTCATTTTCGTAGGCCTGGGTTCTCCGCTCATCAAGCGAGCTAATGTCAAATAACCTCTTCTCACCGGCAAGTTTGAAATCATAATTGAGATTTTTAATGGATCAATATGCCTTATGTTCTAGTTCTAGAGGTAAGTGACATGCTTTTCCATAAACCATTTTATATGGAGACATACCCATAGGGTTTTTATATGCAGTTCTATAATCCCATAATGCATCATCAAGTTTCTTGGACCTATTCTTTCTGGATCTATTAATAGTCTTTTGCAAAATTAATTTCAGCTCCCTGTTAGTTAATTCTACTTGACCACTAGACTATGGGTGGTAAGGGGATGCAATTCTATGATTAACATCATACTTAGCAAGCATTTTGCGGAAGGACCATGAATAAAATGTGAACCACCATCAGTCATTAAGTATCTAGGAACTCCAAACCTCAGAAAAATAACTTCTCTAAGCATCTTAATGGAGGTGTTGTGATCAACACTACTAGTTGGAATAGTTTCTACCCACTTAGTAATGTAATCAACAACAACTAAAATATGTTTATACCCATTAGAGGAAGGAAACGGTCCCATATAATCAAAGCCCCAAACATCAAATGGTTCAATAACAAGTGAATAATTCATAGGCATTTCTTGACGTCTACTAATATTACCTATTCTTTGACATTCATCACAAGATAAGACAAACTTACGGGCATCCTTGAAGAGAGTAGGCCAATAAAAACCAGATTGCAGTACCTTGTGTGCAGTTCTATCTCCAGCATGGTGTCCTCTATAAGCCTTAGAGTGACACTTGCGCAAGATCTGTTCCTATTCATGCTCAGGTACACAATGTCTAATAATACCGTCTACTCCTTCTTTATAAACGTGTGGGTCATCCCAGAAGTAATGTCTTAAATCATAGAAGAACTTTTTCTTTTGCTGGTATGTGAAACTAGGTGGTATAAATTTAGCAACAATGTAATTAGCATAATCAGCATTGCATGGAGTAGTACGAGAAGCATTTATGACAGCTAATTGTTCATCAGGAAAGCTATCATCAACAGGTAGTGGGTCATCAAGAATATTGTCTAACCTAGACAAGTTGTCTACAATGGGGTTCTCAGCTCCTTTTCAACCAGTAATATGCAAATCAAATTCTTGTAGCAGGAGAACCCATCTAATAAGTCTAGGTTTAGCATCTTTCTTTTCCATAAGATATTTAATAGCAGCATGATCAGTGTGAACAGTTACTTTAGAATCAACAATATAAGGTCTAAACTTATCACAAGAAAATACAACTACTAAAAATTCTTTCTCAGTAGTAGAATAATTTCTCTGGGCACTGTCTAGAGTTTAGCTAGCATATTGGATAACATTCAATTTCTTATCAACTCTTTGTCCTAGAACAACACCTACAACATAATCACTAGCATCACACATAATTTCAAAGAGTAAATTCCAGTCAGGAGGCTGGACAATAGGTGCAGAGATCAATGCTTTATTAAGTATTTCAAATGCTTCTACACAATTATCATCACAGACAAAAGGAACATCTTTTTGTAAGAGATTAGTTAGAGGCCTAGAGATTTTAGAGAAGTCCTTAATGAACCTCCTATAAAACCCGGCATGACCAAGGAAACTTTTTATACCTTTGATGTCCTTGGGACACATCATCATTTCAATAGCATCAACGTTAGCTTTATCAACTTCAATACTTCTTTCAGAAATTTTATGCCGCAAGATAATACCTTTATTAACCATAAAGTGTCACGTTTCCCAATTCAAGACAAGATTAGTTTCTTCACATCTCTACAAAACTCGATCAAGGTTGCTTAAGCAATCATCAAAAGAAGTTCCATAAACGGAAAAATCATCCATGAAAACCTCAACTATTTTTTCATAAAAATCAGAGAATATAGCCATCATGCATCTTTGAAAGGTAGCAGGTGCATTACATAAACCAAAAGGCATACATCTATAAGCAAAGGTACCGAAGGGACACGTAAAACTGCTCTTTTCTTGATCCTCTTTTGACACAGGTATTTGAGAGAAACCAGAATAGCCATCTAGAAAGCAAAAATGAGTATGTTTGGATAGCCTTTCTAGCATTTGATCAATAAAATGTAGATGGTAATGATCCTTCTTAGTAGCTTTATTTAATTTGCGGAAATCAATTACCATCCTATAACCTGTAACAATTCTCTGTGGGATCAATTCATCTTTATCATTAGGAACAACAGTAATGCCTCCCTTCTTAGGGGCACAATGGACATGACTTACCCACTGACTATCAACGACTGGATAGATTATACCTGCCTCTAGAAGCTGTAGTATTTCCTACCTTACCACTTCTTTCATCTTAGGATATAACTAACGTTGATGAGCAACAACCGGTTTAGCATCCTTCTCCAATTTTATTTTGTGTTGCCATAGAGTGGGGCTAATGCCCTTAAGATCATGAAGAGTATATCCAATAGCAGCACGGTGCTTCTTTAGAGTTTTCAATAATTTCTCTTCTTCCTGCTCTGAAAGGTTAGCACTAATAATAACATGATATATCTTCTTTTCATCAAGATAAGCATACTTAAAAGTAGCAGGTAATGGTTTGAGTTCAAACACGGGATCACCCTTGGGTGGAGGAGGATCCCCTAGAATTTCAACAGGCAAGTTGTGTTTCAATAAGGGTCGCTGTTTAAAGAATATTTCATCTATTTCCCTTCTCTCATTCATATACATATCATTTTCATGGTCTAGCAGATATACTTCTAAAGGATCATTAGGAGGCACATCAATAGAAGCAAGACCAATAATTTCATCCTTACTAGGCAATTCTTTATCATGGGGTTGTCTACGGAATTTAGCAAAGTTAAAATCATGAGACATATCCCCTAAACCAAAAGTAACAACATCCTTTTCGCAGTCTTTCTTAGCATTAACAGTATTCAAGAAGGGTCTACCAAATATAATGGGGCAAAAATCATCTTATGGGGAACCAAGAACAAGAAAATCAGTTGGGTATTTAACTTCCCCACACAAGACTTCAACATCTCTACCAATCCCAACTGGTGAAATAGTGTCTCTATTGGCAAGCTTAATAGTAACATCAATACCTTCTAGCTCAGCAGGTGCAATGTCGTGCATAATTTCTTCATATAATGAATGAGGTATGGCACTAGCACTACCACCCATGCCACATAAGCCATGATAGCAATGATCTCCTATTTTAACATAAATAACAGGCATGCCTACAACATGTCTATGTTTATTCTTAGTATCGGGTCTAGCAATTCTAGCAGCTTCATCACAAAGGTAAATAACATGCCCATCAATATCATCGACCAAGAGATCCTTAACCATAGCAATACTAGGTTCAACTTTAATTTTCTCAGAGGGTGTAGGTGTTCTAGTATTAGTCTTACGAACCACAGTTGAAGCTTTAGCATGCTCCTTTATTCTAACATGGAAGGGTGGTTTCTCAATATAAGAAGTAGGAATGATAGGATCAACATTATAAGTGATAGTCTTTTCTTCAACTCTAACAGGTTCAACTACTTTTACTTCAATGGGGGGATGAAATTTAAACCACTTCTCCTTAGGGAGGTCAACATGAGTAGGAAATGATTCACAGAAAGAAGCTACTATCTTAGAGTCAAGTCCATATTTAGTGCAAAATTCACGGAAAACATCGGTATCAATAAAAGATTTAACACAATCAAACTTTGTTGTTATACCCGACTCCTTACCTTCGTCGAGAACGCAATCTTCAGAGTTGTGTTTAATTATTTCCAATAAATCCCATTTGAATTCAATAGTCTTCATCATAAAAGAACTAGTGCAAGAAGTATTGAGCATGGAGCGATTATTGAGAGAAAGCCGAGCATATTTTTTTTGAATAATCATTTCTCTTGAGAGCTCATGATTGGGGCAGGAATATAACATTGACTTAAGCCTCCCCCAAGTTTGAGCAATACTTTCTCCTTCGCGAGGCCAAAAATTATATATATAATTACGATCACGATGAACCTGATGCATAGGATAAAACCTCTGATCAAATTCCAATTTCAACCAGTTGTAGTTCCAGGATCCAATATCATCGCATAGCCTAAACCATGTCAATGCCTCTCCCTTCAAAGATAAAGGGAAGACCTTCTTCTTGATCACATCCTCGGGCATACATGCAAGCTTAAATAATACACAAACTTCATCCACATAGATTAGGTGCAAGGCGGGATGCAATGTTCCATCTCATGTAAAGGGATTAACTAGCAGTTTCTCTATCATACCCGAAGGAATTTCAAAGTAAACATTTTCAGTATGTTCAGTAGGTTGAGGAGCAACTCTGTGCTCTACTAGTCGGGGTGAAGATACCCCGAACAAGCCCCTCAAAGGATTAAGTTCCATAGTTACAAGTGACATTAAATTTCAGCACACTATATAAATTTTCCCTTACCAAATTCCACTTACCAAAGGCGCTTCACTCCCCGGCAACGGCGCCAGAAAAGAGTCTTGATGACCCACAAGTGTAGGGGATCTATCGTAGTCTTTTCGATAAGTAAGAGTGTCGAACCCAACGAGGAGCAGAAGGAAATGATAGGCAGTTTTCAATAAGGTATTCTCTGCAAGCACTGAAATTATCGGTAACACATAGTTTTGTGATAAGGAAATTGGTAACAAGTAAAAAATAGTAAAAGTAAATAAGGTGCAACAATATGGCCCAATCCTTTTTGTAGCAAAGGACAAGCCTAGACGAACTCTTATATAAAGGAACGCGCTCCCGAGGACACCTGGGAATTATCGTCAACCTAGTTTTCATCACATTCATATGATTCGCGTTCGTTACTTTGATAATTTGGTATGTGGGTGGACCGGTGCTTGGGTGCTGCCCTTACTTGGACAAGCATCCCACTTATGATTAACCTCTATTACAAGCATCCGCAACTAAAAAAGAAGTATTGAGGTAAACCTAACCATGGCATGAAACATATAGATCCAAATCAGCCCCTTACGAAGTAACGCAAAAACTAGGGTTTAAGCTTCTGTCACTCTAGCAACCCATCATCTACTTATTACTACCCAATGCCTTCCTCTAGGCCGAAACAATGGTGAAGTGTCATGTAGTCGACGTTCACATGACACCACTAGAGGAAAGACAACATACATCTCATCAAAATATCAAAGGAATACCAAATTCACATGACTACTTATAGCAAGACTTCTCCCATGTCCTCAGGAACAAACGTAACTACTCACAAATCATATGCATTTTCATAATCAGAGGGGTATTAATATGCATAATATATGGATCTGAACATATGATCTTCCACCAAATAACCAACTAGCATCAACTACAAGGAGTAATCAACACTACTAGCAACCCACACGTACCTATATGAGGTTTTGATACAAAGATTGGATACAAGAGATGAACTATGGTTTGAGAGGACATGGTGCTGGTGAAGGAGTTGATGGAGAGAACACTCCCCAAGATGGGAGAGTTGTTGGTGATGACGATGGCGACGATTTCCCCCTCCCAGAGGGAAGTATCCCCGACAGAACAGCTCTGCCGGAGCCCTAGATTGGTTCCGCCAAGGTCCGCCTCGAGAGAGCGGCGCTTCGTCCCGAAAGCCTCCTTGTGATTTTTTCCAGGTCAAAACACCTCATATAGCTGAAGATGGGCATCGAGGGCTGCCAGGTGGCCCACAAGGCAGGGGGCGCGACCAGGGGGTAGGGCGCGCCCCCACCCTCGTGGACGATGGGTGGCCCCCCTCCTGTACTTCTTTCGCCAGATATTTTTTATATTTTCCAAAACTGACTTTTGTGGAGCTTCAAGGCTTTTTGAGTTGTGCGGAATAGGTCTCCAATGTTTCCTCCTTTTCCAGCCCAGAATTCCAGCTGCAAGCATTCTCCCTCTTCATGTAAACCTTGTAAAATAAGAGAGAAAAATCATAAGTATTGTGACATAATGTGTAAAAGCAGCCCCTAATGCAATAAATATCAACATAAAGCATGATGAAAAATGGACGTATCAACGTCAACTGACGACCTCTACCTACGCAAGTCCATCTCCAAGCAACGGACGTAGATCCATGCTAGTATAGGTCCGCACCACCGCCATCGCCCACCACCCACAAGCACCACCCAACCCCAAGGTTCCCAAAGCGGAGCCTTCAAGAAGGGAATGGCGCCATGAGCGCTGCCGCCGCCCAACAAAGTAAGGGATTTCACCCAGGAGACCTAGGGGAAGGCGAAGTGAGGAGATCAGTCCATACCGACGCTTCCAAGGAGGGGAACGGCGCCCTAGGCATCGCCATCGGCGCGGCTGGCCATGGTCGGCAAGGTATTTCGCCCGAACTAGATCTCCGCCACCAGCAGCACCTCACGTACAAAACCGGCGACCAAGGGAAGCGCGACCCGACCAGGCTGTCCTGCATGCCCAACAGGGGAGGAGGGGAGGCGCAAGATCGCACGCACCGACCGCCGCGGAAGCCGCCGCCAGGTGCCAATGACCACCGGGATCCCGCCGCCCGTGCGACCAGGACACCAGATCCAGGAGCCTGCCCTGCCTCGCGAAAGGATCCGCCACTCCAGATACCTCCTTGGCGCCATGGGCTTGCCCGATGGCTGCCTCAGGCCGCGGCGAGGAGGTGGGGCAAGGTGGGGAAGGGCCGCGGCGGCGCGGATAGGGTTCCCCGCCGCCGTCGGGGAGGCGACGCGGGGGTCACGCGAGGGGTTGGGGTCCTGTGTGTGTGCAGTTCTACACTCAAGATTTAATAAAGAACACTCTTTGTCAAAAAATAAAAGTAAATTGGTCAAATATTTATCTTTATTTTTCGATAAAGGGATATTTTATTATCTCAAGATGTAGCATCAAGCGGATACAAATTATTATGACTAACACCCGGCCTCTGCACAACTACGATGCACACAGCCGAACCCACAAGTCTGTTAAAAAGACATAAAACAAAACCGACAAATCGACAATAGTAGAGTCCTATGTCGAAAGAGGCGGTGGACCAATCCATAGGTTATGCTGCCACCCATGTTGGGAAAAAACCTCCGTAGCCACCTGCTCCAATCGCGTACACACAACCTTGAACATCGGTTGATACTCTGCTCGTTGTATATATACCATGTACGAAGCGAGTGCGTACATCGCAAAATAACTTGCAGAGGAGAAGCACTTTTGTCATTAAAAACCAAATCATTTCTACATAGCCAAAGCGACCAAACTAAGGCATACGCTCCCACCCTTATTAGCGTTTCGAACCTATTTGAAATACCATCCAACCAATGACCAAAAATATTGGCAACACTTCTGGGCGGATACACATTTGACGCCATTTGGATGACTGACCATGTAGAACGTGCAAACTTGCATTGAAAAAAGAGGTGTTTGATTGTCTCGTCATGCATACAGAAACAACACTTCTTACTCCCTTGCCAGTTGTGTCGAACGAGGTTGTCTTTCGTTAACACAAGTCCTCTACAAAGATACCACATGAAGGTTTTCACTTTTAGTAGAATTTTGGATTTCCAAATTTTCTTGTTATTACTCACAGGTACCTCCGAATGTGTGAGAGCACGGTACATAAAGTCTACAGTGAAAGACCCTGATGTAGTAAGGTTCCAGCAAAGCACATCTCGACCTTGTGTCAGGTTAATCGTATCCAACCGGGATAAGAGACTATTCCATGACACAAGTCGGGGGCCAATTAAACCCCGCCTGAACGAAATATTCGGTGGGGATGAACTAAGCACCTGCGCAATAGTATTATTCTTGTTGCGAGCAATCTTTTACAAGGCTGGATATTGTTCTCAGAGACTAGCATTGCCAAGCCAGATGTCTTCCCAGAAACGAATCTCTGACCCATCCTTTATCGCGAAAGACCCAAAAAGAAAGAGATGTTTCTTTGCTGCCATTCGGCCAGCCCAAAAGTGTGAGTCGCGAGGTTTCCAAAATGCCTGAGACACTGCCTTTTGGCCTAGTTACTTGTTTCGCAACATGGTTTGCCAAACACCATCCTGAGTAAGAAGTTTGAACAACCATTTACTGAGTAGGGCCTCATTCTTGACTTGCAGGTCCTGAATTCCATGGCCACCTTGGTCTTTTCGCCTTCAAACCACGCTCCATTTGGCCAACCTATATTTTTTATTTTCACCATCTCCTTGCCAAAAGAATCTAGATCTAAAATAGTCCAGTCTTTGCAGGACCCCTTTTGGGAGCTGGAAGAAAAAAAGCATATAGAGAACCATGTTTGTGAGGACACATTAAATCAAAACCAGTCGTCCTCCAACTGAGAGCATCTTGCCTTTCCAACTACTCAACCGTTTCTCTAGAAACTCCTCTACATGCTTGCACTCCGCAATAGTGAGGCGCCGATAATGAATCATTATTCCCAGATACTTAATTGGGAATTGACCTTGTGCGCAACCGATAAGGTCAGCGTAATCATCCGCTGCCTCAATAGCTTCTCCAAAGCAGAACAATTCACTTGTATGAAAGTTTATTTTGAGACCTAACATTTGCTCAAATGCTGAAAGCAAAAGCTTCAAGTTTCGAGCCTTCTCCAGATCATGTTCCATAAAAAGAATTGTGTCGTCGACATATTGCAAAATAGATTGGCCACCGTCCACGAGGTGTGGCACTACTCCTGCAATCTGGTCATCCTACTTGGCGCGCTCAATCAGAATAGCCAACATGTCAGCAACAATGTTAAATAACATTGGGGACATGGGGTCACCCTATCGTAGTCTTTTTTTTGTTTGGAAGCAATGGCCTACGTCATCATTTACTTTGATAGCCACATTACCTCCAGTTACAAAATTTTGGATCCACTGGTGCCATTTATCAGAGAAACCTTTCATCCTAAGGGCCTGTTGGAAGAAAGACCATTTGACCTTGTCATAGGCTTTTTCAAAGTCAATTTTGAATACCACTCCACTCATGTTTTTTCGGTGCATCTCATGGACGGTCTCATGCAGGACTACTACACCATCGAGTATATTCCTTCCTTGCATGAAGGCCGTTTAAGATGGCCGGACAACATGGTCAACTACTGTGTTTAACCTATTCATAGCCACTTTGGTAAAAATCTTGAAGCTGACATTAAGGAGGCATATGGGTCTGAACTGTTTGATCCTTTCGGCCTCCTTAATCTCCGGCAACAAGGCAATCTCCTCAAAATTAAGTATGAATAGGCCAATCCGGTCGGCATGAAGGCAATTGAAGAACTCCAGAAGGTCAGTCTTGATGATATCCCAGAAATTCTGATAGAATTCTGCGGGGAAACCATCAAGGCCTGGAGCTTTGTTGTGTTCCATCTGGAACACCGCCGCTCTCACCTCCTCTTCTGAGAAAGGTGCCGTGAGGATATTGTTCTCTTCTGCCGTGACTTGTGGAATATCATCTGTTCGGGTCTCATCAAGGGTGACATTCCCTTCATCCGGTGCCACGAAGAGAGATTTGTAGTATTCGGTGATAAACCTTTTGAGCTCCTCCTGACCTTCGATCCGCCCCTCATCCTGTTGGAGACTATGAATACATTTCTTCCGATGTCAACTATTGGCGAGCAATTGAAAGTACCTTGTAGTATTTGATTTCCTCTTTGGACCTCTGGTACTATTTGATTTCCTCTTCTCATAGAACACGAGCAACCTTCTCACTAGATTGATTTTTCAATTTAATCTCTTGTTAAGATATGTTGCGGGTCTCTATAATTTTGTCGAGGTCATCAATGATGGTACAGAGGCGCTGCTTTTCTTTTTTGTATAACCCATTGGTGTGTTTCTCCCATCCAGAGAGGTGTTGCCTGATGGCCCTTGTTTTAAAATTCCATCTCTGAATCAGTGTACGACCAACGGAGGGCCTCTCCCAAACGTTCTTGATTATGTCTACAAAACCTTCCCGATGAAGCCATCCCAATTCAAATTTGAACGGGTGACGGCGAGAATGGTTCATAGAATTAGAATCAAGAATGATTGGCATGTGATCCAATAATGCCTCGATTCTCTCTAAGCCTCACATGGTTACCATATGAAATTTTATCTCCCATTCGGTATCCATGAGTACCCTATCGAGCTTCTCGTATGTCGGCACAGAACGGTTATTAGCCCAAGTGAACTGCCGCCCCGACATATAGGCCTCCTGAAGATCCTAACTTTCAATCACATCATTCAATAGGAAAGGACAAGGCGTGTCGAAGCGGTCAATATTTTTCTCTTCCTGGTACCTAAGAATATTAAAATCCCCTCCAATAAGCATTGGGTATGGGTTATCCTTTGCCAGGTTCACCAATTCACGGAGGAAAGCAGATTTATTCTCATCTTGGGCAGCCCCATAGACTGCAACCAGGCTCCATGTAAAATTATCATCCATGTTTCGTAGGTGGAATTTGATATGAAATTCACCAGCCGAAAAGGCCAACAATTCCATGGTCATGGTTAGTATTCCAAGAAGAATTCCTCCAGACCTCCCACGAGCTTGTAGACTATGCCATACGTAGTCAAAACCACCTGATAGGTGATCAAGGACATGCGGACAGAAGTCACATTTACCAGCCTCAGAAATTGCCACAAAATCCAATTCGTGTTATCACACACAATCACCGACGTGTTTATGTTTAGCCAAGTCTGATAGACCTCTGCTATTCCAAAACATGCCTCTCATGTGAAAACTCGGATCGGTGTGGGGGACTTCACCTTCTTGGGCGGTTTTTGTTTCTTTTTAGAGGAACGCGATTTAGATTTTCGCGAAGACGCTGTGAAGTCACAAAACAGGGACCCGGGTCTTGCGTCATCCAATCCAATCTCGGTAACCTCACCAACCAAGTGGGAGATAAGCGGACCATCATACTTGGCATCCGTTTCATCATCCTCCTCGGTTTCGGGGTTAGGCTGGGTGCTATTACACTTCGGAGAAACCTTTAAACGGCCAATCTCCATATGTTTCAGCACCCCAACCGATAGATTAATTTCGTTATCATTCTTTCTCATACATACACCAACATTCTTTAAGCTATTGGAAATGTGCGTATCCGAAAATGAAAGAAAAGATTTAACGGACGACTTACCTGGAGTGGGGTCCAGATTCCTCGAGGCCTGTCATCGCATTGCCTTCGCTAGTGAATGCTCATCGCTAAAAGAGGAACCATCAGGGAGATGGAGTGACGGTTAGTGCGTCGAAGGAACTCATAACCATTAAGTTTTACATAGACCTAAGTGAAGACTGAAGATTCATTACTTCCATCCTTTTTGACAAAAATATCTTTAGAATGCACATCAACCTGGATTGGCACAATACCATGATGACGCAAAGACAACAAATCAATATCTTGGGTGGCGCCAATAATAGATCCAACTGCCCACAGACCAAGGAAATGTCGGAGAGGAGGTGGGACGCTGATGACATGAACCCACACTGGTTGCAACGGGAGCATGGATGGAGTTTCCTCGGCTTTCCACTCACTGAAAGAAATCTAGACATCATGGCACTTGCAATTGTACTCGAAAGCCGCCACTTGCCGTAGAATCTCTATGGATGGGAAAAACACCAAGAAAGCATTGACCTCATGAGGAAAGGCCTCCGACTTCCAGGAAGTATGGACCGAGGCAATCTTTGCGACCTCGGCTTCCACCATAGATGCAGAAAAGGAACCACCAGAAATCTTCACCAAAGTAGTTGGCGAAGTTAGTTGTGCAAGATGTTCCTTGTAAAGCGAGTCTGGTAATTGAACGAATGTAGCATTGATCAGTCCATGTCCACCAAGCGAGATGCACGGCCTGGGTTGCTTGAGTACATTGCAGTGGTGCAACGAGTGCTTGTGATTGTTGCAAATGTAACAATAGTGAACCACGGGCGAAGAGAGCACAGCCCGGGGGGGGGGGTGCAGTGCCAGTAGCGGCATCGCGGCACCTCCCCTTACGCTTGTTCTTGGGCTGGCGGGAGGCCCCGAGCGCCGTCTGGTTTAGAGCGCCAAAAGTGACCGGAGGTTGAACAGGAGCAGCGCTCATCTCGACGGCCGAAGCAGTTGCTGGTGCAGTAGCCGGAGGCACGCCAAATCAAAGGGGTCCGGCGGCCACACCACAACCAGCGGATTGCCCTGGGGCCGATGAAACACATGGTGCTGTCTGTCCAGTGCCCTTGGGCGGTATGTTGGTGTCACATCCCTAGTTAGCACTTGCATTAGGACTAGCTAGAGTGTGCATCATGTTTACTTATCAAAGAAACTTGAAATGGGAATGACAGAAACCCCAGCACCCCCCCTCCTAACAACTAGGGTTTGATAAAATCTTTACCAATGTACCCAAAATGCCCTTCAAAAATGTTCATCATTTATGCCTTGGTCCTAAACCTCTGCCAAAAATGGTGCACAATTTTCTAGGACATCTGAGGTCTTCGGATTAAATCATATGGTATTTGTATTTGGGCATTTAAATGCTATAAAATATTTTATATGCTCAAATAATCATAAACTATAATGTTCCATACTGTTCATATTATATACAGTGGGCATGACAAGTTTTATGAGTTATAAAAATGTTCTGGCATTTTTATTAATTAAACAAAGTTGCAAAAGAAATGAAACAAAAAAGAAATAGGAAAAAAAGAAAGAGAGAGAAAGAACTTACCTAAGCCCAGCACTGTTGCAGGCCGGCCCAGCCCACCAGCGCCGCTCCTGTCGCCTTCCTCCTCGCGCCAGTAGGCAGCGCGCGTGGCCACCGCGCGCCGGCACGCGCCCGGCCACCTCCAGCCTGCCTGCCTGCGTCCCCGACGGCCTGGACGTCTCCCTGCGTCGCCACGCAGGTGCCCCGACCCCTCTCTCACTTCCCCTCGTCCTCATCGCCTTCCCCTGGCTCTCTCCCTCTCATCACCGAGGCCGCCCGTCGCCGCCGTTCGCCGTTGCCACACCTAGAGCCTCCCCCTCATCCCGTGACCGTGTCCAGAAGGATGGTCGCGACGCCCTCTTCCTCCTCGCTGAGCCACGGATCGCCGGGAGCCCTGCAACGCCTTCACGCCGTCGTCCCCCTCCTCGGATCACCGGAGCTCCTCACCGTCGATTAATAAGCTGCAGAGCTTCCCCGACCTCTCCGTCGAGCTTGCTAGCACCGCTGTGAGCCCCTACGCCAAATCCCTCCCTTCTCCGCTTCGTTTGCGCCGCGTAGCTGCTACTCCGCTGATCACCGAAACCCGCCGCCGCCGTGCTTGCCGCCGCTGATGCTCCGGTGACCATTTGGTCACGGACGCACGTCCATCTCGCTCGCCGCAGCACGTAGATGAGCTAGGTACCACGCACGCATCGCCTAGGCCACCGCAGCCGCGTCTCCACACACGCCCGAACGCCGGCCGCCGCTGTCGAGCTCGTTGCCGTCGCCTCCGGCCACCACAGGCCCGACGACCACCACCATTCGACGCGCATAGGCAAGGGCTCTCCAACGCGCCCAACCGCGGCTCGAGCCGTGCCCTGTGGGCGATTTCCGAAGCTCACCGCCGCGTTTGGCCTCGCCGGCGTCACTTCGCCGGCGAGTTTGACTCGTTTGACCGGGGGGTTGACCACCCCTGGGTCCCTGACGTGTAGGCCACCCCTCCCCTAATTAGCTAGTTTAATTATGTAAATGTTAATTAAATCAGTTAATTAGTTTAGTCACTGACCCGTGGGCCCAGACCCCACTGACAGCTAATTAGTCCCTAGCTTAACACTAATTAACTTTGTTAATTAGCTATGACACTGACATGTCGGGCTCACATGTCATGTTTGACCTGGACTAGCTCCTGTTGACCTGCTGACGTCAGCATGAGGTCATGCTGACGCAGTAAAGAGTTTCTGGAATTTAATTTAAATCTTAAATGATTTATGAATTTCAGAAAATACCCAAAACTTCTAAAAATCATATAAAATCAACCGTAGCTCAGATGGAAATAATTTATATATGAAAAATGATCAGAAAAATCCAATCTTTCCAATGGCACAGGTTTCATGCATGTTTGAGCAAGTTAACCTTGCTGTATACATTAAAACATGATAATGCACTTAATTAAATAATAGCTAAAGTGCCAATTTGAATCCTTGATTCAAATAGGCTCAAACCCTTCTGGTTATAGTTGCATTAGCCCAAAACACATGCATCTTGCCATGTCATGAGCATGCATCATATTGTTGCATTTGTTTGATTAATGATTGTATCGCCGGTATTCTCAGTGTTAGGTCCTGCTCCCGAGGATACTGCTGCGTATCCAGCTGAAGAGCAGTACCCGACAACCACTCTGTCAGGCAAGCAATCATTGATCATTCCGATACAAACCCAATCTTCTCGCTCCTGCTCTCTTTTACTGCATTAAGGCAACAGCGTGTGAACTGCTACTTGCTGCGGTAGTTGAACCCTATTCCCTTGCATGACCTGTCATTGCCACAGTAAATAGTTGAAACCCACTAGCATGTGTAGGAGTTGATTGAGCCATGTGATGTGTGATCCACCATGCTATTTGCTTATGTTGCCTGCTATGCTTAGAGTTGTGTCTGGTCTGGTTCATCTGGGTGATGGATCGGAGTGAAATGATCATATCGATAAAGAGAAGGAAGTGTGGAATATGCTTGGTAAAGGTATCGATGAAAGGCGATGTAGGAGTACATGGTGGGTTGTTTCATTGGAATCGTCCATAGGACCCGAGATCTGCGTGTGTGATTCAAGTTACAGTTACTACCACACATTGGGCCCTGAAATATGACCCCGCTCGACTTATCGACTGCCATGTTCTCTGTCCAGGAGTTGCAACTAGTTTCTGGTGTTTGTAGTTTACTGGTGGTCGTGCACAGCGCTGACCCTCGGGGTGGGCTGTGATGCGACAGGTACGTGGCACGGTGTACCGGTTGCCCGTTTGGTGACTCGGGAACCCTGTACACATCGTTTGGGGCCGTGAGCGACACCCCGGCCGGATCTCCCCACGGATGGAACCCAAATAGGCGATAAACCTGGACGAGAGACTTGAGTGGTTGGTTAGGTCGTGGTCTACACCCACATCGGCTTTCGCTTAAAGTCTGCCGAGCACATGTCGTGTGCAGACGCTAAGTGGTGAAAACATGTGTGAAGAAGTACACCCCTGCAGGGTTTCAATCTATTCGAATAGCCGTTGTTCGCGGTACGGACTACTTTGTTACTCTTACAGTTCATAGACAAGTTGATGGATACTACTAAAAGCCTCAAGATAAGTGTGAGTACCGTGGATGGCCCCTTCCGTAGGATGACGGAAGAGGATCCTCGGTAGTGTATTGTTGTGGTGAGTAGAGGACTCGTGTTCGTAATAACATCTTGCAATCCATTGAGAGTTGTAGTATAGGTTAGCCAAGAGTCAAAGCTGGCTTTCTGCTATGAACTCCACTACCCCCTTGATAATGTTGCATGTATGATAGGTTCTGTGGTAAGACTTGCTGAGTACCTTTGTACTCATGTTTTCTTAATAACTGTTGCAGAGGAGAACCCTGCCCCTGCTGATGGGTTCTACATAGACGTTGACGTCGACGAGTAGCTTGACACCCAGACGGAGATCTAGAGCTTGTGAAGGGCCTTGTAGATAGTCAGGCTACACCAAGCCTGTTTTATTTTCTAAGTTGTCTGTACTTAGACATGTAGCTTCCGCTTGTGCTTGTATGACTGTATGACTTGAGTGTTGGGTCATGTGACCCCTACCTGTATGGATATGTTATGTATGGCTCTTGGAGCCTCTTAAATAAAGTACTTTGAGTCATAGAGTTCTGTTGTGATGCAATGTTGTATTTGCACATATTGAGCATATTGTGTGTATGGTTGAAATGCTTGGTATGTGTGGGATCCGACACCTAGTTGTTTTCCTTTGGTAGCCTACCTTACAGGGAAATGCCTCCTAGTGATTCCAATGAGCCTTGGTAGCTTGCTACTGCTCGGAACACGTAGGCTGGCCGGCATGTGTCCTTCTTCGTTCCTGTGTCTGTCCCTTAGGGGAAATGTCACGCGTTGCTCCTTTAAGTCCATGTAGCTTGCTACGACTTGGGTTCATACGTTGATGACCGACACATTCGTTGCTGGGTCATGGATGCATGTCTCTGTAATCTAGTGCCACTTTTGGTTTATAACTAGCCATGTCGGCCCGGGTTCTCTGTCATATGGATGCTAGCGACACTGTCATATACGTGTGCCAAAATGCGCAAACGGTCCCAGGCCAGGTAAGGTGGCACCCGTGGGCTTACCGTGCGTGAGGCCGCAAAGTGATATGACGTGGTACAGCTAGATCGGTGTGACTTAGGATCGGGGTCCTGACAGTTGGGACAACCCGACATGGCAGGAGGTGAGCTCCTCAATAGCACGTCTGCGTAGGAAGGCCGTGACTGACGAGCATAGATGCATGACAGTAGGTGAGCTCCTCAATAGCACGTCTGCGTAGGAAGGTGGCGACTGACGAGCAGAGATGCACGAGACCGGTCCTTCGACACGTTAGATCGATCCGACGGAGAGTACGGCCCAGGCGCAAGGCCTTTTTTGACCCGTCCACTGACCAGGGCTTGATGACCCACAAGTGTAGGGGATCTATCGTAGTCCTTTCGATAAGTAAGAGTGTCGAACCCAACAAGGAGCAGAAGGGAACGATAGGCAGATTTCAGTAAGGTATTCTCTGCAAGCACTGAAATTATAGGTAACAGATAGTTTTGTGATAAGATAATTGGTAGCAAGTGACAAAAGGTAAAAGTAAATAAGGTGCAGCAAGGTGGCCCAATCCTTTTTGTAGCAAAGGACAAGCCTGGACAAGCCTGGACAAACTCTTATATAAAGGAAAGCGCTCCCGAGGACACATGGGAATTATCGTCAAGCTAGTTTTCATCAC
The DNA here is from genome assembly GCA_902687465.1 of Secale cereale. Lineage (NCBI taxonomy): Eukaryota > Viridiplantae > Streptophyta > Magnoliopsida > Poales > Poaceae > Secale > Secale cereale. The sequence goes on from LR738713.1 coordinate 159,737,579, forward strand.
GATCATCTGATTCACGTTCGGTACTTTGATAATTTGGTATGTGGGTGGACCGGTGCTTGGGTGCTGTCCTTACTTGGACAAGCCTCCCACTTATGACTAACCTCTAATGCAAGCATCCGCAACTACAAAAGAAGTATTAAGGTAAACCTAACCATAGCCTGAAACATATGGATCCAAATCAGCCCCATACGAAGCAACACATAAACTAGGGTTTAAGCTTCTGTCACTCTAGCAACCCATCACCTACTTATCACTTCCCAATGCATTCATCTAGGCCCAAATAATGGTGAAGTGTCATGTAGTCGACGTTGACATGACACCACTAGAGGAGAGACAACATACATCTCATCAAAATATCGAACGAAGAGCAAATTCCCATGACTACTAATAGCAAGACTTCTCACATGTCCTCAGGAACCAAAGTAACTAGTCACAAGATAACATATTGTTCGTGATCAGAGGGGTATTAATATGCATAATGGATCTGAACATGTGATCTTCCACCAAATAAACCAACTAGCATCAACTACAAGGAGTAATCAACACTACTAGCAACCCACAGGTACCAATCTGAGGTTTGGGTACAAAGATTGGATACAAGAGATGAACTAGGGTTTGAGAGGAGATGGTGCTGGTGAAGATGTTGACGAATATAGCCCTCCCCAAGATGGGAGAGTTGTTGGTGATGACGGCGGTGACGATTTCCCCCTCCCGGAAGGAAGTATCCCCGGCAGAACAGCTCTGTCGGAGCCCTACATTGCTTTCCGCCTCGGTTCCGCCTTGAGACGGCGGCGTCTGATCTCGAAAGCCTCCTTTTGATTTTTTCCAGGTCAAAAAACCTCATATATGAGAAGATGGGCATCAGGGGTTGATACGCCTCCAACGTATCTATAATTTTTTATTGTTCCATGCTATTATTTATGAAGTCTTGGATGTTTAATGGGCTTTATCATTCACTTTTATATCATTTTGGGGCTAACCTACTAATCCAAAGGCCTAGTCCAGATTGCTGTTTTTTTGCCTATTTCAGGGTTTTGCAGAAAAAGAATATCAAACGGAGTCCAAACGGAATGAAACCTTCGCGAGAGATATTTTTGCCGAATGGGAAACTTCAGGGCCAAGTCAAGAAACAGAAGGGCTGCCCACGAGGGTGGGGGCGCGCCCCTGCCTCGAGGCTGCCTCGTGTGACCCCCGGTGCCCTTCTTCTTCCTATATATACCTACGTACCCCAGAAACTCCATACACAGAGAGAAAACCCTAATTCCACCACCGTAGCTTCTGTTCCCGTGGAGATCCCATCTTGGAGCCTGTTTCGGGAGGGGGATCCATCACGGAGGCCTTCATCATCATCATCATCGCCCTCACCATGAGTTGTGAGTAGTTTACCATAGACCTTCGGGTTCATAGCTAGTATCTAGATGGCTTCTTCTCTCTCTAGATCTCAATACAAAGTTCTCCTCGGTCTTCGAGGAGATCTATTCGACGTAATCTCTTTTTGTGGTGTGTTTGTCGATATCCGATGAATTATGAGTATATGATCAAGTTTATCTATGAAAGATATTTGGTTCTTCTCTGAACTTTTTATGTGTGCTCATAATATCCTTGCAAGTCTCTTCGAATTATTGGTTTGGTTTGGCCTACTAGATCTACAGTTCTTGCAATGGGAGAAGTGCTTGGCTTTGGGTTCAATCTTGCGGTGTCCTTTCCCAGTGACAGTAGGGGCAGCAAGGCACGTATTGTATTGTTTCCATCGAGGATAAAAAGATGGGGTTTACATCATATTGCTTGAGTTTATCCCTCTACATCATGTCATCTTGCGTAAGGCGTCACTCTGTTCGTATGAACTCAATACACTAGATGCATGCTGGATAGCGGTCGATGTGTGGAGTAATAGTAGTAGATGCAGAATCCTTTCAGTCTACCATTCTCGGACGTGATGCCTATATACAATGATCATGCCTAGATAGTCTCATAATTATTCGCTTTTCTATCAATTGCTCGACAGTAATTTGTTTACCCACAGTAGAATATCGCTATCATGAGAGAAGCCACTAGAGAAAACTATGGCCCCCGGGTCTATTCTCAACATATCAATCTACATCTACTTTACTTTACCGCTTTTATTTGCTGTTTTATTAAACCAAAAATACCAAAAATATAAACTATCATCTCTATCAGATCTCACTCTCGTAAGTGACCGTAAAGGGATTGACAGCCCCTTATCGCGTTGGCTGCAAAGTTCTTATTTGTTTGTTCAGGTGCGAGGTACTCGCGCGTGGTCTCCTACTGGATTGATACCTTGGTTCTCAAAAACTGAGGGAAATACTTACGCTACTGTGATGCATCTCCCTTTCCTCTTCGAGGGAATACAACGCAAGCTCAAGATGTAGCAAGACGAATTTCTGGCGCCATTGCCAGGGAGGCTTACGCAAAAGTCATATACCAAGTACCTATCACAAACCCTTATCCTTCACATTACATTTGTTTGCCTCTCGTTTTCCTCTCCCCCACTTCACCCTTGCCATTTTATTCGCCCTTCTACCATCGTGTGTTTATCATTCGCTTGCTTCTTGTTCGCTTGTGTGTGTTGCTTGCTTGCTTATCATCATGTCTAGCACACCTAACATTATCACCACTCCCGAGAGTGAGGTCCTCAACTTTAAACAAAGGGAGGGAGAAAATTTAAAAGATGCTTGGTATAGAATTTGCAATGCTCAAGATAGATCTAATAGGAAGCTTTCCACTTCCGTGCTTCTTCGCAATTTCTATGTTGGCGTAACTCCATGGAATAGATTTATCTTAGATACCATTACCAGAGGGAATTTCTTGGGTAGCCACACCGTTGATTCTTATAAGGCTATGACTGAATTATTTGGCTCACGACCTCTTATGGTTAATGAGACCGTTTTAACTTTGGAGCATGTTATGCAAAGGTTGGAAATCATTGAAAACAAAGTTGCTACGGTAGAATTGGTAGAAAACTTGGAAATAAAAATTCATTATGAAATCACCCAATATGGATCCAAGGTAGGAGTTGTTCTGAAAAATCTTAAGGAAAAAGAGCCCATAGTTAAAGAAAAGCTAGATCATGATTCCACTAGAATCAATAAGCTTGAGGATGTTATCAATAATGTGGGTTCCGCTCTTTCCACTATAAAAACCACTCCAAATACCTCCACTAAATTATCCAAGTTCATGTATGTCCCTAAAGACAAGGGTGAAACTTCTAGACTTGCGGATCTCAAATCCATAAGCGTTCATCCTAATTTTCATACTTTTGCAAGAGGACTCAAAATGTTTTCAGTGTGTGCCTAGACACGACCGTCAACGATTCGATCAAACAGTGGGGGCTCCTAGGTCGGAGAAGGCTCTGAATACCAACTTGTAATGCCCAGGATGGAGTTATACCTCCTACGTGTCGAGGCACGACTTAAAGGCATAAGTCCATCCTGGAATGATCTCAAGTTTGGTAATCTTTGCACATCTCATGTAAAAGAGGGGATTGTAAACATAAATAGTTGTCTTACACTCGCCACGTCACACAATTACATAACATGTCTCAAACATCATACATTAAGAATATCACAACCCTCTAAGGGCAAAACCAAATGTCAAGATACCAAACTTAAATAACATCCACAGGCGGATCGAATCCTAGTAGAAGTCTCCACTACTGATCATCCGGATATCGAACATAGTACCGACTACGCTCCTCGTCGTACTCCCAGTCTAGCTCGGTGCCATCTCCTGGATAGCTCACAGCTGGACCTGCATCTGGTGTGGTGAAGTAACTGTGAGCCACAGAGGACTCAGCAATCCCGTTCCCGGGTAACAAGACTATTTAAGCCTTGGGAGAGGATAAGGGTGAAGAAAAGAATAAGTGTCTGCAGCAGCAACTAGCAACTAGCTTACGTGAGTGAGAGCGAGAAGAGAAAGCCTCGGACGAGAAGTGATCACGAAGTGATCCTAGCTACAAGCTCAACAAACATAACCCCTCCGTGTTCAACTCCCGAATCCCTATTCGGAAATTGACGGTCACGGAACACACGCTGGTAGTGTATTAGAAACATTGTGTCAAGTTATCTACAACCGGATATTAACAAGCTCCCATCTGCCACATAACCGCGGGCACGGCTTTCAAAAGTTCATAACCCTGCAGAGGTGTTCCAACTTGACCCATTACAAGCCCACGATCCGTGGAGTCGCAACTCCAAAGTGGGAAGACCCGAGTATTCTCGGAATCCCGTGCTCAAGATATACCGAACTAAGGTAAGGCTAATCCAGCAAATCCTCCCGGCGTGTCAACACCCTGATAGTAGCCGCGCGTATCTAAGTCTCAGGACACGACCGGATGGGCGATTCTACAGGTTTTTACCAAACCTCGAGTTTCCTTGAGGTGGCCCCGCAGAACCCCCGTTTTGGACCAACACTCATGTGGAGCACTGGCCCGGGGTTGTAGAATTAAGAAAGAGGGTTAATTACTCCCTATGCAAGTTTAGTTTGTTATTAGGCAAATAGTACCAAAGTTGGGACTTGCTGGAAAAGACTTAGCACTTAGCGGTTTATCGAGGGGGTCCCATACACCCCAACCGTGTTAGGAACGCATAATCAAGGAACATAACACCGGTTTATACGGTTCCTAACGGCATGAGTGGAACAAATCACCAAGCAAAAGGCTTAGCCTTCCACCCTTGCCAATATATAGATGATTTCATTTAGCAATTATATAGTGTGATATAACCCAACCCAACATCAACATGAAGCAAGCATCTTCGATCTTCACCTGCAACTAGCAATGCTATAAGAAGGGCTGAGCGAAGCGTACTTAGCCAAGCAACGGTTTGCATAGGTAGGTTGGTTAAACAGGGCAATGGTTACAAGTAGGAGGCTGACAAGAAGATCATGGGCATCGAGGAAAAACTATAGAGCGAAACTACTAGCAATAGGCAAAGATAGTAATGTTATCGGGGTTCGGTCATCTTGCCTGAAGAGAAGTCGTTCGGATCGTAAGAAGGGTCCTCGTGCTCAACCTCGTTGGTAACCTCGTGCTCGTACTCGAACTCGGTCCCAGCTTCCTGCTCTAAACAAAACAATCACACCAAGCACAAATCAACAAGATGCAATGCGCATTCGAAAAGATGGATGCATGATGGATGCACTAAGGATGCACACGGAGCACGGAAAATAGCACTCAAGCAAAACACCTCAAAACATGATAACAATATGATATTATGAATCTACACAGAAAATCAATCAAGTTTCATATAAGATTCGCTAAAATCGGAGTTACGGGCTAAAAGTTATGTCCGAAACAAGAAATGAGCGAAAGCTGAAAATTACAGCAACATAGCAACTTCGGAGCACAAAATAATTAAGCTACAGCACTCAAACAACATGGCAAAGACCTAGAACACAAACTAGACATATACTACAGCAACTAAGTCCAAAGGTGCACCCCCAAAGGAGTCACGTTTCAATAGCAATGAACTTGGACATATTGAACTTGACAATAAAATTCTGGCAGCAGAATTTTATTGAAACTTTGGAGGAAAAGATAAACATGCAACTGCCACTTAAATAGGCATGTGAGAACATGGATGGAAAGCCAACAATATATACTACAAGGAACAATCAAGATCCACTCGAAAACTAACATGGTTTGTCCTAGAACATCACTCAAACATGGCATCGGAATGTTACAGATTTCAGACTTAGTGAAAAACCACTATGTCCTAAAACAGCAATTTCAACATGGCATCTAAAAGAGCAAGTTTAAGTCACCTCGAAACTAAACATGGCAAGTGGTAAGCACCTCATCAAAGTACACATGATGGTGATCCCGAAACACACAAGCATGCTTCATGGAGATAAACACAACGATAGCAACGAGCTCAACAAGATGGCATTTCATAACAAGTGAAACAACATCACAGCCACATGGCACTTTGCAACGATGATAAACATGGCAAGAATAAATCTATCATGCTACCTAGCACATACAACATGTAGATCATGGCAAGACGAACACGTGGACATGTCATTTGCATCATTCGGACAAACGAGCTAAAAGATATCACATGGCAAAGATGACATAAAAACATCACATAATAGCAGTTTATATCATGATGCACTCTTGAAACAGCAAAACAAGCACCTAGATGATCTCTAACATGCATGACACTAAAAGATGAAACGTAGTGCTCACCACCACGAACGTCTGGACATGCTATTTGCGCAAAACGGACATCCACACAAAAAGTTACAGCTGATTGAACATTGCATCAGACACACAACAATCTCAGGACTTAGCAGTTTTGACTAGGGAAAAAAACACACGTGCGCAGAAGAGCTAAACTACGCTCAGGCGACGGATAGGAGGAAAGGCTCACCACGGGCTCGGCCCGGTAAGAGGAAGCAGATCTGGGCCGTGGGCTCGGATCGGCCCGCGAAGGAGGCTGGCGGAGGGGCCTGGCACGGCCCGCGGAAGTGGCGGCCTAGTCGCGATCTGGCAGAGGCGGAGGCCCAGGCGCCGGTCGACGAAGTGGCCGAGGGAGGGAGGCGCTGGGACGGGCCCGAGGCGGCGAACGGGAGGGAGGCCCCCTCGGCTGCGGCGATGCGGTCCCCGGGCCCCCGAGCCTGGCGACGATGGATGCGGTGCGGAGGCTCGAGGCCTTCGGGCGAGCGGGATCTGGCGATCGAGCCCCTGGCCTGGAGCGGCGCTGGCGATCGAGGGCGTTGACCCTGCGGGATCGAAGGGATCCGGTCGGGGAGCTCGAAGGAGGGGCTCCAAGTGGCAGTGGAAGATTGGGTTGGATTTGAAAAATTAGAGGGAGGAGGGGAAAGAAGCTAGGGATGCTAAAAATAGACCTAGGGGTCTATTATATAGCAGATTTCTAGGGTTAGGGGGGATTTGGGTGTTTAGGAGCCCTCCGATCGCGATCCGACGGATCCGATCGCGGGGGTAGTTTAGATGGGCCTAGGAGAGGGTAGTGGACTGCAGTAGGGGATGTTTCTGGGCCACAAGTGAAGGCACTTTGGACCCACACGAATAACTGATGGGATAGCCAACGGAGTCCAAATGCGACGAGATTTGAGAGGCGGGTTGCACACAACAAAACAACAACACACACAACAACCTCGCGGCACACCGGTAACGTTACACGCCCAAACAACAAAGTAGGCCTACGGGACATCACGGACATGTGAGGGAGCTCCGGAACACGAAACGGACAACGGGAAGGAACGCGTGGAACCGGATGCAACCGACAACACAAATGCAATGCGATGCACATGTCTACATGATATGAATGAATGCCACACACTCACACAACAAAACGACGAAACCCGAAAGACAAAGAACCCGAAATGGAAATAGATGAAGCCGGAGATATATTATATACCCAAAAGGGAAAGTATTACATCCGGGGCATTACAAATTCTCCTCTACTACAAAAAGATCTCGTCCCGAGATCTAGGACTGGAAAAAGGAAGTTTACTCGGAACGAAGATGATCTTCTCGTTCCCAGGTAGCTTGTCGGTCGGTGTGATGTGACCACTTGACTTTCAGAAATTTGATGGACTTGTTGCGGGTCTTGCATTCGGTTTCTTCGAGAATAGCAACTGGATGCTCTCGGTAGGACAGGTCTTGTTGAAGATCAATCTCTTCAAATGGAATCATGCGCTCAGGTGCCTTGAAGCATTTGCGAAGTTGAGACACATGGAAGACATCATGAACATTGGCGAAGTTTGGAGGGAGCTCAAGTTGATAGGCTAGATCGCCTCTCTTGCCAAGAATCTTGGAAGGCCCGACGTATCTAGGAGCAAGTTTTCCTTTGATACCGAATCTTTGGGTTCCTTTCATCAGAGACACACGGAGATAAACATGATCATCAATGTTGAAAGCCAAATCACGATGCTTGCCGTCATAGTAGCTCTTTTGACGTGACTGAGCGGCCTTGAGATTCTCACGTATGACTTTGCACATTTCTTCGGCTTCTGAGATCAAGTCATTGCCAAGAAGTTGACGTTCGCCTGTTTCAGACCAGTTGAGAGGGGTACGGCACTTTCTGCCATAGAGGATTTCAAACGGAGCTTTTCCGGCACTTGCTTGAAAGCTGTTGTTGTAAGAGAACTCGGCAAATGGAAGGCATTCTTCCCATTTCATGCCAAAGGAGATGACACACGCTCTGAGCATGTCTTCTAGAATCTGATTCACTCGCTCGACTTGACCACTAGTCTGAGGGTGAAATGCAGTGCTGAACCTGATCTTAGTTCCCATGGAGGACTGAAAGGAGTCCCAGAACCTTGATGTGAACAAGCTTCCACGGTCCGAGGATATAACTTGAGGAATGCCATGTAAGGACACAATTCTGGAAGTGTACAGCTCTGCCAATTGAGCTGCATTGATTGATTCTTTGACTGGCAGGAAGTGAGCGACTTTGGTAAGCTTGTCAATCACCACAAAGATAGCATCATTTCCTCGCTTGGATTTAGGAAAGCCAGTGACGAAGTCCATTTCAATGTGGTCGAACTTCCACTCGGGAATAGGAAGAGGTTGGAGAAGACCGGCTGGACGTTGATGTTCTGCTTTCACTCTTCTGCATACATCACATTCATTCACGAATTGGGCAATCTCCCTTTTCATGCGTGTCCACCAGTAAGATTGCTTGAGATCTTGATACATCTTGGAACTGCCAGGATGAATGGAAAGGAGAGAATCATGAGCATCTTCCATTATGAGCTTCCTGAGATCACCTTTGGGAATGACGAGTCTGTCCTCGAAGAACAAGGTATCTCTCTCATCAACACGGAAGCACTTGTATTTCGGAATGCCCTTAGCAATAGCATGTTTCACCTTCTTCACCATGGTATCACTGAGTTGGGCCTCACGGACTTGATCTTCCAAGGTAGGAGCAATTTGAAGATTTGCAAGAAAACCCTGCGGAACAACTTGAAGGTTGAGCTTCCTAAATGCTTCACAAAGCTCAGGCTGGCACGGCTTGATAAGAAGGCTGTTGCAATATGCCTTTCTGCTCAAAGCATCTGCAATCACATTCGCCTTGCCAGGAGTGTATTCAATGCTGGGATTATACTCTTGGATCATTTCAACCCAACGAGTCTGGCGGAGGTTCAGATGCGGCTGTGTGAAGATGTACTTCAAGCTCTTGTGATCAGTGAAGATGTCGACCTTTCTGCCCAACAACAGATGTCTCCACGTAATCAAAGCATGTACCACAGCTGCTAGCTCGAGATCATGTGTGGGATAGTTCTTCTCACTTGGCTTGAGCTGACGAGAAGTGTATGCCACAATTCTCTTATCTTGCATAAGCACACCACCAAGGCCTTGAAGAGAAGCATCACAGAATACTTCATAGGGCTTGGATTCATCTGGAGGAGTCAGAACTGGAGCAGAGACTAGCTTTTCTTTGAGAGTTTTGAATGCCACTTCACACTCTGGAGACCAAAAGTATTTGACATTCTTCTGAAGCAAGTTGGAAAGAGGCTTGGCAATCTTGGAGAAGTTCTCAACGAACCTTCTGCAATAGCTGGCAAGACCCAGAAAACTGCGGAGCTGCTTGACGTTCTGAGGAGCTTCCCAGTTGACAATTGCTTCAACTTTCTCGGGATTAACCGCAATACCGTCAGCTGAGATGATGTGGCCCAGGTACAAAACCTTATCGAGCCAAAACTCGCACTTTGAGAACTTAGCATAGAATTTATGCTCTCGGAGTCGATCAAGAACCAGACGTAAGTGCTTTTCGTGATCTTCTTCATTCTTGGAAAACACCAGAATATCATCCAGATACACAAGCACAAACTCGCCAGTATAGGGGTTGAAGATGTAATACATCATCCTCGAAAAGGTAGGAGGAGCATTGGCGAGACCGAAGGACATGACGGTATACTCGTATGAACCGTAGCTCGTTCTGAAGGCCGTCTTGGGAATGTCTTCCTCGCGAATGCGAATTTGATGATAGCCCATTCAGAGGTCAAGCTTAGAGAACACTTTAGCTCCTTTGAGCTGCTCGAAGAGTTCGTTGATGTTGGGGAGCGGATACTTGTTCTTAATCGTCTTCTTGTTCAATGGCCGGTAATCAACACAGAGACGCTCCGTGCCATCTTTCTTCTTGACAAATAAGACACCACAGCCCCACGGAGACGTACTAGGCCTGATGAGACCCATACTCTCCTGCTTATCAAGCTGCTTCTTCAATTCCTTCAATTCATCCGGAGAGAGCTTGTACGGACGCCGGCATGCTGGCTCAGTACCCGGCTCGAGTTCAATAACGAATTCCACCTGACGGTGTGGAGGCATGCCTGGAAGTTCTTCAGGAAAGACGTCTTGATATTCGTTCACCACCGGAATTTGAGATATGGCATTAATTTCGCCCTTATCATTGAGAGAGAAAATCCTGATAGTATTATCCCTGGAGGCGAAGATAATCACATCTTCATCAGAATGAGTCATCTTGACTTCCTTTTGAGCACAATCAATGTGAGCTTCATGCTGAGAAAGCCAATCCATTCCGAGGATGAGGTCTATGTCAGAATTACCAAGAATCACCGGATTAGCCAGAAAGCGATAATCACCCATGCGAATAGACACATTCGGAGCATATATACTGGAATGCATCTGCTTTCCCGGAGAAGAAACTGCCAACTGCCTCGGTAAAGCTGCTGTGGTCACACTATGCTTGGATGCAAATGGGTACGACATGAAAGAATGTGAAGCACCCGAATCAAATAACACTTTAGCTGGAAAAGAGTTAACTGGAAGGTTACCCAAAATGACATCAGAAGAATTCTCCGCTTGTGCTGCATTCATCAGATTGACCCTTGCTGCCTTTGGATCATGCTTGACCATAGCGGTACCGACAGGAGGAGGAGGTGGAAGACGCTTCGGATTCGGACATCTGTTGGCATAGTGACCTTTCTGAGTGCATTTGTTGCAAGTCACTTCTGAGAGAGGACGGAAATGAGAGCCACTGGACTTGGAGCCTTGAGACTGAAACTGCTTCTTCGACTGGTTGCTCGGGTTGGGTGGGTGGGAGAAACCACGTCCACTAGAGTTCTTGTTGTTGGAGTTGTTGGAGTTGTTGTAGGGAGCTCGAATCACTGGAGGAGGAGGAAGCCAGAATTTCTGATGCTTCGAGACCATCTGAGACGATGAGGAAGAGTGAACGGCATCTCGAATTCTCTTCTTAGAAGCCTCCATCTTAAGCTGAGCTGCTTCTTGTTTCAAAGCATGTTATAGAACTTGTCGAATTCATCCGGCTCGAACAAGGTGAGAGCCAGCTGAAGTTCATCTTTGAGACCTCCACGAAACTGGTAGATTTTGCTCTTGGCATCAGGAATGTCTTGCTTAGCATAACGAGCGAGGTTTTGGAACTTGACATTATACTGATAGACTGTCATGGAGCCCTGCTTCAGGTTGCGGAATTGCTCACGCATACCCTCGATGACACTTGTAGGAATGTGGTGCGAGCGAAAGTCCTTGCAGAAATTCTCCCAAGAGATCACTTGACCTGGCCTGGAGTCTTTGTACTGCTGCCACCAATCAGCTACTTGATCTTTCAGTTGGAAGGCTGCAAACTTCACATAATCATCTTCCTTCACGTTACTGCACTCAAAATGCTTCTTTATGTCGGTTAACCAATCTTCAGCATCAAGAGGGTTGACACAGTAACTGAAAGCTTTTGGATTATTGGCCAGGAACTGGTTGAGAGTAGCATGGTGCTGCTGGTTGAAGAAGTTGCCTTGGTTCCCTGGAATACCCTGATTAGCTTGATTAGCTTGCATCTGTTGCATCATCTGCATCAACAACTGGGTGTTCTGAGCAGTAGTCTGCATAATCGCTCTCCAAGCCTCAGGCGGAGGAGGAGGGGAAGGAGGACGATCTGGGACCTCTTCCACCTCTGGGTTAGAGTTGGGAACCTTTTTCGGAGCCATCCTGAAAGAGATGACCACGAATCAACAATTGATTGACAAAAGGTATAAGCTGAATCAATGGAATGAATTGCAACAAGTCTTCACAATTATCATTCGAACAATAAGAACGAATGAAATCATTCGAACAAGAGGAACGAATGAAATTCTCAGTTAAATGATAACATCAATCTTCACGAGAAGCCACATGGGGATCAAAATTGAAAAATAAGAAAACAACAAGGTACGGATGGGAACAAACACAAGAAAGGAGCTTCGTTCTAACATCTTTGTGCTGAAAGCATATGAACGCGTTACGAAAAGGTTTTGCAATCCCCGGATCAGCATAGCCAAGGACCCTTTAAGATGCAACTCCTGATAGTAACATCGGTCATAAACCACTTCACTCAATGTAGAACCCCGAACTCGCTAACCTGCATTCGTTGGAAGAATGCCTACGATCTACTGGATAAGCCCACCTATAAATTTCCGAAAGGTTCCAGTTATGCAATCAGGTGTTGGGGATACATGGGAAGCACCGCGCAATCAACTCTAAACCTACATCCAGGTGTATCCATCCTTCAACACATAACCAGTCTTTCTTGGAAACTGTTTACCTCGGACCTTCGAAAAGCATCCACTATAACAAGCTATGGCAATACTCCCGAACTACCTCCCCAGTACTGGGTGATGTCGGGGTTATCTTGCCACTGGCCGTATAGGAGAGATTTTCGATGTCGGCCGTCTTAAGTATTTAGTACTGCCGCGATATGCTTGTGACGACAATACCCCGAAGCTCAACTCCCCGGGACACTGCCACAACCCCTAATGTCAGGAGGCATCGAGAACAATATTCTCGTCACAAGAACATCGAAACAATCCTAGAATACTCGCGGGATTCCTAAAAAAATTTGGTGCAATTTTTGAAGATAGGAGAGACAAGAGTAGTCGTCAGGAGTCCTCAACAGAGAGAAAGGAGATGAGAAGCAAAGAAATCCTACTCTCCGATATAATATAGGACTCAAAATGTTTTCAGTGTGTGCCTAGACTCGACCGTCAACGATTCGATCAAACAGTGGGGGCTCCTAGGTCGAAGAAGGCTCTGAATACCAACTTGTAATGCCCAGGATGGAGTTATACCTCCTACGTGTCGAGGCACGACTTAAAGGCATAAGTCCATCCTAGAATGATCTCAAGTTTGGTAATCTTTGCACATCTCATGTAAAAGAGGGGATTGTAAACATAAATAGTTGGCTTACACTCGCCACGTCACACAATTACATAACATGTCTCAAACATCATACATTAAGAATATCACAACCCTCTAAGGGCAAAACCAAATGTCAAGATACCAAACTTAAATAACATCCACAGGCGGATCGAATCCTAGTAGAAGTCTCCACTACTGATCATCCGGATATCGAACATAGTACCGACTACGCTCCTCGTCGTACTCCCAGTCTAGCTCGGTGCCATCTCCTGGATAGCTCACAGCTGGACCTGCATCTGGTGTGGTGAAGTAACTGTGAGCCACAGAGGACTCAGCAATCCCGTTCCCGGGTAACAAGACTATTTAAGCCTTGGGAGAGGATAAGGCTGAAGAAAAGAATAAGTGTCTGCAGCAGCAACTAGCAACTAGCTTACATGAGTGAGAGCGAGAAGAGAAAGCCTCGGACGAGAAGTGATCACGAAGTGATCCTAGCTACAAGCTCAACAAACATAACCCCTCCGTGTTCAACTCCCGAATCCCTATTCGGAAATTGACGGTCACGGAACACACGCTGGTAGTGTATTAGAAACATTGTGTCAAGTTATCTACAATCGGATATTAACAAGCTCCCATCTGCCACATAACCGCGGGCATGGCTTTCGAAAGTTCATAACCCTACAGGGGTGTTCCAACTTGACCCATTACAAGCCCACGATCCACGGAGTCGCAACTCCAAAGTGGGAAGACCCGAGTATTCTCGGAATCCCGTGCTCAAGATATACCGAACTAAGGTAAGGCTAATCCAGCAAATCCTCCCGGCGTGTCGACACCCTGATAGTAGCCGCGCGTATCTAAGTCTCAGGACAAGACCGGATGGGCGATTCTACAGGTTTTTACCAAACCTCGAGTTTCCTTGAGGTGGCCCCGCAGAACCCCCGTTTCGGACCAACACTCATGTGGAGCACAGGCCCGGGGTTGTAGAATTAAGAAAGAGTGTTAATTACTCCCTATGCAAGTTTAGTTTGTTATTAGGCAAATAGTACCAAAGTTGGGACTTGCTGGAAAAGACTTAGCACTTAGCGGTTTATCGAGGGGGTCCCATACACCCCAACCGTGCTAGGAACGCATAATCAAGGAACATAACACCGGTTTATACGGTTCCTAACGGCATGAGTGGAACAAATCACCAAGCAAAAGGCTTAGCCTTCCACCCTTGCCAATATATAGATGATTTCATTTAGCAATTATATAGTGCGATATAACCCAACCAAACTTCAACATGAAGCAAGCATCTTCGATCTTCACCTGCAACTAGCAATGCTATAAGAAGGGCTGAGCGAAGCGTACTTAGCCAAGCAACGGTTTGCATAGGTAGGTTGGTTAAATAGGGCAATGGTTACAAGTAGGAGGCTGACAAGAAGATCATGGGCATTGAGGCAAAACTATAGAGCGAAACTACTAGCAATAGGCAAAGATAGTAATGTTATCCGGGTTTGGTCATCTTGCCTGAAGAGAAGTCGTTCGGATCGTAAGAAGGGTCCTCGTGCTCAACCTCGTTGGTAACCTCGTGCTCGTACTCGAACTCGGTCTCAGCTTCCGGCTCTAAACAAAACAATCACACCAAGCACAAATCAACAAGATGCAATGCGCACTCGAAAAGATGGATGCATGATGGATGCACTAAGGATGCACACGGAGCACGGAAAATAGCACTCAAGAAAAACACCTCAAAACATGATAAAAATATGATATTATGAATCTACACAGAAAATCAATCAAGTTTCATATAAGATTCGCTGAAATCGGAGTTACGGGCTAAAAGTTATGCCCGAAACAAGAAATGAGCGAAAGCTGAAAATTACAGCAACATAGCAACTTCGGAGCACAAAATAATTAAGCTACAGCACTCAAACAACATGGCAAAGACCTAGAACACAAACTAGACATATACTACAGCAACTAAGTCCAAAGGTGCACCCCCAAAGGAGTCACTGTTCAATAGCAATGAACTTGGACATATTGAACTTGACAATAAAATTCTGGCAGCAGAATTTTATTGAAACTTTGGAGCAAAAGATAAACATGCTACAGCCACTTAAATAGGCATGTGAGAACATGGATGGAAAGCCAACAATATATACTACAAGGAACAATCAAGATCCACTCCAAAACTAACATGGTTTGTCCTAGAACATCACTCAAACATGGCATCGGAACGTTACAGATTTCAGACTTAGTGAAAAACCACTAAGTCCTAAAACAGCAATTTCAACATGGCATCTAAAAGAGCAAGTTTAAGTCACCTCGAAACTAAACATGGCAAGTGGTAAGCATCTCATCAAAGTACACATGATGGTGATCCCGAAACACACAAGCATGCTTCATGGAGATAAACACAACGATAGCAACGAGCTCAACAAGATGGCATTTCATAACAAGTGAAACAACATCACAGCCACATGGCACTTTGCAACGATGATAAACATGGCAAGAATAAATCTATCATGCTACCTAGCACATACAACATGTAGATCATGGCAAGACGAACAAGTGGACATGTCATTTGCATCATTCGAACAAACGAGCTAAAAGATATCACATGGCAAAGATGACATAAAAACATCACATAACAGCAGTTTATATCATGATGCACTCTTGCAACAGCAAAACAAGCACCTAGATGATCTCTAACATGCATGACACTAAAAGATGAAACATAGTGCTCATCACCACAAACGTCTGGACATGCTATTTGCGCAAAACGGACATCCACACAAAAAGTTACAGTAGATTGAACATTGCATCAGACACACAACAATCTCAGGACTTAGCAGTTTTGACGAGGGAAAAAAACACACGTGCGCAGAATAGCTAAACTACGCTCAGGCGACGGATAGGAGGAAAGGCTCACCACGGGCTCGGCCCGGTAAGAGGAAGCAGATATGGGCCGTGGGCTCGGATCGGCCCGCGAAGGAGGCTGGCGGAGGGGCCTGGCGCGGCCCGCAGAAGCGGCGGCCTGGCCGCGATCTGGCAGAGGCGGAGGCCCAGGCGCCGGTCGACGAAGTGGCCGAGGGAGGGAGGCGCTGGGACGGGCCCGAGGCGGCGAACGGGAGGGAGGCCCCCTCGGCTGCGGCGATGCGGTCCCCGGGCCCCCGAGCCTGGCGACGATGGATGCGGTGCGGAGGCTCGAGGCCTTCGGGCGAGCGGGATCTGGCGATCGAGCCCCTGGCCTGGAGCGGCGCTGGCGATCGAGGGCGTTGACCCTGCGGGATCGAAGGGATCCGGTCGGGGAGCTCGAAGGAGGGGCTCCAAGTGGCAGTGGAAGATTGGGTTGGATCAGAAAAATTAGAGGGAGGAGGGGAAAGAAGCTAGGGATGCTAAAAATAGACCTAGGGGTCTATTATATAGCAGATTTCTAGGGTTAGGGGGGATTTGGGTGTTTAGGAGCCCTCCGATTGCGATCCGACGGATCCGATCGCGGGGGTAGTTTAGATGGGCCTAGGAGAGGGTAGTGGACTGCAGTAGGGGATGTTTCTGGGCCACAAGTGAAGGCACTTTGGACCCACACGAATAACTGATGGGATAGCCAACGGAGTCCAAACGCGACGAGATTTGAGAGGCGGGTTGCACACAACAAAACAACAACACACACAACAACCTCGCGGCACACCGGTAACGTTACACGCCCAAACAACAAAGTAGGCCTACGGGACGTCACGGACACGTGAGGGAGCTCCGGAACACGAAATGGACAACGGGAAGGAACGCGTGGAACCGGATGCAACCGACAACACAAATGCAATGCGATGCACATGTCTACATGATATGAATGAATGCCACACACTCACACAACAAAACGACGAAACCCGAAAGACAAAGAACCCGGAATGGAAATAGATGAAGCCGGAGATATATTATATACCCAAAAGGGAAAGTATTACATCCGGGGCATTACAAATTCTCCTCTACTACAAAAAGATCTCGTCCCGAGATCTAGGACTAGAAAAAGGAAGGGTACTCGGAACGAAGATGATCTTCTCGTTCCCAGGTAGCTTCTCGGTCGGTGTGATGTGACCACTTGACTTTCAGAAATTTGATGGACTTGTTGCGGGTCTTGCGTTCAGTTTCTTGAAGAATAGCAACTGGATGCTCTCGGTAGGACAGGTCTTGTTGAAGATCAATCTCTTCAAACGGAATCATGCGCTCAGGTGCCTTGAAGCATTTGCGAAGTTGAGACACATGGAAGACATCATGAACATTGGCGAAGTTTGGAGGGAGCTCAAGTTGATAGGCTAGATCGCCTCTCTTGCCAAGAATCTTGAAAGGCCCGACGTATCTAGGAGCAAGTTTTCCTTTGATACCGAATCTTTCGTTTCCTTTCATCGGAGACACACGGAGATAAACATGATCATCAATGTTGAAAGCCAAATCACGATGCTTGCCGTCATAGTAGCTCTTTTGATGCGACTGAGCAGCCTTGAGATTC
This sequence comes from Secale cereale, assembly GCA_902687465.1. Lineage (NCBI taxonomy): Eukaryota > Viridiplantae > Streptophyta > Magnoliopsida > Poales > Poaceae > Secale > Secale cereale. Next base: position 159,755,200 of record LR738713.1, read on the forward strand.
TCACGTATGACTTTGCACATTTCTTCGGCTTCTGAGATCAAGTCATTGCCAAGAAGTTGACGTTCGCCTGTTTCAGACCAGTTGAGAGGGGTACGACACTTTCTGCCCTAGAGGATTTCAAACGGAGCTTTTCCGGCACTTGCTTGAAAGCTGTTGTTGTAAGAGAACTCGGCAAATGGAAGGCAGTCTTCCCATTTAATGCCAAAGGAGATGACACAGGCTCTGAGCATGTCTTCTAGAATCTGCTTCACTCGCTCGACTTGACCACTAGTCTGAGGGTGAAATGCAGTGCTGAACCTGATCTTAGTGCCCATGGCGGACTGAAAGGAGTCCCAGAACCTTGATGTGAACAAGCTTCCACGGTCTGAGGATATAACTTGAGGAATGCCATGTAAGGACACAATTCTGGAAGTGTACAGCTCTGCCAATTGAGCTGCATTGATTGATTCTTTGACTGGCAGGAAGTGAGCGACTTTGGTAAGCTTGTCAATCACCACAAAGATATCATCATTTCCTCGCTTGGATTTAGGAAAGCCAGTGACGAAGTCCATTTCAATGTGGTCGAACTTCCACTCGGGAATAGGAAGAGGTTTGAGAAGACCGGCTGGACGTTGATGTTCTGCTTTCACTCTTCTGCATACATCACATTCATTCACGAATTGGGCAATCTCCCTTTTCATGCGTGTCCACCAGTAAGATTGCTTGAGATCTTGATACATCTTGGAACTGCCAGGATGAATGGAAAGGAGAGAATCATGAGCTTCTTCCATTATGAGCTTCCTGAGATCACCTTTGGGAACAACGAGTCTGTCCTCGAAGAACAAGGTATCTCTCTCATCAACACGGAAGCACTTGTATTTCGGAATGCCCTTAGCAATAGCATGTTTCACCTTCTTCACCATGGTATCACTGAGTTGGGCCTCACGGACTTGATCTTCCAAGGTAGGAGCAATTTGAAGATTTGCAAGAAAACCCTGCGGAACTACTTGAAGGTTGAGCTTCCTGAATGCTTCACAAAGCTCAGGCTGGCACGGCTTGATAAGAAGGCTGTTGCAATATGCCTTTCTGCTCAAAGCATCTGCAATCACATTCGCCTTGCCAGGAGTGTATTCAATGCTGGGATTGTACTCTTGGATCATTTCAACCCAACGAGTCTGGCGGAGGTTCAGATGCGGCTGTGTGAAGATGTACTTCAAGCTCTTGTGATCAGTGAAGATGTCGACCTTTCTGCCCAACAACAGATGTCTCCACGTAATCAAAGCATGTACCACAGCTGCTAGCTCGAGATCATGTGTGGGATAGTTCTTCTCACTCGGCTTGAGCTGACGAGAAGTGTATGCCACAATTCTCTTATCTTCCATAAGCACACCACCAAGGCCTTGAAGAGAAGCATCACAGAATACTTCATAGGGCTTGGATTCATCTGGAGGAGTCAGAACTGGAGCAGAGACTAGCTTTTCTTTGAGAGTTTTGAATGCCACTTCACACTCTGGAGACCAAAAGTATTTGACATTCTTCTAAAGCAAGTTGGAAAGAGGCTTGGCAATCTTGGAGAAGTTCTCAACGAACCTTCTGCAATAGCTGGCAAGACCCAGAAAACTGCGGAGCTACTTGACGTTCTGAGGAGCTTCCCAGTTGACAATTGCTTCAACTTTCTCGGGATTAACCGCAATACCGTCAGCTGAGATGATGTGGCCCAGGTACAAAACCTTATCGATCCAAAACTCGCACTTTGAGAACTTGGCATAGAATTTATGCTCTCGGAGTCGATCAAGAACCAGACGTAAGTGCTTTTCGTGATCTTTTTCATTCTTGGAAAACACCAGAATATCATCCAGATACACAAGCACAAACTCGCCAGTATAGGGGTTGAAGATGTAATGCATCATCCTCGAAAAGGTAGGAGGAGCATTGGCGAGACCGAAGGACATGACGGTATACTCGTATGAACCGTAGCTCGTTCTGAAGGCCGTCTTGGGAATGTCTTCCTCGCGAATGCGAATTTGATGATAGCCCATTCGGAGGTCAAGCTTAGAGAACACTTTAGCTCCTTTGAGTTGCTCGAAGAGTTCGTTGATGTTGGGGAGCGGATACTTGTTCTTAATCGTCTTCTTGTTCAATGGCCGGTAATCAACACTGAGACGCTCCGTGCCATCTTTCTTCTTGACAAATAAGACACCACAGCCCCACGGAGACGTACTAGGCCTGATGAGACCCATACTCTCCTGCTTATCAAGCTGCTTCTTCAATTCCTTCAATTCATCCGGAGAGAGCTTGTACGGACGCCGGCATGCTGGCTCAGTACCCGGCTCGAGTTCAATAACGAATTCCACCTGACGGTGTGGAGGCATGCCTGGAAGTTCTTCAGGAAAGACGTCTTGATATTCGTTCACCACCGGAATGAGATGTTGGATGCTTGATAATTGTTTTGAGACATAATTGTTTTGAGACACAAGGATAGTGATATTAGAGTCATGCTAGTGGAGTTATTATGAAATTGAGAAATACTTGTGTTAAGGTTAGTGATTCCCGTATCATGCACGTATGGTGAACCGCTATGTGACGAAGTTAGAGCATGAGGTATTTGTAAAGTGCCAACCTTTGTGTGGAGGTCAGGGATGCACGATGGTTAACTCCTACCAACCTCCCCCAGGAGCATGCATTGATTGCTTTGTTTTGATGACTCATAGATTTTTGCAATAAGTATACGAGTTCTTATGACTAATGTTGAGTCGTCTATGGATTATACACACTCTCACCCTTCCACCTTTGCTAGCCTCTCTTGTACCGCGCAACTTTCGCCGGTGCCATAAACCCACTATATATCCTTCCTCAAAACAGCCACCATATTGTTCCTCAAAACAGCCACCATACCTATCTATCATGGCATTTCCATAGCCAATCCGAGATATATTGTCATGCAAGTTTCCACCGTTCTGCTTATATGACACGCATCATATTGTCATAGTTCCATGCATGATCATGTAGTTGACATCGTAGTTGTGGCAAAGCCACCATGCATAGTTTTTCATATATGTCGCTCTTGATTCATTGCTCATCTCGGTACACCACCGGAGGTATTCATGTAGAGTCATACTTATTGTAGTATCGAGTTGTAACAAAAAGTGTGATGATCATCATTATTAGAGCATTGTCCCATGTGAGGAAAGGACAATAAAATAAGAGATGGCCCCAAAAAATAGAGAGGGGCTAATAAAAAAAGAGAAAGCCCCTCCAAAAAAAATGAGAGAAAAGAGAGAAGGGACAATTGCTACTATCTTTTTCCACACTTGTGCTTCAAAGTAGCACCATGTTCTTCATTGTAGAGAGTCTCATGCTTAGTCACTTTCATATACTAGTGGGAATTTTCATTATAGAACTTGGCTTGTATATTGCAACAATGGGCTTCCTCAAATGCCCTAGGTCTTCGTGAGCAAGCAAGTTGGATGTACACCCACTAGTTAATTTCTTTTGTTGAGCTTTCATTCATATTTAGCTCTAGTGCATCCGTTGCATGGCAATCCCTACTCACTCACATTGATATCTATTGATGGGCATCTCCATAGCCTGTTGATACGCCTAGTTGATGTGAGACATCTCCCTCCTTTTTGTCTTCTCCACAACCACCTCTATTCCACCCATAGTGCTATATCCATGGCTCACGCTCATGTATTGTGTGAAAGTTGAAAGGTTTGAAAAGATAGAGTATGAAAACAAATGCTTGGCTGAAATCAGGATTGTGCATGATATGAATATTTTGTGTGATGAAGAGGGAGCATAGCAAGACTATATGTTTTTGTAGGGATAACTTTCTTTAGCCATGGTATTTTGAGAAGACATGATTGCTTTGTTAGTATTGCTTGAAGTATTGTTATTTCTTATGTTAATATAGACTTTTATGTTGAATCTTTCAGATCTGAACATTCATGCCACAATTAAGAGAATTACATTGAAACACTATATTGGTTAGCATTCCACATAAAAAAAATTTCTTTATCATTTACCTACTCAAGGACGAGCAGGAATTAAGCTTGGGGATGCTTGATACATCTCCAATGTATCTATAATTTTTTATTGTTCCATGCTATTATTTATGAAGTCTTGGATGTTTAATGGACTTTATCATTCACTTTTATATCATTTTTGGGACTAACCTACTAACCCAAAGGCCCAGTCCAGATTGCTGTTTTTTTTCCTATTTCAGGGTTTTGCAGAAAAAGAATATCAAACGGAGTCCAAACGGAATGAAACCTTCGCGAGAGATATTTTGGGAGAAAATAACACACGGGAAACTTCAGGGCCAAGTCAGGGGACAGAAGGGCTGCCCTCGAGGGTGGGGGGCGCGCCCCCTGCCTCGAGGCTGCCTTGTGTGGCCCCCGGTGCCCTCCTTCTTCCTATATATACCTACGTACCCCAGAAACTCCATACGCAGAGAGAAAACCCTAATTCCACCGCCGTAGCTTCTGTTCCCATGGAGATCCCATCTCGGAGCCTGTTCCGGGAGGGGGATCCATCACGGAGGCCTTCATCATTATCATCATCATCGCCCTCACCATGAGTTGTGAGTAGTTTACCACAGACCTTCGGGTCCATAGCTAGTATCTAGATGGCTTCTTCTCTCTCTCTGGATCTCAATACAAAGTTCTCCTCGGTCTTCGAGGAGATCTATTCGATGTAATCTCTTTTTGCGGTGTGTTTGTCGAGATCCGATGAATTGTGAGTTTATGATCAAGGTTATCTATGAAAGATATTTGGTTCTTCTCTGAAATTTTTATGTGTGCTCATAATATCCTTGCAAGTCTCTTCGAATTATTGGTTTGGTTTGGCCTACTAGATATATAGTTCTTGCAATGGGAGAAGTGCTTGGCTTTGGGTTCAATCTTGCGGTGTCCTTTCCCAGTGACAGTAGGGGTAGTAAGGCACGTACTGTATTGTTTCCATCGAGGATAAAAAGATGGGGTTTACATCATATTGCTTGAGTTTATCCCTCTACATCATGTCATCTTTCTTAAGGTGTTACTCTGTTCGTATGAACTCAATACACTAGATGCATGCTGGATAGCGGTCGATGTGTGGAGTAATAATAGTAGATTCAGAATCCTTTCGGTCTATTTGTCTCGGATGTGATGCCTATATACAATGATCATGCCTAGATAGTCTCATAATTATTCGCTTTTCTATCAATTGCTCGACAGTAATTTGTTTACCCACCGTAGAATATTGCTATCATGAGAGAAGCCACTAGAGAAAACTATGGCCCCCGGGTCTATTCTCAACATATCAATCTACATCTACTTTACTTTACCGCTTTTATTTGCTGTCTTATTAAACCAAAAATACCAAAAATATAAACTATCATCTCTATCAGATCTCACTCTTGTAAGTGACCGTAAAGGGATTGACAACCCCTTATCGCGTTGGCTGCGAAGTTCTTATTTGTTTGTGCAGGTGCGAGAGACTCGCGCGTGGTCTCCTACTGGATTAATACTTTGGTTCTCAAAAACTGAGGGAAATACTTACGATACTATGCTGCATCTCCCTTTCCTCTTCGAGGGAATACAATGCAAGCTCAAGAGGTAGCAGGGGCCTTTCGGCTGGCCCACGAGGCAGGGGGGCACGCCCTGGGAAGGGGGGTGTGCCCCCCACCCTCGTGGGCAGCCGGTGGCCCCCCTCGTGTACTTCTTTCGCCAGATATTTTTTATATTTTCTGAAACGACCTTCTATTGAGTTTCAGGGCTTTTGGAGTTGTGCAGAATAGGTTTCCAGAGTTTGCTCCTTTTCCAGCCCAGAATTCCAGCTGCCGGCATTCTCCCTCTTCATGTAAACCTTGTAAAATAAGAGAGAAAAGGCATAAGTATTGTGACAAAACATATAATAACAACCCATAATGCAATAAATACCAACATATAAGCATGATGCAAAATGGACGTATCAACTCCCCCAAGCTTAGACCTCGCTTGTCCTCAAGCGAAAGCCGATATCGAAAAATATGTCCACAGGTTTAGAGATAGAGGTGTCGATAAAAACAAAATACGGACATGAGGGCGTCATGATCATTATCATAACAGCAACTTATATAAATATAGTCATATGATTCTTATGCTAAAGTAACAATTCATCCACAATATCAAGTATGAATCATAAACTTCATTGGAAACTAACAAACTTTGATATCGGTCATTGAAGCAATTGCAATTTATCGTAACATCGGAAATAGTCAATGTAAGAGCTTTTCAGCAAGCCTACATACTCAACTATCATATAGTCTTTCACAATTGCTCACACTCACGCAATACTTATGTTTATGGAGTTTTAATCGGACATAGAGAAAGATAGGGGCTTATGGTGTTGCCTCCCAACCTTTTACCTCAAGGGTAATGTCAACAGTAATAGTTCATGAATAACTTACATCCAAGTGGGTATATATTTCTGGATCTTTCCAACACAATGTGCTTGCCAAAGGATAAAGTGTAAAAACGAAAGGTGGATTTCACCTTGACACTTATAAGACAGGAATAATAGATAGGCCCTTCGTAGAGGGAAGCAGAGGTTGTCATGTGTTTTTATGGTTGGATGCACAAAGTCTTAGCATAGAAGAACTTCGCTTTATATTGCCACTTTTGATAAGGACCTTTATTATGCAGTCCGTCGCTTTTATTACTTCCATATCACAAGATAGTATAAAGCTAATTTCTCCCACACTAATAAATCATACATATTTTAGCGAGTTTGCAAGATGACAACTTACTTGGAAGGATCTTTCTCAATCCATAGGTAGGTATGGTGAACTCTCATGGCAAAGCAGGGTTTAAGGATATATGGAAGCTCAAGTAGTATCTCTACTTAGTGCTAGGAGTTGGCTAGCATGAGGGGGAAAGGCAAGCTCACAATGTTGTATGATCCATGACAATATACTTTATTTCAGATATAAGAAGACATAACCCATTATGTTGTCTTCCTTGTCCAACATCAAAGCATGTCATATTTTAATGAGTGCTCACAATCATAAAAGATGTCCAAGATATTATATTTGTATGTGAAGCCTCTCTTCTTTTATTACTTCCTAATAATTTCAACGATGACCAAAACTATGTTTGTCAACTCCCAACAACTTTATTTATCATACTCTTGTATGTGAAGTCATTACTTCCCACAAGATCGATATGATCTCTTTGATACTCTTTATGTTTTCTTTCTTTTTATCATGACCCAAGTGAGGAAATCAAGCCCTTGACTCAACACTAATCTTTATTATATAGCTCACGGACTCGATTACAAAGGGTAAAGCTCACAAAGCAAAAGCTCACAACTAGATCATGCCAACTTTATTCCAATAGATCAAGATACTACCAAAAGGATCGAACTAAGTAAAACGGTAAAGATAGGAGTGATGGTGATACGATACCGGGGTCACTCCCCCAAGCTTGGAAGTTGCCAAGGGGAGTGCCCATACGCGTATGATTATGTCTCCTTCTTCGGGGGTTGTGATGATGGCTTCTTCCTTAACTTGCGCTTAAGAGCATAATTTTGCTCCTTTAGATCATTGATCTCTTTCTCAAGGTTTAATATCTTCTTGCATAATGCCTGCTTGTTTTCTTGCAAGAGGTTAAAAGGGAAAAATTCGATCTTAGGTTTCTTTACTCTTTCGGGGAGGCTTGACTTTTTGAACTCCACATGCATGTCTCCCGGTTGAGGTAGTGGGAATTCGTCTTCATCTGAGCTGGTTCAATCCTTCCCCTTGGGATCATGGTCATCTTCTTCCTCCGTGGTCCAACCATAATGCTCCAAATCACCATAGACCTTAGGGTCAGCAAGGGAATCAGCCACATAGCTTTCTCCCTCCGAATCCTGGGACGACATGTTGCCTTTATCTGCGAGAGAAACAGCTTGAAACGAAAACAAAGTATTTTTGCGTGATACAGAGGTCAAAACCTTCGGGAGTATATATAATGAATTTGTACCGACCAAAAGGAGTAACCTACAAGAAAACGGAGTCCGAGGGACACACGGGGTGCCCACGAGGTAGGGGGGGCGCCCTGGGAAGGTGGCGCGCCCTCCACCCTCGTGGACGACTCGTGTCTCGTCTGGACTGCGGTTTATTTTTCTATTTTTCTAAATATTCCGAAACAGAGAAAAATTGCCTTTAGAACTGTTTTGGAGTCGCTTTACTTACCGTATTACATACCTCTTCCTTTTCGAAGGATGAATCGTTCTGGAAAGTGTCCCTTATGTATTCCTCCGGGGTTACGGTTTCAATAATATTGGTTTCAACATTTATAGGATTACCTGAGATATAATATTTGATTCTTTGACCGTTCACCACCTTCGGATTTGTGCCTTCGAAGTTGTTGATTTTATGGCACCGGAACGATAGACCTCCTCGATAACGTAAGGTCCTTCCCACTTGGAGAGAAGTTTTCCTGCAAAAAATCTTAAACGAGAGTTGTATAGCAAGACATAATCACCTACGTTAGACTCACGCTTTTGTATCCTTTTGTCATGCCATCTTTTAACTTTTTCTTTAAACAGCTTGGCATTCTTGTAGGCCTGGGTTCTCTACTCATCAAGGCAGCTAATATCAAATAACCTATTTTCACCGGCAAGTTTCAAATCGTAGTTGAGCTCTTTAATAGCCCAATATGCCTTATGTTCTAGCTCAAGAGGTAAGTGACAAGCTTTTCCATATACCATCTTATATGGGGACATACCCATAGGATTTTGGTATGCAGTTCTATAGGCCCATAATGCATCATCAAGTTTCTTGGACCAATTCTTCCTTGACCTATTAACTGTCTTTTGCAAGATTAATTTCAACTCCCTGTTACTTAGTTCTACTTGACCACTAGTCTGTGGGTGATAGGGTGATGCAATTCTATGGTTGACATCATACTTTGCAAGCATCTTACGGAAAGCACCATGAATAAAGTGTGAACTACCATCAGTCATTAGATATCTAGGGACTCCAAACCTCGGAAATATAACTTCTTTAAGCATCTTAATAGAGGTGTTATGATCAGCGCTACTAGTTGGAATAGCTTCTACCCACTTAGTAACGTAATCAACAGCAACTAGAATATGTGTGTACCCATTAGTGGCAGGAAACGGTCCCATATAATCAAAGCCCCAAACATCAAATGGTTCAATAACAAGTGAATAATTCATAGGCATTTCTTGACGTCTACTAATATTACCAATTCTTTGACATTCATCACAAGATAAGACAAACTTACGGGCATCCTTGAAGAGAGTATACCAATAAAAACCGGATTGCAGTACCTTGTGTGCAGTTCTATCTCCCGCATGGTGTCCTCCATAAGCTTCGGAGTGGCACTTGCGTAGGATATGTTCCTGTTCATGCTCAGGTACAGAACGTCTAATAATACCATCTACTCCTTCTTTATAAAGATGTGGGTCATCCCAGAAGTAATGTCTCAAATCATAGAAGAACTTTTTCTTTTGCTGGTATGTGAAGCTAGGAGGTATAAACTTAGCAACAATATAATTAGCATAATCAGCATACCATGGAGCAGTACGAGAAGTATTTATGACAGCTAATTGTTCATCAGGAAAGCTATCATCAATAGGTTGTGGGTCATCAAGTATATTCTCTAACCTAGACAAGTTATCTGCTACGGGGTTCTCAGCTCCCTTTCCATCAATAATATGCAAGTCGAATTCTTGCAGCAAGAGAACCCATCTAATAAGTCTAGGCTTATCATCTTTCTTTTCCATAAGGTATTTGATAGCAGCATGATCAGTGTGAATAGTTACGTTAGAATCAACGATATAGGGTCTAAATTTATCACAAGCAAATACAACTGCTAAAAATTGTTTCTCAGTGGTAGCATAATTTCTTTGGGCACTATCTAGAGTTTTACTAACATATTGGATAACATTCAATTTCTTATCAAATCTTTGCCCTAGAACAGCTCCTACAGCATAATCACTAGCATCGCACATAATCTCAATGGGTAAATTCCAGTCAGGAGGCTGGACAATAGGCGCAGAGATCAATGATTTCTTAAGTATTTCAAATGCTTCTAGACAATCATCATCAAATACAAAATGAATATCTTTTTGTAAGAGATTAGTCAGAGGCCTGGAGATTTTGGATAAGTCCTTTATGAACCTCCTATAAAACCCGGCATGACCAATGAAACTTCGTATACCTTTGATGTCCTTAGGGCATGGCATCTTTTCAATAGAATCAACTTTAGCTTTGTCAACTTCAATACCTCTTTCAGAAATTTTATGTCCCAAGACAGTGCCTTCATTAAATATAAAGTGGCACTTCTCCCAATTCAAGACAAGGTTAGTGTCTTCACATCTCTGCAAAACTCGATCAAGGTTGCTTAAGCAATCATCAAAAGAAGTTCCATAAACGGAAAAATCATCCATGAAAACCTCAACAATATTTTCAAAAAAAATCAGAGAATATAGCCATCATGCATCTTTGAAAGGTAGCAGGTGCATTACATAAACCAAAAGGCATACGTCTATAAGAAAAGGTGCCGAAAGGACAAGTAAAAGTGGTCTTTTCTTGATCCCCTTTTGACACAATTATTTGAGAGAAACCAGAATAACCATCTAGAAAGTAGAAATGGGTATGTTTGGATAACCTTTCTAGCATTTGAACAATAAATGGCAAGGGGTAATGATCTTTCTTAGTAGCTTTATTTAACTCACGGAAATCAATTGCCATCCTATAACCTGTAACTATTCTTTGCGGGATCAATTCATCTTTATCATTAGGAATGACAGTCATACCCCCATTCTTAAGGACACAATGGACAGGACTTACCCACTGGCTCTCAGCAACTGGACAGATAATACCTACCTCTAGGAGCTTTAGTATTTCCTTGCTTACCACTTCTTTCATCTTAGAATTTAATTGTCGCTGATGATCAATAACTGGTTTAGCATTTTCTTCCAATTTTATCTTGTGTTGGCTGCTACCTCTTGAGCTTGCGTTGTATTCCCTCGAAGAGGAAAGGGAGATGCAGCATAGTAGCGTAAGTATTTCCCTCAGTTTTTGAGAACCAAGGTATAAATCCAGTAGGAGACCACGCGCGAGTCCCTCGCACCTGCGCAAACAAATAAGAACTTCGCAGCCAACGTGATAAGGGGTTGTCAATCCCTTTACGATCACTTAGGAAAGTGAGATCCGATAGAGATGATAGTTTATATTTTTTGGTATTTTTAGTTTATAAGAACAGCAAATAAAAGCGGTAAAACTAAAGTAGATGTAGATTGATATGTTGAGAATAGACCCGGGGGGCATAGTTTTCTCAAGTGGCTTCTCTCATGATATTGATATTCTACGGCGGGTAAACAAATTACTGTCGAGCAATTGATAGAAAAGCGAATAATTATGAGACTATATAGGCATGATCATTGTATATAGGCATCACGTCCGGGACAAGTAGTCCGAAACAATTTTGCATCTACTACTATTACTCCACACATCGACCGCTATCCAGCATGCATCTAGTGTATTGAGTTCATAAGAACAGAGTAACGCCTTAAGCAAGATGACATGATGTAGAGGGATAAACTCAAGCAATATGATATAAACCCCATCTTTTTATCCTCGATGCATCAATACAATACATGCCTTGCTGCCCCTACTGTCACTGGGAAAGGACACTGCAAGATTGAACCCAAAGCCAAGCACTTCTCCCATTGCTAGAACTATAGATCTAGTAGGCCAAACCAAACCAATAATTCGAAGAGACTTGCAAGTATATTATGAGCAAACATAAAAAGTTAAGAGAAGAACCAAATATCTTTCATAGATAACCTTGACCATAAACTCACAATTCATCGGATCTCGACAAACACACCGCAAAAAGACGTTACATCGAATAGATCTCCTCGAAGACCGAGGAGAACTTTGTATTGATATCCAGAGAGAGAGAAGAAGCCATCTAGATACTAGCTATGGACCCGAAGGTCTGTGGTAAACTACTCACAACTCATGGTGAGGGCGATGATGATGATGATGAAGACCTCCGCGATGGATCCCCCTCTGGTGGAGCTCCGTAACAGGCTCCAAGATGGGATCTCCACGGGAACAGAAGGTACGGCTATGGAATTAGGGTTTTCTCTTTGTTCACGAAGTTTCTGGGGTACGTAGACTTATATAGGATGAAGGAGGGCGCCGGGGGAGTCACGGGGGCTCCACGAGGCAGGGGGCGCGCCTTGGGAAGGGGTCACGCCCCCCACCCTCGTGGGCCGCTTGTGTCTCTTCTGACGTGGTTCTCAAGTTCTTCGTGCGTGATTTTCTCCAAAAATATCTCTCGCGAAGGTTTCATTCCATTTGGACTCCGTTTGATATTCTTTTTTCTGCAAAACCCAGAAACAGGCAAAAAACAACAATCTGGACTGGGCCTTTCGGTTAGTAGGTTAGTCCCAAAAATGATATAAAAGTGAATGATAAAGCCCATTAAACATCCAAGACTTCATAAATAATAGCCTCGAACAATCAAAAATTACAGATACGTTGGAGACGTATCATTGGCATATAGTGGGACTAATGCCCTTAAGATCATCCAGAGTATATCCAATAGCAGCACGATGCTTCTTCAGAGTTTTCAATATTTTTTCTTCTTCCTGCTCTGAAAGTTTAGCACTAATAATAATAGGATATATCTTCTTTTCATCAAGATAAACATACTTAAGATCATCAGGTAAAGGTTTAAGTTCAAACACGGGATGAGCCTTGGGTGGAGGAGAATCCCCTAGGATTTCAACAGGCAAGCTGTTTTTCAATGCGGGTCCCTGTGTAATGAATATTTCATCTATCTCCCTTCTCTCATTCATATGCATATCAATTTCGTGGTCTAGCAAATATTGTTCTAAAGGATCATTAGGTGGCACGACAATAGAAGCAAGACCAATAATTTCATCCTTCCTGGGTGGTGCCTTTACAAGGGGTTGTCTATGGAATTTAGCAAAGTGAAAATCATGAGACATATCCCCTAATCCAACAGTAACAATGTCTTTCACGCAGTCTATCTTGGCATTAACAGTATTCAAGAAGGGTCTACCAAATATAATGGGACGGAATTCATCTTGTGGGGAACTAAGAACATGAAAATCAGCAGGGTATTTAACCTTCCCACACAAGACTTCAATATCTCTAACAATCCCAACTGGTGAAATAGTATCTCTATTAGGAAGCTTAATAGTAACCTCAATCCCTTCTAACTCAACAGGTGCAATATCATGCATAATTTCGTTATACAAATCAAGAGGGATACTACTCGCACTAGCACCTACGTCACATAAACCATGATAGCAATGATCTCCTATCTTAACAGAGATAACAGGCCAGCCTACAACCGGTTTATGTCTATTCCTAGCATGGGGTTTGGCTATTCTAGCAGACTCTTCTTGGAGGTAAATAACATGTCCATCTAAATCTTCTACCAAGAGATCTTTAACCATAGCAACACTAGGTTCAACTTTAATTCGCTCAGGGGATGTAGTTGTTCTAGTATTACTCTTACGAACTACAGTTGAAGCTTGAGCATGATCCTTTATCCTAATAGGGAAAGGTGGGTTCTCAATATAAGCGGTAGGTATAACAGGATCAACATTATAAGTGATAGTCTTTTCTTTAACTTTAATAGGTTCAAATACTTTTACTTCAATAGGGGGATGGTATTTAAACCACTTCTCCTTGGGGGATTCAACATGAGTAGCAAAAGATTCACAGAAAGAAGCTACTATCTCAGAGTCAAGTCCATATTTAGTGCTAAACTCACGGAAAACATCGGTATCCATAAAAGCTTTAACACAATCAAACTTAGGGATCAGACCTGACTCCTTACCTTCGTCGAGATCCCAATCTTCAGAGTTGCATTTAATTCTTTCCAATAAATCCAATTTGAATTCAATAGCCTTCATCATATAAGAGCCAGAACAAGAAGTATCGAGCATGGAGCAATTATTAAGAGAAAGCCGAGCATAAATTTTTTGAATGATCATTTCTCTTGAGAGATCATGATTGGGGCATGAATATAACATTGAATTAAGCCTCCCCCAAGCTTGAGCGATGCTTTCTCCTTCACGAGGCCAGAAATTATAAATATAATTACGATCACGATGAACCTGGTGCATAGGGTAGAACTTCTGATGAAATTCCAACTTCAGACGATTATAGTTCCATGATCCCATATCATCACATAGCCTAAACCATGTCAATGCGTCTCCCTTCAAAGATAAAGGGAAGACCTTCTTCTTGATAACATCCTCGGGCATACCTGCAAGCTTAAACAATCCACAAAATTCATCCACATAGATTAGGTGTAAGTCGTGATGTAGTGTTCCGTCTCCTGTAAAGAGATTTTCAAGCAGTTTCTCTATCATACCCGAAGGAATCTCAAAGCAAACATTTTCAATAGGTGCAGTAGGTTGTGGAGAAACTCTTTGCTCTTCTGTTCGGGGTGAAGATACCCCGAAAAAGCCCCTCAAAGGATTTTGAGCCATAGTAACAAGTGACATAAATTTCAGCACACTATATCAATTTTTCCTTACCAAATTCCACTTACCAAAGGAGCTTCACTCCCCGGCAACGGCGCCAGAAAAGAGTCTTGATGACCCACAAGTGTAGGGGATCTATCGTAGTCTTTTTGATAAGTAAGCGTATCGAACCCAACGAGGAGCAGAAGGAAATGATAGGCAGTTTTCAGTAAGGTATTATCTGCAAGCACTGAAATTATAGGTAACAAATAGTTTTGTGATAAGATAATTGGTAGCAAGTGACAAAAGGTAAAAGTAAATAAGGTGCAGCAAGGTGTCCCAATCCTTTTTGTAGCAAAGGACAAGCCTGGACAAACTCTGATATAAAGGAAAGCACTCCCGAGGACACATGGGAATTATCGTCAAGCTAGTTTTCATCACGATCATATGATTCGCGTTCGGTACTTTGATAATTTGGTATGTGGGTGGACCGGTGTTTGGGTGCTGTCCTTACTTGGACATTCCTCCCAGTTATGATTAACCTCTAATGCAAGCATCCGCAACTACAAAAAAAGTATTAAGGTAAACCTAACCATAGCCTGAAACACATGGATCCAAATCAGCCCCTTACGAAGCAACGCATAAACTAGGGTTTAAGCTTCTGTCACTCTAGCAACCCATCATCTAATTATTACTTCCCAATGCCTTCCTCTAGGCCCAAATAATGGTGAAGTGTCATGTAGTCGACGTTCACATGACACCACTACAGGAGATACAATATACATCTCATCAAAATATCGAACGAAGACCAAATTCTCATGACTACTAATAGCAAGACTTCTCCCATGTCCTCAGAAACCAAAGTAACTACTCACAAGACATAATATTGTTCATGATCAGAGGGGTATTAATATGCATAATGGATCTGAACATATGATCTTCCACCAAATAAACCAACTAGCATCAACTACAAGGAGTAATCAACACTACTAGCAACCCACAGGTACCAATCTGAGGTTTGGATACGAAGATTGGATACAAGAGATGAACTAGGGTTTGAGAGGAGATGGTGCTGGTGAAGATGTTGATGAAGATATCCCTCCCCAAGATGGGAGAGTTGTTGGTGATGACGATTTCCCCCTCCCGGAGGGAAGTATCCCCGGCAGAATAGCTCTGCCGGAGCCCTAGATTGGTTTCCGCCTCGTATCCGCCTCGAGACGGCGGCGTCTGGTCCCGAAAGCTCCTTATGATTTTTTTCCAGGTCAAAACACCTCATATATGAGAAGATGGGCATCGGGGGACTTCCGGCTGGCCCACGAGGCAGGGGGGTGCGCCCTGGGAAGGGGGGCGAGCCCCCACCCTTGTGGGCAGCCGGTGGCCCCCCTCATGGACTTCTTTCGCCAGATATTTTTTATATTTTCTTAAACGGTGTTCTGTTGAGTTTCAGGGCTTTTGGAGTTGTGCAGAATAGGTTTCCAGAGTTTGCTCGTTTTCCAGCCGAGAATTCCAACTGCCGGCATTCTCCCTCTTCATGTAAACCTTGTAAAATAAGAGAGAAAAGGCATAAGTATTGTGACAAAACATATAATAACAGCCCATAATGCAATAAATATCAACATATAAGCATGATGCAAAATGGACGTATCAGGGCCCATCAAGTTGCATCGATGCTACCGTCTGAGTTTGATCACGATCCGTGCATTGCGCCGAAGTAACCGCTGCAGGCAATTGACTCATATTTTGAGTTTGATCGCGATCCGTGCATGGCGCCGACAATTGACTCATATCCGACAACAGTGCCGCCGGACTAGGAGCAGAAGGCATCTCCGGCAAGAAAGCCGCAAGCGCCACCGGTTGGGTTACCCAAGGGCACGTAAGAGGCCCCTTCCACGGCCTTATGCAGACTCCCCGCCTCTGCTTCACGGGCGTCGACGCCGGACACAATTGCTCCGGCGAGGGATCTTTGTGCGTAGAATTGCCGGAATCACAACCATCACCTTTCTCCCACACCTTGGACGCTGGTGTTGGGTAGCCTACATCATTCCAAAACTCTTGTAGAAGCTCTACATCTGGCTTTCTCCTCCTAGTTCTGACAGTCAACCACGATTCCTCCGATGCTTGAGAACGGCCAAGGGCATATGTCGCTATCTCCGGCGATGTGGTCCCATCGGCACCGGTGAGAACGGCATCAACCACCCGAGACGCCAGGCGCGCTGGATCGGGATCCTCAGCCCCATCCTCTTTGTCGACGCCCAAGCCCTCAAACCTCGGTCCAGGGATCGGCGAGGAGGCGAACACGACGGCAGCAAGAGGGCACCCGGAGCCAACGTCAGCTGCCGTCGATCCGGGAAAACTTGCGCTCCTAGACGCACCACGCATTCAAGCAACACCATCTCCTTCCCACTCTCAATCCACTCCCCATCGCGCAGACGTCTTCCTTCCACGATCTTGCCATCTCCGTTTCGAAGGAAATAGATCCCCGGTCGATCAAGGAAGATGTTGGACTCTAACAACAGTTGAGAGAGAGAGAGAGAAAGAGTTCGTGCAAAACACCACTTGCATTATGACTTGGGTTTACACAACATATATATACAGAGGCTACATGACTAACTCACACCAGTCTAGCCTAAAGAATAGGACAACAGAGAATACACGTTTGCTAATACCCCGCCATAGTCGTGTCATCACTGTGTGTCAATACACAAAGACTGGTCCTGAAAGACTGAAAAGCAGATGTTGGCAAACCCTTTGTCATGACGTCTACTAGCTGCTGAGTTGTTGGAACATGTACAATGCGAAACTCGCCGAGAGCCACCTTCTCCCTGACAAAATGAATGTCAAGTTTGATATGTTTTGTCTGCCGATGATGAATTGGGTTGGAGGACATTTATACGGCCGAGACATTGTCGCAGAAGATAACCTAGCCTTGGGAGAGGAGATGCCATGAGTAACCATACCGCACACATAGCGAAGAATACGCTTGACGCTGGAGAGGTGGCTGTCCCGCGGATCATGCTTGTGGAGGCAGGCTTGTTGCACCGCATTAGCCAGGTCCGGCCGAGTCATAGTCAGGTACTGAAGACCGCCAACCAGACTTCGGTACTCCGATGCATCAGACACAGGGCGGCCGGCGTCAGCGGCAAATTTCGGTGCCGTGTCAACCGGCGTAGAGACAAGATGACATTGGGACATGCCAGCGGGACGGAGCAAGTCTTCGGCGTACTGTGCTTGGTCGAGGAAGAAACCACGCGAGGTACGCGTGACCCGGATGCTGAGAAAGTAGTGCAGAGCACCCATGTCCGTCATGGCGAACTCTTGCTGAAGCCGTTCGACGATGAAGTGGAGAAGAGCCATCTAGGAAGCCGCAAGAACAATGTCATCCACATATAGTAGTAGATGAGCCTTGTGGTCACCCCGTCGGAGCATGAACAGGGAGGCGTCAGAACGGGAAGCAGCGAAGCCGATGGTGGTGGCGAAGGTGGCGAAGGCAGTGAAGCGCTGAAACCATGCGCGGGAGCCTGCTTAAGCCCGTACAGAGACTTGGCGAGGCGTCAGACGTGGTGATGATGAGAATCGTCGACGAAGCCGGCCGGCTAATAGGAGTACACTTGCTCATCGAGGATGCTGTGGAGAAAAGCATTCTTCACGTCGAGCTGGTGCACGGGCCAGCCATGGGAATATGCTAGGGTAAGCACGGTCCAGATCGTCGCCGGCTTGACCATCAGAGAGAAGGTTTCGCCGAAGTCGACACCGGGCCATTGGGCGAAGCCACGGAGGACCCAACGAGCTTTGTACTGCGCCGTCGGCGTTGGTCTTGTGATTGAAAACCCACTTGCCGGTCACAATGTTTGTGTGACGAGGACGCGGAACGAGACTCCACGTCGAATGCGCCATGAGAGCATCGTACTCCGACTGCATAGCGGCGCGCCAATTTGGATCACGGAGAGCGGCGCGAATGGAGGCAGGTAGGGGAGATATGACGATGGCGTGAAGGTTGGCGTAACCGTGATTGGGTTGGAAAATCCCGTGTTTAGCGTGCATGATCATAGGATGGGATCCATGTACATGCGGCTGTGAAACGACGCTAGAGGAGGAGGAAGAGGGACCGGAAGTGGATGGGCCAGAGGGAGCCGGGGAAGTGGGCTGCATGGAGGGTGGGGATGGGTTGGGCTATGGTGTAGTGGGCTGCATGGGGGAGCCAGGTGGCGACTGGGGAGGGGTCGGGTTGGGCCGTGCCCATGCAGGATCGTTGTACGTCGGGGAAGGCGGATCGAGGGGAGAAAGAGGGGCAGATTCTGGGGAAGGAGATAGCGTTTTGAATGGAAAGATGGTTTCGACGAAGGTTACGTGCTGCAAAAAAACAGATACGTCAGGAGAGAGGGTCATAGCAGCGATATCCTTTCCTTCCGTCAGGGTTGCCTAAGAAAACGCAAGCGACCGAGCGAGGAGCCAGTTTGTGGGGTGCGGTGGCGAGAAGATTGGGATAGCGGAGACAACCAAAAACCCGTAAGTGGCAAAAGTCAGGAACGTGCCCGAAGAGAAGCTCGAAGGGGGTTGTGAGGAGTTTCGGTTTGCAGGGTCGCCGGTTGAGAAGATAAGTGGATGTGGCAAGAGCTTTAGCCCAACAGTGCGGAGGCATGGAGGCGTGCAAGAGAAGAGTGCGAATGCCAATGTTGAGGGTACGCAAGATAGGTTCAGAATTCTTGTTCTGTTGAGAGGTGTACGAACATGTAAGGCGGAGAACGGTGCCGTGAGATTCGAAGAGCGTGTGGTTGGTAAGCTTGTCAAATGCACGGCCATTATCGGTTTGAAACACAAGAATGGGGCGTGAGAATTGAGTTTTGACGTAAGTGTAGAAGGTGGTGAGAAGATGGTGAACTTCGGACTTGCGGCGCACGGGAAACGTCCAAACATAATGTGTATAATCATCGAGAATGACTAAGTAGTATTGATTACCAGATACACTTGAAAGAAGACTAGTCCACAAATCACAATGACACAGTTCAAAAGCAAAATTGGTATGAGAGGAAGAAGAACTAAACGACAGTCTAGCATGTTTGCCGAGGCGACATGCATCACAATGAGACGCCGGACTTTTATTGAAACTAAAATTGAAATAAGAAGATGCGCGAGCGAGAGAAGCGTCTCCGGGGTGGCCTAGGCGCTAGTGCCACAGAGTGGTGGTGACGACGGTGGTGGTGACGCAGTGACGAGGCGGCGTGAAGGTGTAGAGATCACCGGGAGAATCACATCGGAGAAGCACCGTCTTGGTTGCCCACCCGCACGGTCTGCTGCTGGACCGAGTGAAACCACGGTGACCGGGGCACGGTCTATGGGAGCCACCACAGACGTCGTGGAATGTTGAACGCAAGCAGAAGCAGGAGCGGCTGCATGCACTGCTGGCAGTGCCCCCATGGCTGGCTGCACCAGCATCGAGACAGGGGAAGCAACATTCACAACACGCA
This sequence comes from Secale cereale, assembly GCA_902687465.1. Taxonomy (NCBI): domain Eukaryota; kingdom Viridiplantae; phylum Streptophyta; class Magnoliopsida; order Poales; family Poaceae; genus Secale; species Secale cereale. Next base: position 159,775,131 of record LR738713.1, read on the forward strand.
GTACACCCGCATCCCTGGCTGGCTGCATGGGTGTCACGTGCACATGGGTAGCCGCGCCATGCACAACGACCGTCGTCCGCTGAGCTGACTGCATTGGTGCACGTGTAGCTGTGTGCACGCTCGGCTGCATGGCCTGCCCATGTTCAGTAGCTGCTGCGCCATGCAGCGGTGCAGCCGCACATGACTGAGCCGGGACAGCCTCCAGCTGGCCAACACCAGCGGCCGGAGGTGGAGTAGACAGCAGCCGGGCAGCATCGATACCGGCACGAATATGGGACGGACTCCGGAAGTCCGCATCAAGGTCTTGCACATTTCTGATATGAGCATTTTACATAGGCACAATAGAGATGGTGTTAGCCCCCGACGATGTACTTCCATCATCATTTTGATTGTTTTTTTATCTCGTACTATCATCCTTGTCCGGTGAATTCTCATCCTGGTTAGCGCCGTCACCATGTCCCTCGTAATGACGCTCCCAAATACGGGGTACGAAGTTAACATCTGGGACAAAGTCCTCCTCCTCGAGCACATACTGGAACTCATAAACACTAAGTTTGACATAGACCTAAGTGAAGACTGAAGTTCATTACTTCCATCCTTTTTGACAAAAATATCTTTAGAATGCATAGCAACCTGGATTCGCACAATACCGTGACGACACAAAGACAACAAGTCAATATCTTGGGTGGCGCCAATAACGGATCCAACCGCCCACATACCAAGGAAATGTCAGAGAGGAGGTGGGACGCCGATGACATAAACCCATACTGGTTGCAACGAGAGCATGGATGGAGTTTCCTCGGCTTTCCACTCACTGAAAGCAATCTTGACATCATGGCACTTGACATTGTACTCGAAAGCCGCCACTTTCCGTAGAGTCTCTATGGATGGGAAAAACACCAAGAAAGCATTGACCTCATGAGGAAAGGCCTCCCACTTCCAGGAAGTATGGACCGAGGCAATCTTGGCGACCTCGGCTTCCACCACAGCTGCAGACAAGGAACCACCACAAATCTTCACCAAAGCAGTTGGCGAAGTTAGTTGTGCAAGATGTTCCTTGTAAAGCGAGTATGGTAATTGAACAAATGTAGCATTGATCAGTCCATGTCCACCAAGAGAGATGCACGGCCTGGGTTTCTTGAGTACATTGCAGTGGTGCAACGAGTGCTTGTGATTGTTGCAAATGTAACAGTAGTGAACCACGGGCGAAGATAGCACAGCCGGGGGGGGGGGTGCTGCAGTGCCAACAACAGCACCGCGGCGCCTCCCCTTACGCTTCTTCTTGGGCCGGCGGGAGGCCCCGAGCGCCGTCTGGTTTAGAGCGCCAAAAGTGACTAGAGGTTGAATGGGAGCAACGCTCATCTCGACGGCCGAAGCAGCCACTGGTGCAGTAGCCGGAGGCACGCCAAAGCAAAGGGGTCCGGCGGCAACACCACAGCCAGCAGATTGCCCTAGGACCGATGAAACACATGGTGTTGTCTGTCCAGTGCCCTTGGGCGGTATGTTGGGACGGCCGGACATGGCAGGAGGTGAGCTCCTCAATAGCACGTCTACGTAGGAAGGTGTCGACTGATGAGCGGAGATGCACGACAGTAGGTGAGCTCCTCAATAGCACGTCTGCATAGGAAGGCGGCGACTGACGAACAGAGATGCACGAGACCGGTCCTTCGTAAGTGCTAGGGTTGTGAACAGCTCTTGGTCGACACGTTAGATCGATCCGACGCAGAGTACGGCCCAGACGCAAGGCCTTTTTTGACCCGTCCACTGACTAGGGCCCATCAAGTTGCATCGATGCTACCGTCTGAGTTTGATCACGATCCATGCATTGCGCCGACGTAACCGCTGTAGGCAATTGACTCATATTTTGAGTTTGATCACGATCCGTGCATGGCGCCGGCAATTGACTCGTATCCGACGACGGCGCCGCCGGACTAGGAGCAGATGTCATCTCCGGCAAGAAAGCTGCAAGCGCCACCGGTGGGGTTACCCGAGGGCGCGTAAGAGGCCCCTTCCATGGCCTTATGCAGACTCCCCGCCTCTGCTTCACGGGCGCCGGCGCTGGACACGATGGCTCCGGCGAGGGATCTTTGTGTGTAGACCTACCGGAATAACAACCATCACCTTTCTCCCACACCCTGGACGCTGGTGTTGGGTAGCCTACATCATTCCAAAACTCTTGTAGAAGCTCTACATCTGTCTTTCTCATCCTAGTTTTGATAGTCAACCACGGTTCCTCCGATGCTTGAGAACGGCCAAGGGCATCTGTCGTTATCACCGGCGATGCGGTCCCATCGGCACCGGAGAGAACGGCGTCAACCACCCGAGACGCCAGGCCCGCTGGATCGGGATCCTCAGCCCCGTCCTCTTCCTCAATGGCCAAGACCTCGATCCTTGATCCAGAGATCGGCGAGAAGGCGAACACGATGCCAGCAAGAGGGCACTCGGAGCTAACGTCAGCCGCCGTCGATCTGGGAAAACTCGCGCACCTACACGCATCACGCATTCAAGCAGCAACATCTCCTTCCCACTCTCAATCCGCTCCCCATCGCGCAGACGTCTTCCTTCCACGATCTTGCCATCTCCGTTCCGAAGGAAACAGATCCCCGGCCGATCAAGGAAGATGTTGGAGTCTAACGACAGTTGAGAGAGAGAGAGAGTTCGTGCAAAACACCACTTGCATTATGACTTGGGTTTACACAACATATATACATAGGCTACACGACTAACTCACATCAGTCTAGCCTAAAGAATAGGACAATAGAGAATACATGTTCTCTAACACCCCGCCGCAGTCGTGTCATCACTGTGTTGCAAGACACAAAGACTGGTCCTGAAAGATTGAAAAGCAGATGTTGGCAAACCCTTCGTCATGACGTCTACTAGCTGCTGAGTTGTTGGAACATGTACAATGCGAAACACGCCGAGAGCCACCTTCTCCCTGACAAAATGAATGTCAAGATCGATATGTTTTGTCTGTCGATGATGAATTGGGTTGGAGGACATGTATACGCCCGAGACATTGTTGCGGAAGATAATCGTGGCCTTGGGAGAGGAGATGCCGAGCTCACCAAGAAGCTATCGAAGCCAAACGCAATCGGTGACGGCGTTGGTAATGGCGCGGTACTCGGCTTCCGCGCTCGAACGAGAGACTATGGCCTATCTCTTGGATGACCAGCTGACGAGCGTGGCACCAAGATACACGTAATAGCCTGAGGTGGAGCGGCGCATATCGGGGCAGCCGGCCCAGTAGGCATCTGAATAGGCGATGATCTCCGTCGAGGAAGACGTAGGAAGAAGAAGGCCATGAGCAACCGTACTACGCACATAGCGAAGAATACACTTGACGCTGGAGAGGTGGCTGTCCTGCAGATCATGCAGGTGGAGGCAGGGTTGCTGCACCGCATATACCAGGTCCGGCCGAGTCATAGTCAGGTACTGAAGACCGCCAGCCAGACTTCGATACTCCGATGCATCAGACACGGGGCGGCCGGCGTCAGCGGCATCTTTCGGCGCCGTGTCAACCGGTGTAGAGACAAGATGACATTGGGACATGCCAGCGCGACGGAGCAAGTCTTCGGCGTACTGGGCTTGGTCGAGGAAGAAACCACACGAGGTATGCGTGACCCGGAAGCCGAGAAAGTAGTGCAGAGCACCCATGTCTGTCATGGCGAACTCTTGCTGAAGCCGGTCGACGATGGAGCGGAGAAGAGCCGTCGAGGAAGCCACAAGAACAATGCCATCCACATACAATAGTAGATGAGCCTGGTCGTCACCCCGCCAGAGCATGAACAGGGAGGCGTCGGAACGGGAAGCATCGAAGTCGATGGTGGTGGCGAAGGCGGCGAAGCTCTGAAACCATGCGCGGGAGCCTGCTTACGCCCGTACAGAGACATGGCAAGGCATCAGGCGTGGTGAGGACGAGAATCGTCAACGATGCCGGCCGGCTAATAGAAGTAGACTTTCTCGTCGAGGATGTCGTGGAGAAAAGCATTCTTCACGCCGAGCTGGTGCACGGGCCAGCCACGGGAACATGCTAAGGTAAGCACGATCCAGATCGTCGCCGGCTTGACCACCGGAGAGAAGGTTTCGCCGAAGTCGACACCGGGCCGTTGGGCGAAGCCACAGACCACCCAGCGAGCTTTGTAGCGCGCAAGGGAGCCATCGGCATTGGTCTTTTGCCTGAAAAACCACTTGCCGGTCAGAATGTTAGTGTGACGAGGACGCGAAACGAGAGTCCACGTCGAATTCGCCATGAGAGCATCGTACTCCGACAGCATAGCGGCATGCCAATTTGGATGAAAGAGAGCGGCGCGAACAGAGGCAGGTAGGGGAGATATGACGGTGGCGTGAAGGTTGGCGTAACGTGGGTTGGGTTGGCGGCCAAGCATGGGAAGCCGGGGAAGTGGGCTGCGTGGAGGGTGGGGATGGGTTTGGCTGTGGTGTAGTGGGCTGCATGGGGGAGCCAGGTGGCGACGGGGGAGGGGTTGGGTTGGGCGGTGCCCCAGCAGGATCGTCTTACGCCGGGGAAGGCGGATCGAGGGGAGAAAGAGGGGCGGATTCTGGGGAAGGAGATAGCGTTTTGAATGGAAAGATGGTTTCGACGAAGGTTACGTGGCACGAAAAAAGGATACGTCGGGAGAGAGGGTCATAGCAGCGATATCCTTTCCTTTCGTCAGGGTAGCCTAAGAAAATGCAAGCGACTGAGCGAGGCGCCAGTTTGTGGGGTGCAGTCGCAAGAAGATTGGGATAGCAAAGACAACCAAAAACCCGTAAGTGGCGTAAGTTAGGAACGTGCCCGAAGAGAAGATCGAAGGGGGTTGTGAGGAGTTTCGGTTTGCGGGGTCGCCGGTTGAGAAGATAAGTGGATGTGTCAAGAGCTTCAGCCCACCAGTGCGGAAGCATGGAGGCGTGCAAGAGAAGAGTGCGGACGCCATTGTTGAGGGTACGCAAGATACGTTCAGCCTTCCCATTCTGTTGAGAGGTGTACGGACATGTAAGGCGGAGAAGGGTGCCGTGAGATTCAAAGAGCGTGCGGTTGGCAAGGTTGTCAAATTCACGGCCATTATCGGTTTGAAACGCAAGAATGGGGTGTGAGAATTGAGTTTTGACGTAAGCGTAGAAGGTGGTGAGAAGATGGTGAACTTCGGACTTGCGGCGCACGGTAAATGTCTAAACGTAATGTGTATAATCATCGAGAATGACTAAGTAGTATTAATAACCAGATACACTTGAAAGAGTACTAGTCCACAAATCACAATGACACAGTTCAAAAGGAAAATTGGTATGAGAGGAAGAGGAACTAAACGGCAGTCTAGCATGTTTGCCGAGGCGACATGCATCACAATGAGACGCCGGAGTTTTATTGAAACTAAAATTGAAATAAGAAGATGCGTGAGCGAGAGAAGCGTCTCCGGGGTGGCCTAGGCGCTGGTGCCACAAAGTGGTGGTGACAGCGGCGGTGGTGACGCGGTGACGAGGCGGCGTGAAGGTGTAGAGATCGCCGGGAGAATCACATCGGAGAAGCACCGTCTTGGTTCCCAGATCCTTAATAGAAAAACCATGAGGGTCAAATTCAACCGAAACGGAATTGTCACGCGTAAAAGCACGAACAGATACAAGATTTTGGATAAGGTATGGAGAAATAAGAATTTCGAGAAGGGAGAGGGGGCGGGAGGGGGTACGGAAGGAAGTGGAACCGACGCTGGTGATGCGCAGGGAGGCACCATTACCGACGACGATGGAGGTAGGAGAGGAAGGATGGGGTGGGGAGAAAGGAATACCAGATCCGGATCCCATGTGGGAGGACGCACCGCTATCGAAGATCCATTCTCCGCCAGGTGCAGTAGGTGGATGCAGCGCCATTTGGTTTAGGCCGGCGATGAGGGTCGCCTGATCCCACTGCGGGGACAGCGTGGTCCTGGCAGGATGCGCCTGGGGCAGAGCCCGAGCTGGAGGGCGGGCACCGAGGATGCCCTGGAAGGTGCCGGCGACCGTCGTAGGTGGGCGCGGGGTGGGAGGGAAGCCACCAAAGGCGATGCCCCCGCCGGAAGAGGAGCCGCCAGACCCGGATGAGGGGTTCGCCTTGCGCTTCTTCTGCCAGCCCCGATTGCCAGCGGAGCCAGCCTGGCCGCCGACGCCAGGTGGGTTGGGGCCGAGGAGTGCTGGAGGGAAGGATGGCGCGGCCGGTGCAGGCGACGGAGAACGGGCCGCGTAGAGAGTGCTGGTCTGGGCGAGAAGGGCCGAGCGGGCGGCGACGCGCGCCTGCCTACTAAGGCGCTACTCCTCCAGTTGCAGGAAGGCCCGGAGCTTGACGAAGGAGGGAAGGCGACCGCGCATCATGTGGGGAACGGCGTGCTTGAAACGCTCGTCGAGGCCACGCAGAACGTTGTGGACGAGGTCACGATCTTTGAGGCGATGGCCGAGGTCACGGAGAGTGTCAGCGTAGTGCTTGAGCCGTGACGTATAGTCGACGATGGAGAGATCGCTCTGAGTAAAGTTGTGAAACTCGTCGAGGAGGTAGGTGATCCCGGCGTCGCGATTGCTGCAGAAGAGGGAGCGAAGCGAGCGCCCGAGGCGGTACGACGTGGCCTTGCGCTCCTCGACGATCTCCAATGTTGAGGGAGTCACCGTGTCATTATACCAGGAGAGGATGGCGAAGTCGTTGAGCACCTAGTCGGAGGTGGCCTGCGCTTGCGAGCCGTCGACGTGGTCGGTGAGGCCGAACTTGGCGAGGGCGGCCAGGAACTGGGGGCGCCAGAGGCCGTAGTTTTCCTTCTCGTAGTCGAGAGTGACCAGAACATGATCACGGATGCGGAGGCCCTGGACTTGGGGAGTGGGGAGGGTTTGGGTGGTGACGGGGATCTCGAACTGCTCATTGGAGGCGGAGTCAGAGTCGTCGGAGGAGGAGCGCGCAGAGGAGGAACTCATGGCGCACGGAGGAGGAGAGAGTGGCAGCGGAAGAAGTGGATCTCAATGAAGCTGATACCATGCTGGAGTCACCACTAACTCACACCAGGCTAGCCTAAAGAATAGGACAACAGAGAATACACGTTCGCTAACAGAAGAGAGTGCCAGTGTGCCAGACCGTCGACCTGTTTATGAAAGCGGTGGAGAAGGTGGCCGCCCAGCGCAGCGTGGGGAGTGGCTCCGTCGATCTGTTTATGAAAGCGGTGGAGAAGGTGGTCTCAAAATATTTATCTTTATTAATGCTTGAAGCAATTTACACATGAAATACGAGCTTAAAACAGGGATTAAACACTCATATATTTCTCAAACAGTTTATACTAAAAAAGAAGTCGATCACGAAGCAAACAACACCGGTATATACTCACCGTAATAATAGATTTATGTTTCTCATATGATTTCATCTAGCCGCGTGCCGACCATCGTCTTGGTCTGGTCCGGGCTCATCTGCATGATTGTGTCGCTGCTCTGGGTCTACATCAGCCCGCCGGACGGTGCCAGGCCGCGTATTGGTGGATTCAGCTTCCCGTAGTGGTTGGCACTTGGCAGTTACCAAGATCATCTGAAGAAGTAGGCTGTTTCATGGAGCTCACTAAGCAGCTGAGCTCAACTGCTGCTTTACCAAGATATTAAGGCATGTTCTCGCTGTGCTATATCTAACTATTGTAACTGTGTACTGTGACTGGGGATGTACTTTCATGAGTCATGACCATTGTGTTGGAAATATGCCCTAGAGGCAATAATAAATTGGTTATTATTATATTTCCTTGTTCATGATAATCGTTTATTGTCCATGCTAGAATTGTATTGATAGGAAACTCAGATACATGTGTGGATACATAGACAAACACCATGTCCCTAGTAAGCCTCTAGATGACTAGCTCATTGATCAATAGATGGTTACGGTTTCCTGACCATGGACATTGGATGTCGTTGATAACGGGATCACATCATTAGGAGAATGATGTGATGGACAAGACCCAATCCTAAGCCTAGCACAGATCGTGTAGTTCGTATGCTAAAGCTTTTCTATATGTCAAGTATATTTTCCTTAGACCATGAGATTGTGCAACTCCCGGATACCGTAGGAATGCTTTGGGTGTACCAAACGTCACAACTTAACTGGGTGGCTATAAAGGTGCATTACAGGTATCTCCGAAAGTGTCTGTTGGGTTGGCACGAATCGAGACTGGGATTTGTCACTCCGTATGACGGAGAGGTATCTCTGGGCCCACTCGGTAGGACATCATCATAATGTGCACAATATGTGTTCAAGGAGTTGATCACGGGATGATGTGTTACGGAACGAGTAAAGAGACTTGCCGGTAACGAGATTGAGCAAGGTATCGGTATACCGACGATCGAATCTCGGGCAAGTGCTATACCGATAGACAAAGGGAAACGTATACGGGATTGATTGAATCCTTGACATCGTGGTTCATCCGATGAGATCATCGTGGAACATGTGGGAGCCAACATGGGTATCCAGATCCCGCTGTTGGTTATTGGCCGGAGAGTTGTCTCGGTCATGTCTACATGGTTCCCGAGCCCGTAGGGTCTACACACTTAAGGTTCGATGACGCTAGGGTTATAGGGAAAGTATGTACGCGGTTACCGAATGTTGTTCGGAGTCCCGGATGAGATCCCGGACGTCACGAGGAGTTCCGGAATGGTCCGGAGGTAAAGATTCATATATGGGAAGTCCTGTTTTGGTCACCGGAAAAGTTTTGGGCGATATCGGTAACGTACCGGGACCACCGGGAGGGTCCCGGGGGTCCACCAGGTGGGGCCACCAGCCCCAGAAGGCTGTGTGGATCAAGTGTGGGAGGGGACCAGCCCCAGGTGGGCTGGTGCGCCCCCCCACCAGGTCCAAGGCGCATGGAGAGTGGGAAGGGGGCAAACCCTAGGTCCAGATGGGCCTTAAGGCCCACCCTAGGGCGCCCCCTCTCTCTCCCCCCCTTTGGCCGCACCCTAGATGGGTTTGGGGGCTGCCGCCACCCCTAGGGAGGGAACCCTAGATGGGGGCGCAGCCCCTCCCCTTCCCCTATATATAGTGGGGGTTTTGGGGCTGCTAGACACACGAGAAAGTCTCCCTCTTGGCGCAGCCCTACCCCTCTCCCTCCTCGTCTCTTGCAGTGCTTGGCGAAGCCCTGCTGGAGTCCCGCGCTCCTCCACCACCACCACGCCGTCGTGCTACTGTCGGATGGAGTCTTCCCCAACCTCTCCCTCTCTCCTTGCTGGATCAAGGCGTGGGAGACGTCATCGGGCTGCACGTGTGTTGAACGCGGAGGCGCCGTTGTTCGGCGCTTAGATCGGAATCAACCGCGATCTGAATCGCAGCGCGTACGACTCCTTCATCCGCGTTCTTGCAACGCTTCCGCATCGCGATCTACAAGGGTATGTAGATCCACTCTCCTTTATGCTCGTTGCTAGATTACTCCATAGATAGATCTTGGTGACGCGTAGGAAAAATTTTGATTTTCTGCTACGATCCCCAACAGTGGTATCAGAGCCAGGTTTATGCGTAGTATCTTGCACGAGTAGAACACAAAGTAGTTGTGGGCGTAGATCATGTCAATTCTCTTGCCGTTACTAGTCTTATCTTGATTCGGCGGCATCGTGGGATGAAGCGGCCCGGACCGACCTTACACGTACTCTTACGTGAGACAGGTTCCACCGACTGACATGCACTAGTTGCATAAGGTGGCTAGCGGGTGTCTGTCTCTCCCACTTTAGTCGGATCGGATTCGATGAAAAGGGTCCTTATGAAGGGTAAATAGAAATTGGCATATCACGTTGTGGTTTTGGCGTAGGTAAGAAACGTTCTTGCTAGAAACCTATAGCAGCCACGTAAAAACATGCAACAACAATTAGAGGACGTCTAACTTGTTCTTGCAGCATGTGCCGTGTGATGTGATATGGCCAAAAGGATGTGATGAATGATATATATGTGATGTATGAGATTGATCATGTTCTTGTAATAGGAATCACGACTTGCATGTCGATGAGAATGACAACCGGCAGGAGCCATAGGAGTTGTCTTATTTATTGTATGACCTGCGTGTCACTGAATAACGCCATGTAATTACTTTACTTTATTGCTAAACGTTAGCCATAGTAGTAGAAGTAATGTATGGCGAGACGACTTCATGGAGACACGATGACGGAGATCATGATGATGGAGATCATGGTGTCATGCCGGTGACAATGATGATCATGGAGCCCCGAAGATGAAGATCAAAAGGAGCAAAATGATATTGGCCATATCATGTCACTATTTGATTGCATGTGATGTTTATCATGTTTTTCATCTTATTTGCTTAGAACGACGGTAGTGAATAAGATGATCTCTCACTAAAATTTCAAGAATTGTGTTCCCCCTAACTGTGCACCGTTGCTAAGGTTCGTTGTTCCGAAGCACCACGTGATGATCGGGTGTGATAGGTTCTAACGTTCGCATACAACGGGTGTAAGCCAGATTTACACACGCGATACACTTAGGGTTGACTTGACGAGCCTAGCATGTACAGACATGGCCTCGGAACACGGAAGACCGAAAGGTCGAACATGAGTCGTATAGAAGATACGATCAACATGAAGATGTTCACCGTTGATGACTAGTCCGTCTCACGTGATGATCGGACACGGCCTAGTCGATTCGGATCATGTATCACTTAGATGACTAGAGAGATGTCTATCTGAGTGGGAGTTCATTAGATGAACTTCATTGTCATGAACAATGGTCTAAGTTGTCTTCGCAAATTATGTTGTAGACCAATAACTGCGTTGTAGCTCCCTGTTTAATACGATCCTAGAGAAAGACTAAGTTGAAAGATAATGTAAGCAATGATGCGGACTGGGTCCGTAGTCCGAGGAGTGTCCTCACTGCTGCACAGAAAGCTTACGTCTTTGATGCACCGCTTGATGTGCAAACCCCTACAACATTGTCTGTGGATGTTGTGAACACCTGAGAGACACGTCCTGATGACTACTTGATAGTTTAGTGCACCATACTTTACGGCTTAGAATCGGGATTCCAATGACGTTTTGAACGCCATAGAACATATGAGATGTTCTAAGAGCTGAAATTGGGATTTCAGGCTCATGCCCGTGTTGAGAGGTATGAGACCTCTGACAAGTTCTTTTGCCAAAAAGATGGAGGAGAACAGCTCAACTAGTGAGCGTGTGCTCAGAATGTCTGGGTGCTAAAATCACTTGAACCAAGTGGGAGTTAATCTTCCAGGTGAGATAGTGGTTGACAGAATTCTCTAGACACTATCACCAAGCTACTAGAACTTCGTGATGAACTATGACATGCAAAGGATGGGGATGATCCCGGTGCTGTTAGCGGTTCTTAGTACCGCAAAAGTAGAAATCAAGAAGGAGCATCAAGTGTTGATGGTTTAACAAGACCACTGGTTTCAAAAAGGGGTAAGGGCTAGAAGGGAAACTTCATGAATGGCAAACCTGTTGTCGCTCTGATGAAGGAACCCATGGTTAAACCCAAACCTCGAGACTGAGTGCTTCTATTGTAAGGGGAACGGTCACATGGTAGCGGAACCACCCCAAATACATGGTAGATATGATAGCTGGCAACTTCAACAAAGTATATTTGATATACGTGTTATTGATGTGTACCTTAGTAGTACTCCTTGTAGCACCTGGGTATTGGATACCGGTTCAGTTGCTATTATTAGTGACTTGAAGCAAAAGCTACGGACTGAACGGAGACTAGCTAAGGGCGAGTTGACGATGTGTGTTGGAAGTGTTTCCAAGGTTGATAAGATCACCATCGCACACTCCCTCTATTTTCGAGATTAGTGTTGAACTTAGATAAATGTTATCGGGTGTCTACGTTGAGCATGAATATGATTAGATCATGTTCATTGCAATACGATTATTCATTTAAGTCAGAGAATAATGGTTATTCTGTTTACATGAATAATACCTTTATGGTCATGCACCCAATGGTTTGTTGAATCTCGATCATTGTAATACACATGATGATAATATTAATGCCAAAAGATGTAGAGTTAATAATGATAGTACCACTTTCTTGTGGCACTGCCGCTTAGGTCATTTTGGCATAAAATGCATGAAGAAACTCCATGCTGATGGATGTTTTGAGTCACTTGATTTTGAATCGCTTGACGCATGCGAGCCATGCCTCATGGGCAGGATGACTGAGATCCCGTTTTTAGGTACAATGAAACGGGCAAGTGACTTGTTGGAAATCATACATGCTGATGTATGTGATCCAATGAGAATTAAGGCGTGTGGTGGATATCGTTATTTTCTCATCTTCACTGATGATTTGAGTAGATATGGTATATTTACTTAATAAAGCAAAAGTCTGAAACGTTTGAAAGGTTCAAAAATTTCAAGAGTGAAGATTAAGAATCATCATAACAAGAAGATCATGTTCCTACGATCTGATCAAGGGGATATTATCTGAATTATGAGTTTGGCAATCACTTAAGACATTGTGGAATTGTTTCGCAGTTGAAGCCCCCTGGAACACCACAGCGTAATGGTGTGTCCGGACATCGTAATCGAACCTTATGAGATATGGTGCGATCTATGATGTATCTTACCGATCTACCGCTATTGTTTTGAGGTTATGCATTAGAGATAGCTGCATTCACTTTATATAGGGCACCATCTAAAGTCCGTTGAGACAACGCCGTATGAACTAAGGTCTGGCAAGAAACCAAAGTTGTCGTTTCTCAATGTTTGGGGCTGCGATACTTACGGCTTCAGCCGGAAAAAGCTCGAACCCAAAGCGGACAAATACATCTTCATAGGATACCCAAAGGTAACAGTTGGGTATACCTCCTATCTCAGATCCAAGGGCAAAAATGTTTGTCCCTAAGAATGGGTCCTTTCTCGAGAAGGAGTTTCTCTCGAAAGAATTGAGTGGGAGGAAGATAGAACTTGATGAGGTTGTCGAACCCTCACTTCAACCGGATAGTAGTGCAACACAGAAAGAGTTTTCTGTGGAACCTACGACAGTTGAAGAGGAAACTAATGATAGTGATCATGAAGCTCCAGATCAAGTTGCTATCGATCCTCGTAGGTCGACAAGGATATGTACTACTCCTGAGTGGTACGGTGATCCTGTCTTAGAGGTCATGTTGTTGGACAACGATGAACCTACGAACTATGGAGAAGCGATGGTGGGCCCATATTCCGACAAATGGTTAGAAACCGAGAAATCCGAGATAGGATCCATGTATCAAAACAAAGTATGGACTTTGGTGGACTTGCCTGATGATTGACAAGCCATTGAGATAAATGGATCTTTAAGAAGAAGACGGGCGTGGACGGTAATGTCACCGTCTATGAAGCTCGACTTGTGGCAAAGAGTTTTTCACAAGTTCAAGGAGTTGACTACGATGAGATTTTCTCACCCGTAGCGATGCTTAAGTCCGTCGGAATCATGTTAGCATTAGCTGCATTTATGAAATCTGGCAGATGGATGACAAAACAAGTTTCCTTACCAGTTTTTGTAAGGAAAGGTTGTATATGATACAATCAGAAAGGTTTTGTCGATCCCTGGATGCTAAAAGGTGTGCTAGCTCCAGAGATCCTTCTATGGACTAGAGCAAGCATCTCGGAGTCGGAATATATGCTTTGATGGAGTGATCAAAGTTTTTGGGTATGCAAAGTTTGTTAGAAACTTGTATTTGCAATAAAGTGAGTGGGAGCACTACAACATTTCTGATAAGTATATGTGAATGACATATTGTTGATCCGAAATGATGTAGAATTTCTGGAAAGCGTAAAGGGTTGTTTTGAAAGGAATTTTTCAAAGGAAGACCTGGATAAAGCTGCTTACATAATTGGGCATCAAGATCTATAGAGATAGATCAAGACGCCTGATGATACTTTCAAAAGAACACACACCTTGGCATGATTTTGAAGGAGTTCAAAATAGATCAGTCAAAGAAGGAGTTCTTACCTGAGTTGTAAGGTGTGAAGTTGAGTAAGACTCAAAGCTTGACCACGGCAGAAGAAAGAGGAAGGACGAAGGTCGTCCCCTATGCTTTTGTCATAGGCTCTATACGGTATGCCATGCTAAGTACCGCACCTGATGTGTGCCTTGCCACATGTCTGGCAAGAGGGTACAATGGTGATCCAGGAGTGGATCACTAGATAGTGGTCAAAATTATCCTTAGAGGAATAAGGAAATGTTTCTCGGTTATGGAGGTGATAAAGAGTTCGACGGAAACAGTTACGTCGATGCAAGCTTAACACCTATCCGGATAACTCTAAGTGGAGATACCGGATACGTATAATAGAGCAAAAGTTTGGAATAGCTCCAAGTGGAACGTGGTAGCAGCATCTACGATATGACATAAAGTTTTGCGAAGTACATAGGGATCTGAATGTTGCAGACCTGTTGACTACAACCTCTCTCACAAGCATAACATGATCAAACCCAGAACTCATCGAGTGTTAATCACATATTGATGTGAACTAGATTACTGACTCTAGTAAACTCTTTGGATGTTGGTCACATGGCGATGTGACCTGTGAGTGTTAATCACATGGCGATGTGAACTAGATTATTGACTCTAGTGCAAGTGGGAGACTGTTGGAAATATGCCCTAGAGGCAATAATAAATTGGTTATTATTATATTTCCTTGTTCACGATAATCGTTTATTATCCATGCTAGAATTGTATTGATAGGAAACTCAGATACATGTGTGGATACATAGACAAACACCATGTCCCTAGTAAGCCTCTAGATGACTAGCTCGTTGATCAATAGATGGTTACGGTTTCCTGACCATGGACATTGGATGTCGTTGATAACGGGATCACATCATTAGGAGAATGATGTGATGGACAAGACCCAATCCTAAGCCTAGCACAGATCGTGTAGTTCGTATGCTAAAGCTTTTCTATATGTCAAGTATATTTTCCTTAGACCATGAGATTGTGCAACTCCCGGATACCGTAGGGATGCTTTGGGTGTACCAAACGTCACAACGTAACTGGGTGGCTATAAAGGTGCATTACAGGTATCTCCGAAAGTGTCTGTTGGGTTGGCACGAATCGAGACTGGGATTTGTCACTCCGTATGACGGAGAGGTATCTCTGGGCCCACTCGGTAGGACATCATCATAATGTGCACAATATGTGTTCAAGGAGTTGATCACGGGATGATGTGTTACGGAACGAGTAAAGAGACTTGCCGGTAACGAGATTGAGCAAGGTATCGGTATACCGACGATCGAATCTCGGGCAAGTGCTATACCGATAGACAAAGGGAAACGTATACGGGATTGATTGAATCCTTGACATCGTGGTTCATCCGATGAGATCATCGTGGAACATGTGGGAGCCAACATGGGTATCCAGATCCCGCTGTTGGTTATTGGCCGGAGAGTTGTCTCGGTCATGTCTACATGGTTCCCGAGCCCGTAGGGTCTACACACTTAAGGTTCGATGACGCTAGGGTTATAGGGAAAGTATGTACGCGGTTACCGAATGTTGTTCGGAGTCCCGAATGAGATCCCGGACGTCACGAGGAGTTCCGGAATGGTCCGGAGGTAAAGATTCATATATGGGAAGTCCTGTTTTGGTCACCGGAAAAGTTTCGGGCGATATCGGTAACGTACCGGGACCACCGGGAGGGTCCCGGGGGTCCACCAGGTGGGGCCACCAGCCCCAGAAGGCTGTGTGGACCAAGTGTGGGAGGGGACCAGCCCCAGGTGGGCTGGTGCGCCCCCCCCCCCACCAGGTCCAAGGCGCATGGAGAGTGGGAAGGGGGCAAACCCTAGGTCCAGATGGGCCTTAAGGCCCACCCTAGGGCGCCCCCTCTCTCCCCCCCCCCTTTGGCCGCACCCTAGATGGGTTTGGGGGCTGCCGCCACCCCTAGGGAGGGAACCCTAGATGGGGGCGCAGCCCCTCCCCTTGCCCTATATATAGTGGGGGTTTTGGGGCTGCTAGACACACGAGAAAGTCTCCCTCTTGGCGCAGCCCTACCCCTCTCCCTCCTCGTCTCTTGCAGTGCTTGGCGAAGCCCTGCTGGAGTCCCGCGCTCCTCCACCACCACCACGCCGTCGTGCTGCTGTCGGATGGAGTCTTCCCCAACCTCTCCCTCTCTCCTTGCTGGATCAAGGCATGGGAGACGTCATCGGGCTGCACGTGTGTTGAACGCGGAGGCGCCGTTGTTCGGCGCTTAGATCGGAATCAACCGCGATCTGAATCGCAGCGAGTACGACTCCTTCATCCGCGTTCTTGCAACGCTTCCGCATCGCGATCTACAAGGGTATGTAGATCCACTCTCCTTTATGCTCGTTGCTAGATTACTCCATAGATAGATCTTGGTGACGCGTAGGAAATTTTTTGATTTTCTGCTACGATCCCCAAGACATTGTTATACATGCGTGTTAGTGAGCTAGAAATCTCAAGAGGACATGGAGTTTTAGTAATTGTTGAATCAATGGCATTTTCAGTTATTGTTTTAACTGCACTGTGATCGGTTTTACTGCAGTAATATTGTTATTCTTCTAGATTAAGTGGTCTTGCCACCATTCAGGTGATTCAGAGTCATTGGTCACTTGTGATTTTGTGAATTCTCGAAGTAATTAAGAAGATCAAATCGTTAAGAAAAACAGATCATTCTCTCAATTTGGCATACTGCTGTGTATATAGTTAAAAGATCTATTTTGAATTGATTGATAAAGCAAAAAAGTTCATTTGTCACAAAACCAAACTGCTCGAAATCTTTATTGAAGCAACTTACACACGTAGCTTAAAACAGGGATCACGAAGCAAACAACACCGGTACATACTCACAGTAATATATCTTGAGATATGTACTCACTGTAATATTATATATTTTTGCGGAAAGTAGTAGATTTATGTTTCTTATAAGGGAAGATTGGTTTATTTCTGATGTTCCGGTGTTTGTTTAATTAGGCGTACTCGGCAGGGTGCGCGACCAGGTATGCCTCGACCATCTTGAACAGGTCGAGGTACCCCGCGGCGAGCGTCGCCTCGTCCTTCGCCGACAGCGCGCCGCCGCCGTCGAGCTTCTCGTACTCCACCCTGAGCTTCACCACACAAGCATCCTCCCCGGCAGCCTCGAGCTTCAGCTCCACCACCTGCGACTTGAGCTGGCCGCTCACCTTGCTGCCCTCCAGCACCTCCATCTTGATCACCCGGGCCGCGTTGTCGCGCGCCACCATGCGGCTCCTCGTCACGCCCAAGCCCGCAAGCTCCGCCGCCGCCGGGCTGAGCGTCATGGTGGAGACGCTGCCGGGTCCGCCGTCGCCCTCGACGTCCACGGCGTCGATGAAGCCCGGGCAGGCCTTGGGCAGGATGGTCATGTCCTCGCCGGAAAAGGCCGCCTTCCACATCCGCTCCGTCGACACCGCCAGGGTGCACTCCTCGGCGACGACACAGCCGGCGACCATCTTGTTATTGTCCTTCGGTCACTGGCTCGCTGCACACTAGCGCTCAAGGAAGTTGTTTCAAACTATTGAAGAGTGAACACTGGTGATGAGTGAGAGCAAGCAAGGGGCTGATTTATATAGAGTAAGCCCAAAAAAAGAATTTCACAGCAAGCAAAGGGCTTCAACTTGGACCGGAGACCACATGGTTGAACTCTGGGAGCATTCAGGCTGCTATTTCCTTCCCCAGCGTACTATTCAATCTTCTTTCCATGTGTTCAATCCTCATAAGCTGTTCAATCTTCTTCTTATGTATTCCTGTGTTGCTGACTATTCTCCAGCGTACTATTCTTCTTGTTGATGTAGACTGGGACTGAGCTGCGCTGAACATTGCATTGCTTATATATCAGACAAAAAAAGCTACACAAACGGACGGCTCCTCCTAATGATGGGCTGATCTGTCGTCTTTTAATTGGCAAAAGTAAACCGCTCCTCCTAATTAACCGGCCTTGTCTAAAAAATTTAATTAACCGGCCCCCTATTCTAACCGGTGGGGTGGGCGCCCAGGCTTGTACAACTCCGTATTATTCCATTGATGTAGCAAAGCCGCTTGCCAGACCAACCGACGCTCATTAGGAGCAACTAACTAAAGATTATCTTTTGCGGGTCTGCCCTAAGCCTTGTACAATGCAAGGTGCTTAGGAGAATTATTTAGCAAAATAAACCAAGCTTTTCCTAAGCATTAATGCTTATACCTATATGATGGATGCTTAATTAAACATCTACCTATGCAAATCTAGGCACCGGTGCTTCAGAAAAGCCGATTTATTTCTCTAAGCATCTTCCCTAAGCATATTGCATTGTACATGGCCTAAGAATCACTTTTTGTCTATGGAGGTCGCCAAATTGTGCGCCACATGAAAAATTCATCTGAATTTCAGTTATTTTTTGTTATTTTATGTGTTTTCAGATTTTTAGATGGTTTACTTTTTTGACTTATCAATTTCTACTTGGTTTCCCCTAGGTTTTGAAGGGATATTTTCTTATTTTTGTTGATATTTTTTTGAAAAGCAATGCTTTTTCGCAAAGAGGCACATCATATGCTTCTATGAGAAGCACATTTGTGCTTCTTGTAAAAAGGAAAAGCATTGTATGTGCTTCCAGGAGAAGCACATTACTTCTCGTGGAGGCATAAATTTAGTTCCGTGAGAAACACATCATGTGCTTTCCGTCACGGGAAGCACAAGCACATATGTGTTTCTCCTAGAAGCACAGATTTGCTTCTGCCAGAAGTACAACCCGTGCATCCATGAGAAACACATCTAAAAAAATGAAGAGGCACAGTTATGCTTCCACCAACTACACGCCTGTAGCCTGCCAATACACATGAGTCCAATGTGAGTCCACTGTTGCGTATGTAGGCGCGGTCATGCATGATAGGTATATAGTTTCTCCCAACCGGTTGCGAGCCATCGGACGCTACCTCTCCGATGGGTAGTTGAGACCCCCAGCCAATCGCAAGCCCCTCTCAATTCAGGAGTCCGATGGTGAGTTTGGCGTCCGCTATATGTTGGGAAACATAGTAGAAAATAAAAAAAATCCGCATTACGATCAACCAAGAACACTATAAAGATGCAATAATGTTTTGGATCAGGCGTTACCAACTCCGAGTTGCAGAAGAAGAAGACGAGTCGGTGTAAATCATACTTGAAGTTCCTCGAACTGTTGACGAATGATCCCTCGAACGGAAGACCGAAAGCACGTCCTCACTACAGATTGGAAGCGTATGGTCTTCACGATCCGACAGCGCTTCGTCGTCCAGAGATAACGGTCGTCGGTAATTAGAAGGAAGAGATTAGAACCAAATTGGGCTTCTAATTATAAGGATTAGACAATCTAGGTCTAGCTCTAATTAGATTAACCAGGATCAACTAGAACTTGAACTAGAACTAGAGGACTAGAGGAGGCTCCAAAAATTTGTATCAAAAAGGTGCCAATACCTCTAGTATATATAGGCAAAAAAACTCACATCTCGTGTCGCCCTCCTCCCGGGCTACCAGGGAGCACGCCTCTGTCGATGCCTAGGGTTCCCTCCCCCGCCGCGACTTCCCTCGCCACCGTCAACAAGAGCCCTAGGCAAAGCCCTTGTGGTGTTGGCGGCGGTAGGGATATCCT
Source organism: Secale cereale (assembly GCA_902687465.1). NCBI lineage: Eukaryota > Viridiplantae > Streptophyta > Magnoliopsida > Poales > Poaceae > Secale > Secale cereale. The sequence continues at coordinate 159,794,677 of LR738713.1, forward strand.
CTCGAGGCATGAGGGTCGGGGCATGCTACTTGTGAGCTGCTTTGAGATTTTCATCGAAGAGGAGAGAAGATGCAGTACATTAGAGATAAGTATTTCTCTCGGTGAGAACCAAGGTTTATCGAACCAATATGAGAATCTTGCAAAGCCTCGTGAATACCACTTGCACACACAAAAGCAAATACTTGCACCCAACACAGGTGCTACTTGTGAGCGGCGTTGGGATTTTTTTCGAAGAGGAGAGGAGATGCAGTACAGTAGATATTAATATTTCCCTCAGTGAGAACTAATGTATCAATTTAGTACGAGAATCACGCAAAGCCTCGTGAACAACACCTACATACAGAAAAGCAAATACTTGCATCCAACACGGGCAAGAGGGTTGCCAATCCCCTTGAGCTCGTTACTCGCAAGGATTAAATCTCATAGTGGTAGATACATAAATTGCAAAACAAAATAAAAATAATAAAATTGCAGCAAGGATATTTTTGGATTATATATACATGTCGAAGTATCAAGTGAAAACTTGACTTCAGTGAAAATCTGGAAACTTAAATCCCACCCCGTTGGATCTGTAGCGAACGGCATCAACTCAAGGGCGGAGCTCCCAGCAGCAACTTAAACACACATTAGCACAAAACCCACTCTCTTATTCGCCATGTAGGGCCAAGGTCCTTGACTGTTCGTGATATGGATTCGTCTTCAATCCTGTTATGCGTCCCAATGGAGCCTCAACCGTACCGCCGGCTAGCCTTTGCCCTTCATCGGCTCCAACGGAACCTCCGCCGGCAGAGACTTCCCCTCCACTGATCTCGACGGGCTCCCCGTCGGCTACGACTCTCCCTCCATCGGTCACGTCTGGCACCATGACTTGCCTTTCGCTGATCACGATAGGGCTGCCATCGGCTGCTTCACGCCCTCTGCGGACCGTTACTGACTCTTTGGAGTACCCCCCACCACTACCCCTCGATCTTGATGGCCATGCCTCTATTCAGTCCCCTGACCTCCCCTTCTATTTGATTTGAGGAAAGCCGGTGCTTTTAATTTTGGTGTAGAACAAGATGAAATTAAGAGCTTCAGTGTTATCCTTTGACCTATTGAGGGCATGAAATTCATGTGGTATGAGCTTTTGAGATTTCTGTATCTCTGAATGTTTAAGTTTGAGAATTTTCTAGTGTTTGTATTGTGAATCCAAATGGTAGCAAATGTGTCATCTGAAGAGAATTGGCAACAATCACCAAACTAATTTACAAATTATGCAAATAACTGGCCATTAAACTCTCGCATTCACTATTTAATTGGGAGATGATTTGAGCCATTTTGTAGGTTCTTTTCTCCTGTAGAAATGAAACAACCCATCATGCAGAGTGTGCTTGTGATCTTTTAGGAATACAAAACTTTATTTGCTGAAAGCCTGCAAGCTTTTGATGCTTACTGCATTTCAGGAATATGAACTGCTCTTTGCTGCAAGCATGCAACCTTCCGATGCTTACTGCATTTTAAATTCTTAATATTACTAGAAAGTGCATTTTAAGTTTCCATCATTATTCAGATCCATACAAACAAGTCACTCCATTAGTAATATAGTATAAATTAAAGCAAGAAATCCCATTGAATCTTGAGTGGTAATACATCAACATTCAGCTACAAGTTTACAAAGGAGGAGCAACAAAGTCAGAGAGAAAAATCTGTATATCAAGAATTAGGAGGAGCTACAACTTCACACTGAATCAGATACTACCTACACGGAATTTACATGAATATCGCAGCACTATTTTGCTGGATGGGCTCCCTACACACACATACAAGACACGACCACCAGCGCCACTCGAGCCACTCGACTTCATCTTCGGAAACGGTGTAGCAAGAGCGTTCGGACCCCAGCTCGAGGTGAGCTTCAGCGCCTGGACCGCCACAGCTATGTGCCCCGCCAGCTGTAGTCGCCTCACCTCGCGAGCCCTCCCCGTCGTTGTGAGCTCTGTCTATGTCCGCCTCACCTCGCGAGCCGCCGCCGTCGTTGCGAGCTCTGTCTATGTCTGCCAAACCTCGGGACGTCTCCCGGCCGAGGGGAGCTTCGACGCTGTGGGTGCCTGCACCGCCGCCGCTAGGACTGCTGGCTCTGGCTGCATCGCCGCAGTAGCCGTCCCCATTTGGCAGCGCCGGCGCCTCGGCAGCCATCCGGCGTGGGGCGTCCCGGCGTCGCCGTGGGATAGGAACGGGAGGGGATAAGAGCATCTAGCCGTTAAAATCGTCGCCTTGGGGCGAACCAACCCTAACCGCGTGTTGGCTCGCCAGTCGCCGCCCTATGGTGCATTTTTGTTTTTTTAATTAATATCCGGCCCCACATTCGCACAAATAAAATGCACATTTAACTAAACTTCGACGAGTTCATCAAATATTTTACAAAAAGGAAAAAAAACACTACTAGACCCGCCGTCGCCCTCGCCCTTAGCGTTCCTCGCCGCCCGCCGCCCTGAAGTTCTACATGCCGAGGAGCCTGTAGAACTGTGTGTAGTTGCCGTCGTCGTCGTCGTCGCTTCCTCCTCTGCGGCGGCCATCCCTGCTGCTCCACTGCCCAGAGTCGCCGAGGCACGGCGGGTTGGACGGTCCGGGGGCATCCTCGTCCTCGTCGTTGTCGAGGCTGACCACGCCGTCCCCCCCCCCTCGCGCCCACTCCAGCGGGCGGCTATCTCCTCCAGGGCTCGGCGCTGCCGGACCATCTCGTCGTGGAGGTAGTCATCCCGCGCCCACTGTAGGCGACCTCGTCGGATATGCCGGACCGGGCAATGGCCTCGTACTCCGTGGGGAGGCCAGACTCCACCTTCAGCCCGACGAGCCGGGCAGAGGTGGAGGAGGACTCGGCGATGCGGACGCCGCAGCTGCGGGTGCGCCGGCTGATCGGCGTGTCCTGGGGCTCCGGCTTGACGGGAAGGAGGGAGGGAGAGCCGGACGCGCGGCCGGACGAGGAGGAGGACGCCGAGTCCATGCTTCTCGGCGTCCACGAGCTCCCACGCCGGCGGGAGAAGGTGGGGGCGCGGGGTACTCCAGCCTAGGCATGTTGACGCCCTCGATGTACTCGCGGACGGCCTCCAGCGTGCGACCGAGCACGCCCACCATCGGCGGCGCCCGTCGGTGTTGTAATCCCCGGAGGGCACGATGTCATTGGTGGCCTCGAGCTGCTCGGAGTGGCGATGCCGGAAGTACGGCTCCCACAGCGTGCTGTCGGGGGCGTACCTCGGCCCTTCTCTCACCGCCTAGAGCAGAGAGGAGTGGATGCGAGCGGTCTCCACACGCCTGGCCGCTCCAGTGGGCGGCGGTGGCACCGGGACCCCGCCGGCGCTGATACTCCATGTCCCGGGCACTCGCATGTTCGGTGGGACTGGATACTTGGCCTCATAGAGAAGTTGGGCCGGGCTTCGTCTAGGTGAAGGTGGCGGCGGCCGAAGCCGTTCGTCGCCGCGCCATTGCCTGGGTAGCGCTCGGCCATTGGGTGAAATGGAAATGGCAAGAAGAGAGGAGGAACGGGGTGTCAGCGGTGGAGAGTGATGGATGTGCGTGGCTCACCAGTGCGGGAGGAGGCGGCTTATATAGCTACAGCCGGGCGGCGCCAGCGTGGCCGCCGTGTGTACGTGTGGCCGGCGAGGGATGCGCGTTGCCGTGCCTTCACTGTGCCACCCGGGAGAGGCATCAATGGAGGATGACTAGCGCGGCAGTACGCGGTAGCTTTCGCATTGATTCCCCCACGAGAACCGAGGCAATGAGGACGACGAAGCGACGAGAACAGTCGAGTCGCTGCCAAGGAGGGCCCGCCGATTTTTGCGCCAAAAACGATTCGACCGGCATCCCCAAGCGCCCCCCCCAGTGCGCCGGGTTCGGCCTGGGTCCGCCGGCGTCAATTTCGGCTCGAGCCGACGTAAAAATGGCAATTTGGGGCGCGACTGGGCCGATTTTTCGACTCCGGCGGCCAAAAAATCGCAGGGGGAACCTTGTTGGGGCGCTGCTGGAGATGCTCAAGCCAATACCCAAAAACATGACAGCATTACTAGGAAGGAGGGGGTTTTGTGCTAATGTGTTTAAGTTGCTGGTGGGAGCTTCGCCCTTAAGTGGATGTCGTTCGCTACATATCCAACGGAGTGGGATCCAAGTTTCCAGATTTCACTGAAATCAAGTTTTCACTTGATACTTTGCATACATACACACACACATAACAGTATTCTGATCACGGAATGAGAATAATATTCTGATTACAACCTCACCTGCCTCACTAGTAGTACGTTGAACTTCTCTCAGAACTAGGTTGAACTTCCGCCAACATTGCCCAAACGAGGCTTGCGATATACCATTGGAAAGCTATGGACACCAATATCATGACCCAACTTAATTTTTTTTTAAAATGCAAGCGTTTTAAGAGTAGTTTCGAAAACCGTTTTTTAGTCACACAAAAAACGTGAATCGTATTGTCGATCGCATTTCTAAACCATTTATCGGAATGAGGCATATAATATGGAGTTGGAAAGCTGCTGCAAAACCGCTCGTTCCACATGTTGAATGATTTTCTCTAATTCCCTATGGTTAAAAAGTAATTTGGAAAAATATAAAATTTCACAAACCGAACAGCCGAGTTTGTATTTTTGATGTCATTTCTAAACGGCTAATCCAATTGAGGCATATGATATGGCATTGGAAAGCTTATGAAAATGCGCTTATTTTTCATGTTGAAAGTTTTTCCTAATTTTGAACGGTTTAAGAGTAATGTAGAAAACGGTACAAGTCCTACCGAGTTCGTATTTTCGAGCTTATTTTTTAACCGTGTGTCCGAATGCAGCAAATGATATGGCGTTGGTAAGCTTGAACAAATGCGAAACTTTTTGGTATGTATCTCCCAACTATTGAGGGTTCTAAGTCGGTTTCAAAAATGGCGAAAAACGTATTTTCTCTGTATTTTCTACAAACTTTATCGAAATGGGGCAAATAATATACCATTGAAAAGCTACGGAAAATGCGAAACGTTTTCATGTTGATGGTTTTCCCTAATTCCTAGCATTTTTCAAGTAATTGCAAAAATGGCGAGATCATTCGTTCTGCCTTTATCGCGAAACATATTCTTCGAAAATGCACCACGTGAAGAACCTGAACTTCTCGCCACGTGTACTTGAACTTCACTCTGTTCTTCACGTGCTTTTGTGGCTCGTAGCTCTCCATCCAGTCATCGAAATTGAGCAAGTGATATACCGATGGAAAGCTCCTGCAAACATGCAACTTCCCCGTGTTGATAATTTATCCATACTCGCGTCAGTTTTAAAAGTTTTCATCTGAAATTTATTCAGTGGAGTAGTTGAACTTCCTGCTGTTTTCACGTTGAACTTCTGTGATGTATTTTTGTTTGTAATTTACTCATTCATTCATCAGTGTTACACAAATGATATTCCTTTTGTACAAACCTCTCTCACAATATTTTTTTTAACTTTCTCCGACCGAGGACTTGAACTTATAACAACAAAAAATTTGGACCATGCCTTTTAATTCATTTTCCTTATTGAAACACACACCATGTAGTACATGAAGTTTTTCCATTTTATAATTTGATTTTTTTTTTCTTTTCGAAATCAAATTGCTACCAAATAATAACTGAACTTCTTTTGTGGATCGATAGAATTATTTAAAATGCAAAAAAACATTTTATTTTTTGTGTTTTTGAACATTGAAATACAAGGTGAACCTCTCTCGCAAGAATTTTTGAACTTTCTCGGGCCGATCATTTGAACTTCTAGCAACAAAACTTTTAGCCTTTGATTTTTCATTTTTTTCGTACCAAATGCACACCGTGTAATATGTGAACTTCTGGTAGTAATCAACCCGAACTTCTCTCGGTCACGTGAAAATATCTGAGTTTTTTATAGGCATTGAACCGCTCTATCTTTTTTATTTGAACTTCATTGTATATTTTGTAGAATATGAAAATTGGAGTTTTTTCAGAAACATCGTACTTCTTCATATTTTCGAATTGAACGTGTGGTTCAATTTTTCAATCTGACAGCAAGTTTTTATTTGAACTTCTAGCTCAATTTTTTTTCGAATTTCTTTTTTTTAAATAATAATACATGAAGTTAGAATAGTTATTGAATTTTTTTGCGTCCTATATATTTAAGTGATCTTTTCCTATAAAACATGATATTTTCTTTGTCTTCGAACTATTTCAATTTTTGCAATAGTACGGCGAGAGAAAATTTGTTCTCATGGGCATTGCAACGAGAACCTTGAGAACATCAAATTGCAAGAAGAAGAAAAATCATACTTTTTCCTTTTGCACAAACTACTATACAAAGAATTATCACACTTCACAAAGGTCATTTAACCACAAAATTGTTGGCACACAGACTTGCAAACAAGAGGTGTGCCATATTTTTTAGGAACACCAAGTTTGAATCATAAACTAAAGAGTATACTAATCAAATTGTTTTAAGTACACCCAAGAGTCCATAAGCTTTTCAGATAACAACATGTTGCTTCAGAAATTACAATCATGAAGAAGTTAAGAAACAAAAAACAAAAGGAAAAAACATGTCTGAATGCGCTTAAAAACATCTCTGCTTTCATCCACATCACTTTGTACTTCAGTCTTCCTTCAAACTGTGTGATCTGCTGCTGCAAAATAGGATGAGTAATACTGGAGGTTCTACACCATCATGTAATGTAGTTTTTCCATCCGGTAGGGGAGGAGGGAGCAGCAGAAGGAAGAAGGTCAGCACCCGTGCAGAGAGAAGGCCATCTTTGGTCTAAGATGAACGTCGGGAAGAGGATGGCCGGCGACACACGAGGGGAAAGAATAAAACTTCTGTACATATCGACCAAGATTTTTTTAGATACATACCACATGATAAACAACACAATATTGTTTTTGATACAGAGAAGGTTCATTCACACCTATACCTAAACAAAGCATAAATCCCAAATCTGATACAATTAACGGACATACACAAATAAAAAAATAGGTCAAATCATCAGTATTAGTGAGGAAAGAAGTGAAGTGCCGAGGCCAACAAGAAGATAGGGATATACAACACGAAGAAGCCAATAGGATGAATGAATTCAATTCAAATTAATTGAGTGAGGGAAGTGTTGGGGAACGTAGTATTTCAAAAAAAAAATCCTACGATCACGCAAGATCTATCTAGGAGAACCATAGCAACGAGTGGGAGAGTGTGTCCACGTACCCTTGTAGACTGAAAGCGGAAGCGTTTAGTAACACGATTGATGTAGTCGAATGTCTTCGCGATCCAAAAGATCAAGCACCGAACGCACGGCACCTCCTCGTTCAGCACACGTTCAGTTCGATGACGTCCCACGAACTCTTGATCCAGTTGAGGTGGAGGGAGAGTTCCGTCAGCACGATGGCGTCGTGACGGTGATGATGAAGTTACCGGCGCACGGCTTCGCCTAAGCACTACGACGATATGACTGAGGTGTGTAACTTTGAGGGGGGCACCGCACACGGCTAAGAAATCAACTCGTGTGTCTATGGGGTGCCCCTTGGCCACGTATATAAAGGAGGGGAGGAGGAGGGGGCGTCCCTCTCTATGGCGCGCCCAAGGGGGAGTCCTACTCCCACTAGGAGTAGGTTTGCCCTTTCCTAGTAGGAGTAGGAGAAGAAGTGTGACACTCCGAGACCGGTGCGCCAGGTGTCAGCCAGTTATTCGTCGTCGTTGCCATGTCATCTGCTTTGCCTGTTGCATCTTTGCCTTGTCATCATGTGAATTGCATCATCATGTTTTAAAACTTGCATCCGCCCGAGTTCGCCCGTCCTTTCCGTTGTCCGTTCTGAGCCCAGACACAGTTGCACGAGCCCGCGGCACCTCCGAATATTTATTTTATGAGTGACTGGGAAATGTTCTCGGAATGGGATGAAACTTGTCGTGTGGTCTTATTATAGTATAGACAGGCCGCCTGCCAAATTTCATCGAATTCGGAGTCCGTTTGATAGCCCAACGGATATATATAGCGACACTAGTTGCCGGTTAATTCGTCGGACGTTTTTGGTCTCCGAAAACCCTCGCGGGCCTCTTCTCTTCTCTCCCCACAACCTCTCCTACACAACCCACTTCCTCCACCTAGGCCCATCCTACCCCCCCTCTGGACCGGTGCCGTCCGATCGAGATCGGAGGGCTAAAAAACAACCCCAAACCCTAATCCTAGGCCCCCTACCTATTTAAACCCCTCCCCTTCCATTTTGGGCAGCCCTAGCTCCTCTAACCCTCCCCTAACCTCCAGCCCCCAAATTCCCCTCGAAATCCACGCCACCATCAGCCTCCTACCGCATCTCCCTTGGAATCCGGCGCCGGCCACCACGTCGTCGACACGTGGCAGCCAGCCGTTGGCCCCATCGCCACCTGCAGCGCCCTCTAGCCAACGGGGGAGCGCCACCTCCCGCTCTAGCCCCGCCGGGGCCCATCCGTGGCCCGCTCGGCCGGGACTCCGCCGCCGCTCCCGAGCCCGAGCACCCAGCACCTCTCGTTCCTCGCTTCGATCTGGATCGAGGGGAGGAGCCCCTCGACCCGACCCCGCCGTCCGTCATGTGCCCCTCCGCCTCGCCGGCAACCTCGCCAGGCCTGAGCCGTCGTGCCCTCCCTTCTCCTTGTCCAGCTCTCCCTCTCTCACGAACCCTCTCTCTCTTTCTCATGGCTCTTCAGGAACGCCGCCGCCGCTTCAGCCGGCGCCCTTGGGCTCGCCGATCTCGACGTCGCCGCCGGGAACGGAAGACGGCCATCGGATCCGGCCTGTTGGCGCCCTTCCTCGGCCTCCTCCTTGCCTCACGACCCCCCTTGTGCCCCACCTCGCCAAGTCGCCACCATGGCTTCCTGCCTCGTCCTGGCGCATGAGGAGGACGACGGCGCTGCGTGGTAGCACGTGGGCCGCAGCTGGCCGAGTCCGTCTCCACCGATGGGCCTTAGCCCACTAGGTGAGGCCCGCCCGAGCGCCTCCTTTTTTTCCTTCCTGATGGGCCAGCCACTTTCGGCCCAGTGTTTTTTTTACTGTTTGCGTTTTGTTTTTTTCACTAAGTCCCTGAGTATATGTAATTAAGTGTGCATGTTTGCATATTGATAACTTTTTGTGTGTATGTCCAAATTGAGTGTATAATATGTCAAAATGATCGTTGTGATATGCTCTTCATCTTGCTCCATTGTGGCATGCTTATTTGAGATCATCTTGATGCCCTAATCTCTGTTGGAAGAGTGCTATATGTTTAAAACTGTTGTTAACTGTAATTTTGCTAGCATGTTTGAGATGTGATAACTTTGTGCATGTTTATCCAAATGAAGCATATGATATGTCAAAATGTTCATTGTGAAGTGCTCTACATGATGGTTGCTGTAGCATTCATGTTAAGTGTCATATTGCCATGATAATCTCTGTTGCAAAAGTGCATGTGGCTATTAAGTGCTGAAACTTGTTATGAGATGCTGATTTGACTTGCTCATTGCTATTGGCGTGTTTATCTTCATGCCACATGTCAATATGTTTTAGAAGCACAATCATATGGTCTTTGCTGTGGTGAAATCCATTTTCCATGACATGCCTTGAGGTGACTTAAACAAGCTTTTCAACATGACATGCCAATGTTGTTGTTTTATACTTACTGAAAAAACTGCTAAGTCTGGAATCTATTAAACCTGATGCCATATTTGCTTGATGCCCTAGTCAAATCCATGCATGTCTTAGTATGTCAAATGATCATGTTTTGTTGTCCATGTTATTGTCTATCCATCCATGCCACTTTTTATCATGTTTTGGTGCTGTAGCATATATATACCTTCCTCCAAACACTACTGGAATCTGGCACTTTGCCATCTGCCATGGCAGTTGGCAAAGGCATGGTCTGCGGATGGCAAAGGCTTTTCCATCAGCCAGCAGATGGCAAACAGTTTGTCTGAATTCCAGTGGGCAAAGGCTTCTTTGCCATCTGCTGGCTGATGGCAAAGAGCATGCGCCTTTGCCATCAGCTGGCAGATGGCAAAGCCTCTTAATGGGGTTAGCCCCTTTAGAAGGATAATGTCATACTTTGCCACCAGCCAGCAGATGGCAAAGGTTGCATACTTTGCCATCAGCCAGCTGATGGCAAAGAGCTTTGCCATCTGCTGGCAGATGGCAAAGAACCCAAATAGGCCAGTCCAAATTTTTTTCTCTGGATGACACGTGGTTTCTTTGCCATCTGCCAGCTGATGGCAAAGCTCTTTGCCATCTGCCAGCAGATGGCAAAGTGTCTATATTGCCCCAATTAATTTTGTTTTTCTTATATCAATTCATTTTCACAGAAAATCAAACACAAATATATTTAATTGACCAATATAGCATATTCAACACATATTATCAATAGTCATGAACACATATATATATCCAACACATGTTACCAATAGTAGCAAGTTTCATCCGTACATATACATAGTTTCATCAATATTACACAGTTTCATCCATAGGTAGCAAGTTTCACAAGGTCAAAACAAAAACTAAATACAAGCACTCCATCAACCCAAGCTTCCGTGATCTTAAGCAAATCTGTAAAATGGGAAAGAAGAAAGTTAGAAGAAGAAGACTAGAAGAAAAAGATTATTATGATGCAACTAAAATGTGAAGATTATTATGATGCAACTTATATCTGTAAAATAGGTCAATATCCGTGCATTTTCTTTCTTTCTTACATGTTATGTCACTTGAGTAAGACTTGGTTAAGTCTCTAGCTACATCCTTAGACTAATGACACTTGTGTGGTCAAATGACATATTTGGCATAGAAACATGCTGGCTGGAAACCTATAAGCAAACCAAGACTGTTGACAAGGAAAACGTAAAGCACACTCACATTTTTGTGCTGTTTTCTTCTAGGATGATAAGATTACTAGCAAGACATATATAAACATATAATCTAGACTGGGGTATAGGCATCCATACTGATTGTCCATGGCCCATATAGGCCGAATAGAAATTGAGAGAAAAGAGTAAAATAATTGCAAATAAAAATAAAAATACACTGATATCTGACAGGAAAAAAATGTGGCCTAATGTGACAATACAAGCATGGCATCTTCATCGGCTGGAATACAAGTCATAAAGCATTTCTACACACCCAATTGCTCGAATGGGAAGCGCCATGTGGCATCACTGATCTCTTCTTTCATCCTCAGCTCATCCAAATCAGTAAAGTTACTATGATTTAATAAAGTTGGAAACGAAAAGGAAACACTGTACTGGAGGAACAAAATTTAGACAATTTGGTAATTTGGTAACGGATTAGCGATATGTAAACAACAAGGGTGAATTGCCAATATTAAACTGGGAAGAAGTATGGGATTCTTCATGACTTGTTGAGGTTCAAGGATATACCAAGCTAATAATGATTAGAGAGGGTGAATGTCGATCCAATTATCGAACATTAAGAAGCAGCAGATTACTCCTAGTTCAATCCACTCCCGTATTCAGATTAACACTAAATGAAAAACGAATTCCTAATTAAGATATAACAACTGAGAAAAAAAATATAATAACCATGAAACAGTTCGTCATCTTCGGTTGTACCTGGGAGGGCGGTGATACAAGAAATAAGAAAACAAGTGACAAGAAATCGAGAATCTGCTGAATCAAGTGCCAAGAAGGCTTCAGCTACTTCCAGCAGCAAGGCATAGTTAAAAGGGCTGTGTCTTGTTTATACTTCTCTTGAGTGGAACGTGTTTGCACTTGTGTATTGTTCAAATTGACAAAAAAAAGGGAGAGAAGATGGAGACCTTACCAGAGAGAAGGCGACAGTCGTCGTCGACTCGTCATCGCTGGCTGCACCTTGTCCTTGCTCGTCGTAGTCACTATTCCTCAGCATTTCTTGTGCCACCACTCCCTCTGTCCCTCGGCTCTTCACAATCTTGTAGTTTACTAACTTCAGAACCACAATAAGGATGAACCATTAGCAATATTAAGAAGGTTCCTGTTGTAGATTTACCAATGCCAAATACACAATAAGAAGGAAATAAAAGGAAATACAAGGTACTTCTGAGGCTATCTGCAAGCTATGGTTAGGGACTGATCTTGGACAGCTTGTTGCTATATCTTGTTTCATGTGTATGTGTTGAACCGTTGCTCCGTTTTGAGTGTGCCCTATATCAAACTTGTGTGATTTTGCATGTAGAAGCATAATATCATGTTGTGTTACCTATTTGGAGTGTGTTTTCTTGATGTTTGGGTGCATCTTGCATCGATGACATGCTTGTCTTGTTTTGCTCATATCTTCTAGGCGGTAGCTCCGAATTAAACAAACTTTATAAGAAACTTGACTAGAATTTCGAGTAGATCATCTTGGTGCATGTTAAATTGCTGTTTAACAACTTTAACTTAAGGTTTGTTCAGATCTGGACCAATTTCAAAACGTGCATATGAGGACTTAGCGGATTTGTTATATGTTGGTTTCGGCCTCATTTAAACTTATCGGTTTGTGTTGTTCTTGTGTGCATCATCCCTTGCCATGTTTTTAATCATATAGACTTGTCTTGCTTCATACTTGTTTGAGCATCTTGTCGTGTTCTTGTGTTGTGTGTTTACCATGTTGTGTGCTTTCTTCTCGCTGGTTCTTTTCCGTTGCGATCATGAGGATTTGTTCGTATACATGTGGTTCGTCTTCGTCTTCTTCATGGACTCATTCTTCTTCCTCGCGGGATCTCAGGCAAGATGACCATCACCTTGGATACCTTTACTATCATTGCCATGCTTAGTTGTCTCAATGCTATCGTTATGTGTCGCGCTACCCATCATTTATTGTTAGCCTCTCCTTGTTGCCATGAAACCTCTAACCTTTGACACCTTCCCAGCAAAACCGTTGTTTGGCTATGTTACCCGCTTGCTCAGCCCCTCTTATAGCGTTGCTAGTTGCAGGCGAAGACGAAGATTGATCCATGTTGGAGCTTGATGTTTTGGGAATATCACAATATCTATTATTATTATTAACACACCTATATACTTGGCAATGGGTGGAAGGCTTGGCCTTTTGCTCGGTGTTTTGTTCCACTCAAGCCACCTTAGGAGAAGAATAAACGGGCGTTATGTTCCTTGATTTTGCGTTCCTTACACGGTTGGGTATATGGGGACCCCTTGACACTTCGTCTTTGAATAAAACTCCTCCAGCAAGACCCAACTTTGGTTTTACATTTGCCTAATAACTAAAATTTGAATAGGGACTAGATATCCCAAGGACTCTTAGGATGTGTTTGGTTGTAGGGATATCCTCCTAGGGACAGGGATAACCCCTTTTTGTTGTGGTTATCATCCGTTTGGATCTGGGGCGAGGAGGGACAGAGGCAGCCAGATGCCAGGAATATTCGGTAAAAAAGGGGCTGTGGTCAGCCGCCAAAAAGTGGCGGGTGGTGGCAACCACCCCGCGTGCGCATCGCGGCACTCGCATGCGAACCGTTTTCTCCAACTGACTCGCGCTCACCTCCCAGAACTTCCCTCCATTACTCTCTCCTCTCTCTTCCGTGAACGCCGGCGGCGCGGCTCGATCTCGACGAGGGCGTCGGCTGGGTGCTTGAGGAGTCGCGTGCGGCCGACGATTGAGGGTGGTGTGGCGGCTACGTGCATGGAGCTGGATCTTCCTGCTGCTGTATTTCTGCTGTTATATGCACAACGTGCGTGCTGTATGTTTTGCTGCTGTATTTCCGGCCGCCGTAGTGTTGTATATCTCCTGCCACCGATGAAATGGAACGTGTGTATGTTGCTGTATGCACGGTTGTGTTCGTGGTGTTGAGGCGTGCTTGATGTGTGGTGTGCGTGCGTGCATGATGTGGATGGTGCTTGTGTGTGTCCACTCATGTACTGCTGATCTATGCCGATGGATATTCCTTTTCATGGAAAAAAGTGCAAATTATGAAGTAATCTCATCAACTCAGTCAAAAAAGTCAACACACCCAAGCCATGTTTCATCCTTCCAACCAAACAAAACAAGGGCTAACCTCACTCACCCAACCAAACTGAAAAAGGGTTATCCCTAGCCATGTGGTTGGGGATACCCACAACCACCCTATGCTATCCCTCAAACCAAACACATCCATAATCAACCCCCGGGCCAGTGCTCCTCATGAGTGTTCGTCCAAACCTGTCGACCGCCGGTGACCGCCAGGGGCAACTCTGGTATTTGGCCTACCGGAAGTTTGGACAATCCGGACGTGGCCTGAGACGAGATACGCGCGGCTACTATCAGGGTGTCGGCACGCCGGGAGGTCTTGCTGGACTTGTTTTACCATTGTCGAAATGTCTTGTGCACTGGGAATTCCGAGTCTGACCGGGCCTTCCCTAAGATAAGGGGTAATATTATTATTATCTCCGCTGATCGTGAGAGCTTGTGATGGGCTAAGTTGGGACACCCCTGCAGGGTTATGATCTTTCGAAAGCCGTGCCCGCGGTTATGTGGCATATTGGAATTTGTTAATGTCTGGTTGTAGAAAACTTGTCAGAGGATCCGAAGTAAAACACACAACTGTGTGAGTAACCGTGACTGTCTCTTTTCACTTTGAGGAGAGAACACGGTGGGGTTATGTTTGACTCATAGGTAGTTCAGGATCTTTAGCGATCACTACTAGTTTGCGACCGTTTGCGTAGATGCTCATCTTATTCTTGTACTCGTAAGTTAGCCACCATATTATGCTTAGCCGCTGCTGCAACCTCACCACTTTACCTCTTCCCACCCCTTTAAGCTTTGCTAGTCTTGATACCCATGGTTATGGGATTCCTGAGTCCTCGTGGCTCATAGATACTACAACAACAATTTTGAGGTGCAGGTTTCCGATGACTCGACGTGAGAGCGATGTTCTTTTGTTGGAGTTTGATACGTCCAAAACGTATCTATAATTTCTGCTTGCTCCATGCCTCTTTTGGGTGATATTGCTATGATATTTATACACTTCCATACACTTTTGATCATATTTGGACTAACATATTAACTCAGTGCACCCCAGTGCCAGTTTCTGTTTTCGGCTGTTTTTGTATTTCAGGTTTTCACATTACGAGAACTGTCAGGAAAAATCCAGAAAAAATATATAAAAAATCAGCGTTCCAGGAGCTACCGTGCGGCCAAAGTGCAGCCGGGGGGGACCCACAGGGGCTCCAGGCGCCCTGTGGGCGCGGCCTGAAGGAAATATGCCCTAGAGGCAATAATAAAGATGTTATTTGTATTTCCTTATATCATGATAAATGTCTTTTATTCATGCTAGAATTGTATTAACCGGAAACTTAGTACATGTGTGGATACATAGACAAAACAGTATGTCCCTAGTATGCCTCTACTAGACTAGCTCATTGATCAAAGATTGTTATGTTTCCTAGCCATAGACATGAGTTGTCATTTGATCAACGGGATCACATCATTAGGAGAATGATGTGATGGACAAGACCCATCCGTTAGCATAGCACTATGATCGTTTAGTTTTACTGCTATTGCTTTCTTCATGACTTATACATGTTCCTATGACTATGAGATTTTGCAACTCCCGAATACCGTGGGAACATCTTGTGTGCTATCAAACGTCACAACGTAACTGGGTGATCATAAAAATGCTCTACAGGTGTCTCCGAAAGTATTCGTGGTGTTGGCATAGATCAAGATTAGGATTTGTCACTCCGAGTGTCGGAGAGGTATCTCTGGGCCCTCTCGGTAACACACATCACAATAAGCCTTGCAAGCAAAAGACCCATGAGTTAGTCACGAGATGATGTGTTACGAAACGAGTAAAGAGACTTGCCGGTAACGAGATTGAACTAGGTATGGAGATACCAACGATCTAATCTCGGGCAAGTAACATACCAATGACAAAAGGAACAACGTATGTTGTTATGCGGTTTTGACCGATAAAAGATCTTCGTAGAATATGTAGGAGGCAATATGAACATCCAGGTTCCGCTATTGGTTATTGACCGGAGATGAGTCTCGGTCATGTCTACATAGTTCTCGAACCCGTAGGGTCCGCACGCTTAACGTTTGATGACGATCGGTATTATGAGTTTATGAGTTTTGATGTACCGAAGGTAGTTCGGAGTCCCGGATGAGATCACGGACATGACGAGGAGTCTCGGAATGTCCGAGACATAAAGATTGATATATTAGACAACTATATTCGGACACCGGAAGTGTTTCGGAAAAGTTTCGGATTTAACGGGATTGCCGGAGGGGGTTACCGGAACCCCCTACGAAAGGGGATGGTCCATAGTGGGCCTTAAGGAAAGGAGAGAGGCAGCCCATAGAGGCTGGCCGGCGCCCCACCTAGGGATCCTAGTTGGACTAGGATTGGGGGGGCGCCACCTCTCCCTCTTTTCCTTTTCCCTCTCTTCCTTCTTTGGTAGTTCCTACTAGGAATAGGATTGCAATCCTATTCCTAGTAGGATTGCACCCTAGCCACACCATAGGAGGGCCGGCCGGCCTCCCCCCTTGCTCCTTTATATACGGGGGCAGGGGGCACCCAAAGACACACAAGTTGAATTGTTCCAGCCGTGTGCGGTGCCCCCCTCCACAGAAACACACCTCGGTCATACCGTTGCAGTGCTTAGGCGAAGCCCTGCGTCGGTGAATACATCATATCCGTCAACACGCCGTCGTGCTGACGAAACTCTCCCATGAAGCTCAACTGGATCAAGAGCTCGTGGGACGTCATCAAGCTGAACGTGTGCTAACGCGGAGGTCCCGTACGTTCGGTGCTTGATCGGTTGAATCGCGAAGAAGTTCGACTACATCAACCGCGTCACTTGACGCTTCCGCTTTCGGTCTACGAGGGTACGTAGACACACTCTTCCCTCTCGTTGCTATGCATCTGGTAGATAGATCTTGCGTGATCGTAGGAAAATTTTAAAATACTACATTCCCCAACAGTGGCATCATGAGCCAGGTCTATGCGTAGATGATATGCACGAGTAGAACACAATGAGTTGTGGGCGATACTAGTCATACTGCTTACCAGCATGTCATACTTTGCTTCGGCGGTATTGTGAGATGAAGCGGCCCGGACTGACATTACGCGTACGCTTACGCGAGACTGGTTTCACCTTTACGAGCACTCGTTGCTTAAAGGTGACTGGCGGGTGTCTGTCTCTCTCACTTTAGCTGAATCAAGTGTGGCTACGCTCGGTCCTTGTGAAGGTTAAAATAGCACATACTTGACGAAACATCGTTGTGGTTTTGTATGCGTAGGTAAGAACGGTTCTTGCTAAGCCCGTAGCAGCCACGTAAAACTTGCAACAGCAAAGTAGAGGATGTCTAACTTGTTTTTGCAGGGCATGTTGTGATGTGATATGGTCAAGACATGATGAGTTATACGGTTTTGTATGAGATGATCATGTTTTGTAATGTTATCGGCAACTGGCAGGAGCCATATGGTTGTCGCTTTATTGTATGAAATTCAATCGCCATTTAATTGCTTTACTTTATCACTAAGCGGTAGCGATAGTCGTAGAAGCAATAGTTGGCGAGACGACAACGATGCTACGATGGAGATCAAGGTGTCGCGCCGGTGACGAAGGTGATCATGAAGGTGCTTTGGAGATGGAGATCAAAAGCACAAGATGATGATGGCCATATCATGTCACATAATTTGATTGCATGTGATGTTTATCTTATTATGCTTCTTATTTTGCTTAGAACGACGGTAGCATTATAAGATGATCCCTTACTAAATTTCAAGGTATAAGTGTTCTCCCTGAGTATGCACCGTTGCGAAAGTTCGTCGTGCCGAGACACCACGTGATGATCGGGTGTGATAAGCTCTACGTTCAAATACAACGGGTGTAAGCCAGTATTTGCACACGCAGAATACTCGGGTTAAACTTGACGAGCCTGGCATATGCAGATATGGCCTCGGAACACTGGAGACCGAAAGGTCGAGCGTGAATCATATAGTAGATATGATCAACATAAGATGTTCACCATTGAAACTACTCCATCTCACGTGATGATCGGACATGGTTTAGTTGATTTGGATCACGTGATCATTTAGATGACCGGAGGGATGTCTATCTAAGTGGGAGTTCTTTAAATTAATATGATTAAATTGAACTTTAATTTATCATGAACTTAGTCCTGATAGTTTTTGCATATCTATGTTGTTGTAGATCAATGGCCCGTGCTACCGTTCCTTTGAATTTTAATGCATTCCTAGAGAAAGCTAAGTTGAAAGATGATGGTAGCAATTACACGGACTGGGTCCGTAACTTGAGGATTATCCTCATTGCTGCACAGAAGAATTATGTCCTTGAAGCACCGCTAGGTGACAAGCCCCCTCCCGCTAATGTAGACGCTTTGAACGTCTGGCAGTCGTGGTCTGATGACTACACGATAGTTCAGTGTGCCATGCTTTACGGCTTAGAACTGGGACTTCAACGATGTTTTGAACGTCATGGACCATATGAGATGTTTCAGGAGTTGAAGTTAATATTTCAAGAAAATGCCCGAATTGAGAAATATGAGATTTCCAATAAGTTCTACAACTGCAAGATGGAGGAGAATAGTTCTATCAGTGAACACTTGCTCAGAATGTCTGGGTACTACAATCATATGACTCAACTTGGTTGCAAAGTTGACGAGGATAGTTTTATTGATAGAGTTCTTCAATCACTGCCACCAAGCTATAAAGGCTTTGTGATGAACTATAATATGCAAGGGATGCAAAAGACAATTCCCGAGCTCTTCGCTATGCTCAAGGCTGCGGAGGTAGAAATCAAGAAGGAGCATCAAGTGTTGATGGTTAACAAGACCACTAGTTTCAAGAAAAAGGGCAAGGGAAAGAAGGGGAACTTCAAGAATAATAGCAAGACAGTTGCTACTCCCACGAAGAAACCCAAGTCTGGAGCCAAGCCTGAAACTGAGTGCTTCTACTGCAAGGGGACTGGACACTGGAAGCGGAACTGCCCCAAGTATTTGGCGGATAAGAAGGATGGCAAGGTGAACAAAGGTATATGTGATATACATGTTATTGATGTGTACCTTACTAATGCTCGTAGTAGTACCTGGGTATTTGATACCGGTTCGGTTGCTAATATTTGTAACTCGAAACAGGGACTACGGATTAAACGAAGATTGGCTAAGGACGAGGTGACGATGCGCGTGGGAAATGGTTCCAAAGTCGATGTGATCGCCGTCGGCACGCTACCTCTACATTTACCTTCGGGATTAGTATTAGACCTAAATAATTGTTATTTGGTGCCAGCGTTGAGCATGAACATTATATCTGGATCTTGTTAGTTGCGAGACGGTTATTCATTCAAATCAGAGAATAATGGTTGTTCTATTTTTATGAATAATATCTTTTATGGTCAGGCACCCTTGAAGAGTGGTCTATTTTTATTGGATCTCGATTGTAGTGCTACACATATTCATAATATTGAAACCAAAAGATGCAAGGTTAATAATGATAGTGCAACTTATTTGTGGCACTGCCGTTTTGGTCATATTGGTGTAAAACGCATGAAGAAACTCCATAGTGATGGACTTTTGGAATCACTTGATTATGAATCACTTGGTGCTTGCGAACCATGCCTCATGGGCAAGATGACTAAAACTCCGTTCTCCGGAACTATGGAGCGAGCAACAGATTTGTTGGAAATCATACGTACTGATGTATGTGGGCCAATGAATGTTGAAGCTCGCGGCGGGTATCGTTATTTTCTGACCTTCACTGATGATTTGAGCAGATATGGGTATATCTACTTAATGAAGCACAAGTCTGAAACATTTGGAAAGTTCAAAGAATTTCAGAGTGAAGTAGAGAATCATCGTAACAAAAAAATAAAGTTTCTACGATCTGATCGTGGAGGAGAATATTTGAGTTACGAGTTTGGTCTTCATTTGAAACAATGTGGAATAGTTTCACAACTCACGCCACCCGGAACACCATAGCGTAATGGTGTGTCTGAACGTCGTAACCGTACTTTATTGGATATGGTACGATCTATGATGTCTCTTACCGATTTACCACTATCGTTTCGGGGTTATGCTTTAGAGACAGCTGCATTCACGTTAAATAGGGCACCATCTAAATCCGTTAATACGACACCTTATGAACTATGGTTTGGCAAGAAACCAAAGTTGTCGTTTCTTAAAGTTTGGGGCTGCGATGCTTATGTGAAAAAGCTTCAACCTGATAAGCTCGAACCCAAGTCGGAGAAATGTGTCTTCATAGGATACCCAAAAGAGACTGTTGGGTACACCTTCTATCACAGATCCGAAGGCAAGATATTCGTTGCTAAGAATGGATCCTTTCTAGAGAAGGAGTTTCTCTCGAAAGAAGTGAGTGGGAGGAAAGTAGAACTTGATGAGGTAATTGTACCTTCTCCCGGATTGGAAAGTAGTACATCACAGAAAATTGTTCCAGTGATTCCTACACCAATCAGTGAGGATGTTAATGATGATGATCATGAAACTTCGGATCAAGTTTCTGCTAAACGTCGTAGATCAACCAGAGTACGTTCCGCACCAGAGTGGTACGGCAACCCAGTTCTGGAAATCATGTTACTAGACCATGATGAACCTGCGAACTATGAGGAAGCGATGATGAGCCCGGATTCCGCAAAATGGCTTGAAGCCATGAAATCTGAGATGGGATCCATGTATGAGAACAAAGTGTGGACTTTGGTTGACTTGCCCGATGATCGGCAGGCCATCGAAAATAAATGGATCTTCAAGAGGAAAACCGACGCAGACGGTAATGTTACTGTTTACAAAGCTCGACTTGTTGCGAAAGGGTTTCGACAAGTTCAAGGAGTTGACTACGATGAGACTTTCTCACCTGTAGCGATGCTTAAGTCTGTCCGAATCATGTTAGCAATTGCCGCATTTTATGATTATATGTATTTCCTAGAGGCAATAATAAAGATGTTATTTGTATTTCCTTATATCATGATAAATGTCTTTTATTCATGCTAGAATTGTATTAACCGGAAACTTAGTACATGTGTGGATACATAGACAAAACAGTATGTCCCTAGTATGCCTCTACTAGACTAGCTCATTGATCAAAGATGGTTATGTTTCCTAGCCATAGACATGAGTTGTCATTTGATCAACGGAGTCACATCATTAGGAGAATGATGTGATGGACAAGACCCATCCGTTAGCATAGCACTATGATCGTTTAGTTTTACTGCTATTGCTTTCTTCATGACTTATACATGTTCCTATGACTATGAGATTATGCAACTCCCGAATACCGTAGGAACACCTTGTGTGCTATCAAATGTCACAACGTAACTGGGTGATCACAAAGATGCTCTACAGGTGTCTCCGAAAGTATTCGTGGTGTTGGCATAGATCAAGATTAGGATTTGTCACTCCGAGTGTCGGAGAGGTATCTCTAGGTCCTCTCGGTAACACACATCACAATAAGCCTTGCAAGCAAAAGACTAATGAGTTAGTCATGAGATGATGTGTTACGGAACGAGTAAAGAGACTTGCCGGTAACGAGATTGAACTAGGTATGGAGATACCGACGATCGAATCTCGGGCAAGTAACATACCAATGACAAAAGGAACAACGTATGTTGTTATGCGGTTTTGACCGATAAAAGATCTTCGTAGAATATGTAGGAGCCAATATGAACATCCAGGTTCCGCTATTGGTTATTGACCGGAGATGAGTCTCGGTCATGTCTACATAGTTCTCGAACCCGTAGGGTCCGCACGCTTAACGTTTGATGACGATCGGTATAATGAGTTTATGAGTTGTGATGTACCGAAGGTAGTTCGGAGTCCCGGATGAGATCACGGACATGACGAGGAGTCTCGGAATGTCCGAGACATAAAGATTGATATATTGGACGACTATATTCGGACAGCGGAAGTGTTCTGGAAAAGTTTCGGATTTAACGGGATTGCCGGAGGGGGTTACCGGAACCCCCTACGAAAGGGGATGGTCCATAGTGGGCCTTAAGGAAAGGAGAGAGGCAGCCCATAGAGGCTCGCCGGCGCCCCACCTAGGGATCCTAGTTGGACTAGGATTGGGGGGGGCGCCACCTCTCCCTCTTTTCCTTTTCCCTCTCTTCCTTCTTTGGTAGTTCCTACTAGGAATAGGATTGCAATCCTATTCCTAGTAGGATTGCACCCTAGCCGCACCATAGGAGGGCCGGCCGGCCTCCCCCCTTGCTCCTTTATATACGGGGGCAGGGGGGCACCCAAAGACACAGAAGTTGAATTGTTCCAGCCGTGTGCGGTGCCCCCCTCCACAGAAACACACCTCGGTCATACCGTTGCAGTGCTTAGGCGAAGCCCTGCGTCGGTGAATACATCATATCCGTCAACACGCCATCGTGCTGACGAAACTCTCCCGTGAAGCTCAACTGGATCAAGAGCTCGTGGGACGTCATCAAGCTAAACGTGTGCTGAACGCGGAGGTGCCGTACGTTCGGTGCTTGATCGGTTGAATCGCGAAGAAGTTCGACTACATCAACTGCGTCACTTGACGCTTCCGCTTCCGGTCTACGAGGGTACGTAGACACACTCTTCCCTCTCGTTGCTATGCATCTGGTAGATAGATCTTGCGTGATCGTAGGAAAATTTTAAAATACTACGTTCCCCAACACGCCCCCCCCCCCGGGCCGCGCCGGGAGGGCCCCTGGGCCCCCCGAGGCACCTCCGATGCCCCCCTTTGTCATATATTTAAGGTCCGTTGCGGAAACCCTGAAGGCGGAACCCTTTTCTCTAGACGCGATTCCGATCTCCGCCGCCATCGCCATCAAGCTTCAGGGGACCAGAATTCCTGCGCCGGCACCCTGCCGGGACGGGGAAGTGCCCCCGGATTCATCTCCATCGACGTTGCTTCCTCCCTCCATGGTGCGGGAGTAGTTCCTCCTCGGGGCTGAGGTTCTTACCAGTAGCTATGTGGTCAATTCTCTCTCCCATGATGTGATCTTCGTTGTGATCATAGGCTATGTTAATCTAGGGTGATCCCATGATATTTCCCCTTCCTCTATGTATTGGATTGATGTACTCACTTGTCTTTATCTAGTATAATCCCCGAGACCAAGGTGACAGCGGTCTATTGGACATGGATTAGAACAATATTTTCATGAGTGATTTCCTCTCTTGTGTGTTGATTGAAGATTGAGAGTCTCTTGGTGCTTGTCTTTGACTATCCTTTAGATATGTTGTGGTGATTGTGGGACTCTCTTTGGATGGCCGCGGTGACATTGGGAAATCCTTAGATTGAAAACTACGAACTTTGAGGTGTGCTTTTGTAGCCCTACATAATTCTCGTCCTCTCTTGACCACGAAGGAATGACCTCCGAGTGTGTCCCCTTTGCATGTTTTATGGGAAATATCATGTGATTCGATTATGTTAATGTTGTTGGGAGTTGCCACTAGTGAAAGTATGAACCCTAGGCCTCGTTTCCACCATTGCAATACCATTTGTGCTCACGTTTACCACTTGTTTGCTTGCTGCACTTTTTATTACATATTTATATTACCTTGTTTTGCCATCCATATCACTTGCCATTTAACCTCTCTTCGCCGAACTAGTGCACCTATACATCTAACAAGTGTATTAGGTGTGTTGGGGACACAAGAGACTTCTTGTATATTAGTTGCAGGGTTGCTTGAGAGAGACCATCTTCAACCTCTACTTCCCCGAGTTCGATAAACTTTAGGTCCTCCACTTGAGGGAAATTGCTGCTGTCCTACAAACCTCTGCACTTGGAGGCCCAACATAGTCTACAAGAGTAGAAGCGTGTGTAGACATCAAGCTATTTCTGGCGCCGTTGCCGGGGAGGTGAGCGCTTGAAGGTATATCTTTAGATCTTGCAATTAAATCTTTTTGTTTCTTGTTTTTATTTCACTAGTTATGTTTATGGAAAACCGTGCTATTGGATCGTTGCTTGCGGGAAGACACCCCACACCTGTGGTGGTTGCTCCTCCCCCTACTGAAATTGTGCCCTATAAAATACCGGCTGGTATTATCAATTATGTTTTGGCTAATCGTTATGCAGGAGACAGACATCCCGGTGAACACTTGCTATATCTGTCACAACTATGTTCATTATTTAAGCTTGCAGGTGTATCGAGGGAGTTTGTCATGAGGAAATTATTTGCCTTGTCACTGAAAGGAAAAGCATTGGAATGGTATAGGCTACTAAATGACTCTCACCTGCTGGAGTGGGAAGAGATCCATTCTCTCTTTTACTCCAAGTTTTATCCTCTTCATGAAGTCCATAAGAATAGGAATTATGTTTATAATTTTTATCCTCATGACGGAGAGAGCATAGCTCAAGCTTGGGGGAGACTGAAAACGTTAATGCTAAAATGTCCTACCCATGGGCTCCCCAAAGATATTATTATTACTAACTTCTATGCGAGGCTCTTTCGACAGGATAAGGATTTGCTCGACGCTTCCTCTATGGGTTCTTTCACAAACAAAAAGATTGATGCTAAATGGGAACTCCTTGAAAGAATTCAACACAACACTGAAGATTGGGAGATCGACAAAGGTAAAGAGTCAGGTATAATTTATGAGTATGATTGCATTAAGTCCTTTGTTGAAACTACAAGTTTTAATAAGTTTAGTGCTAAGTTTGGGCTAGATTGTCAACTCCTTGTTGATTTCCTCAAATCTTTTGCTTCACATCTTAATATGCCTAAGGAGGATTGGATCAAGCATCATAAACCTTTTAAAGAGACTTGCAAAGAAAATGAAATTGTTCATGATGATTGCAACATGCATGATCCAATTACTAAAAATGAAGTTTTATATAAGCATGTTAATTTTTGTGGAGTGGATAGACCTTGTGAAAGGCCTATGATTGAAGAAGAGAAGTATTGTAAGCAACATAAGCATGAAAGAGCAATCACTTGGGTCAGAGATTTAAATAAAATTGCTAGAGAATTGTGTGACCTTTATCCTTTTACTTGTGAACTTTGCCGTATAGAGGGTCACTTTAATTTTCAATGCATGAACTTTCAAAACATAATTGTTAACCGGTTGTGTGATGACATGATCACCTCTGATCTTTATGATGGGCTTATGTTATTTTTGATGTGTGAAGAGCTATCAGAAAAGACTTCTTGGCTGGATGATAAAGCCATAGGAATAAAAAACACTTTGCAAAATTGCCATCTCTATTGTGTTGTTAATTGCCATGAAAATGATTACATAAGTAAGATTAGAAAGGAGGGAACTTTGCCAAAGTATAAAAATGTCTCTTATATTTCTGCTAATAAAAAGGAGAGTTTCTCCCAAGGTTCCCCTATTGTTTCTAATGATAAACCAGGATATGTGGAGAAGCTTCATCTCCAACCACCCCCTCCTAAGGTGAAGAAGAAGAAAAAGAAGAGGAGGAGGAGGAGGAGCAAGAAGGAAGAAGAATGGGTATCAACCTGGCCTGAGCATATTCCTTCTGTCAACTTTTATCCTAACGGTTGTAAGTTTAAAGAAGAAGGTGAAGTTTATTGCCTTAATTATAATCTTGATGATACATCCGTAGGTACTATTGAAGATGATTTTGATTATGATATGCATGTTACTTATTGTGATTGGGAAAATGATGATAATGCTGCTTATGATCTTGAAAATCTTTTTGGTACCAACTCTAAAAGTGAAGATATGGGAAGATCTAAGCTTGGGGATGATAGGATTGCAAATCCTATCCCCACTAGTGATGTGATAATTGATAATTCTCTTGCTAGTAAGAATAAAGACAACATGTTTACAAATATAGTTGCTAGCAATGATAATGCTCTTCTCTACCATGATGATGTTATAACTCCAATCTATAGTGATTATAAAGGTACCTATGACATAAGGAGAAATTATCCTTATGAAACTTGTCATAATCATGAAGGGAATTACTCCCTTGTTGAACACCACCCTCCTACTACACAATTAATCTATAGTGTTCAAGTGGTTTATGATAGTCCTACTCCCACTATTACCAATGAGAAAGATTATGCTTCTATGGAGAGTAAGAGTACCTTTCTGCATGTGGATCATGGTAACAATGCTTTATGTGATGCTTATATTGTTAAGTTCATCCATGATGCCACTGAAATTTATAATGAGATAGGGAGACTTGGTTCTAAATATCTTAATAATAAGAAGTTTCCTCTCTTTATGGTGAATATTTTGAAGTTATGCTTGTTTTGCCTTCCTATGCTAGTTGCTTCGTGCTGCAATGAATTGTTCTATTGCAATATTCCTATGCATAGGAAGCATGTTAGGCTTAAATGTGTTTGGTATTTGCTTCTTGATACTCTCTTTTGTTCTTCAGCTCTTATTCCTACGAGAGCATCATTAAAGTCTTAAGCCTATCTTTATGGCTATAAAGAAAGAGCTCTAGGGAGACAACCCTTGTTATGTTTACTTTCAGTTTTAGTGGTCTTGATGTTTGTTACTACTGTAGCAACATCATTGTATCTTTATTTTTCAATTTTGTGCCAAGTATAGCCTCTGATTGCTAGAAAGTTCAAAAGTTGTGAGGTGCTGTCCAGGGAACAGATTCTGTCCTTGGATAGAAAAATTCGTATAAAATCATCAGATCATCTTTTTGGTCTGAATTTTTTCGACAGCGTTCTCTATATAATTTTCTTTCGTGCGTCTGTTCTGAGTTTTTTGATTTGAGTTGCAGAAGTGCCCCGAACAAATCAATTACTACCTGCTGTTCTGTTTTTCACAGATTCTGTCCTGTTTTGCCTTTCCTTCATTTCGCAAACCAAGAGCTTGCTTTTTCTTTGCAAAAACCTTTTGGAAATCTTGAGAAACAGTAGACCTTCAAGAATATCTTTATTTCCAGAAAGGAACAATTAGTTTATTATGGGTACTAACCTCGCTAATCAGATTATGATGAGTTATGTATGAAGGGAGTTTTCAAGTGTGCGAGGGAAGATGATAAAAAGATTCAGGAGTGTCAAACGCTCAAGCTTGGGGATGCCCCCATGCACCCCAAGAAATATTCAAGGAGACTCAAGCGTCTAAGCTTGGGGATGGCCCCGTGCATCCCCTTCTCCATCAACATTATCAGTTCGTCTTTCATTCCACTATATTTTTATCACTTCATGTGTTATGTGCTATGCTTGGAGCGTCTTGCTTTTAGTTTTCCTTTTTAGTTTTCTTTAGCATTTCATAACGAGTCGGAACTCAGCATTCTTTATGTGGGAGAGAAACACGCTCCACTTCTACCTAGAACACAACATAGAATTTTCATGTCTATCTTTGCTGTGTGTGTTTTTTGTCTTTTAATAGCTACTATCATGCTTAGCTCTTTACTTTCATGCTTATCTTTCTAAAAGAGCTTTGTTTAGTTGGTTGCTTGAACTCTCTTTAATTACCATGCTCATCTTATTAAGAGAGTTTGCTTCCGTTGCATTGGTTGATATGGCTATGATAAAGATGCTACGTGCATAATGGCGCTTAGTAGTTCATGTTTTCTTATGGTTAGTCTCAAATAGCTGGGGGATTCCCAATGTCTCATTGGAGTACCAACATGATTTGTTTGCCTATGATGTGGTATGTTTAGTAATATCTTCCTTCAAGAAGTTATTTTGATTGACTTGGCGTATGCTCACGCATATTTAAGACTGTAAAGAAAGTCTGTCAAGCCTTGATGATCTTTTGTTTCTGAGTAGCGATATAACTACCATGCCTGATTCAATGTTGCTTTGTCGCTCTGCATGATTATGACCGTCATTGCTCTTTTAGTTGGTCGCTCCCAGTCTTTTGCTAACCTTCGCCTGTACTAAGCGGACTGACTGCTTGTGCATCCAAAATCTTTTAAACCAGTTATGCCATATGAGTCCACCATACCTTCCTATACATGATATTTACCTGCCATTCCTAACGAAGACTTTCATGTGCCATCTCGAAATTATTCAAAAAAAAAATGCATTTCTATTTTGTGCCTCTGTTTTAGCTCATGAGGAAGTAGTAGTTAATTCATGATCTTTTTAAGTTGGACAAGCTTCACCCCGGGACTACATGTATAATGTGCAAACCCATAATACGAGAAGGAACTGGCAATGAGTGCGCGCGGCTCAAAATTAATATAACAAACAAACCCTCCTTCACGCTTTGTTCATGAGAAATCAGAAAACTTTGGCAGTGATAAACAAAGGAGATTAAGAGGATGTGATCGTCCACATTCGGGAGCCGTTCCTCGAAACTTGTCCAGCTCAAGAAGTGATTGAGTTATCTGCTAGCATTCGTTGACAAAACATGCATATTCCAAAAAAATAATTATTACCTCTGTTTTTAAAACCAAGAGCTCTGGTACATGTTTAGTTTTTGTTTCCGACCACGGGTTTTCAACCTTGCCAACAAATGCCACGGTTCGAGAGTCTCCACCTTCTTTTAAAAAGCACCAACTACTGAGAGCATGATTGTCATTCTGAGTGAAATGTGCATTGTCCCAAAGTAGCATTCTCTTTTGCATGATTATGATATCGTTTATTTTGAAATCATTGTATCTAGTCATCACTTAAACCTTGGAGGTGCCCCTGCATTTATGTTTTGCTTCACTAAAGGGGGCAAGCTAGATATCACTTTATCATATTTGCACATCATGTTCATTACAAATCTATTCGATGTTTCAATATCATATTGCAAAACTTTCAGTTCTTTGTGATTTTCTCATGAGGCAACTTAATTACTATAGATTCATTGTCTCAGTAAGCTTTTGTCATATGACTATGAAAAAGTCCTATATGGTTAATAGCATGTCACCACAGAAATTATTCTTGTTATCATTTACCTACTCGAGGACGAGCAGGAATTAAGCTTGGGGATGTTGATACGTCCAAAACGTATCTATAATTTCTGCTTGCTCCATGCCTCTTTTGGGTGATATTGCTATGATATTTATACACTTCCATA
>LR738713.1:159823744-159862392 GCA_902687465.1 Secale cereale
GGGCGGGGGGGGGGGGGGGGGGGACCCACAGGGGCTCCAGGCGCCCTGTGGGCGCGGCCCCCCTGGGCCACGCCGGGAGGGCCCCTGGGCCACCCGAGGCACCTCCGATGCCCCCCTTTGGCATATATTTAAGGTCCGTCGCGGAAACCCTGAAGGCGGAACCCTTTTCTCCAGATGCGATTCCGATCTCCGCCGCCATCGCCATCAAGCTTCGGGGGACCAGAATTCCTGCGTCGGCACCCTGCCGGGACGGGGAAGTGCCCCCGGATTCATCTCCATCGACGTTGCTTCCTCCCTCCATGGTGCTGGAGTAGTTCCTCCTCGGGGCTGAGGTTCTTACCAGTAGCTATGTGGTCAATTCTCTCTCCCATGATGTGATCTTTGTTGTGATCATAGGCTATGTTAATCTAGGGTGATCCCATGATATTTCCCCTTCCTCTATGTATTGGATTGATGTACTCACTTGTCTTTATCTAGTATAATCCCCGAGACCAAGGTGACAGCGGTCTATTGGACATGGATTAGAACAATATTTTCATGAGTGATTTCCTCTCTTGTGTGTTGATTGAAGATTGAGAGTCTCTTGGTGCTTGTCTTTGACTATCCTTTAGATATGTTGTGGTGATTGTGGGACTCTCTTTGGATGGCCGCGGTGACATTGGGGAATCCTTAGATTGAGAACTACGATCTTTGAGGTGTGCTTTTGTAGCCCTACATAATTCTCGTCCTCTCTTGACCATGAAGGAATGACCTCCGAGTGTGTCCCCTTTCCATGTTTTATGGGAAATATCATGTGATTCGATTATGTTAATGTTGTTGGGAGTTGCCACTAGTGAAAGTATGAACCATAGGCCTCGTTTCCACCATTGCAATACCATGTGTGCTCACGTTTACCACTTGTTTGCTCGCTGCACTTTTTATTACTTATTTATATTACCTTGTTTTGCCATCCATATCACTTGCCATTTAACCTCTCTTCGCCGAACTAGTGCACCTATACATCTAACAAGTGTATTAGGTGTGTTGGGGACACAAGAGACTTCTTGTATCTTAGTTGCAGGGTTGCTTGAGAGAGACCATCTTCAACCTCTACTTCCCTGAGTTCGATAAACCTTAGGTCATCCACTTGAGGGAAATTGCTGCTGTCCTACAAACCTCTGCGCTTGGAGGCCCAACATAGTCTACAAGAGTAGAAGCGTGTGTAGACATCAGAGTTCTTCTTCTTCGTCAGTCTTGGGTTAGGTTCCGGGTCGGCAGCCCGGGATAGCAGATGGATGTCGTTGTACTTTTCATGTTTGCATCCGTAGTCGGATGTCTTGTATGGATGTTGATGTATTCATGTGACTTGTATGTATTGTTGTATCCCCCATGTATGTATGTAATGGTACGATGTAATGATATCAATCTTGCTAAGAGCCCAAAATGCGGTTGTGCCCTAATCACACATGTCTCACGTGATCGGGATAGAATCGCATCTGGGCTTGACAAGTTGGTATCAGAGCCTCGACCGACCATAGGAGCCCCCTTGATTGATCGTAGTCTGGCCGATGTCGAGTCTAGCAGAAAACTTTTTCAGAGTCTAGTTATATCGGAGAGTAGGAATTCTTTTTACTCCTGAGCCCCTTCATCGCTCTGGTGAGGAATCTGGACGTAGGTGTTTTGAATTACTCCTCTTCCCCTTCAATTTTTTTAGGATCATGTGGTTAGTTTTCGTTCGTTGCGATGTCTGCTCTTTTCATCTAGTGCATCTCTCGTCAAGTCGATCTAACCTCCTCGTCTTTTACTTCAATCCTCAGTTCTTTCCAACCGACATTATTTCCCCGTCCGAATTGGTCTTTCCTTTTCCCACCCGCCGACCCGTTTTCTTCTCAGAACCGGAGTCTTTAATCGAGTATCTATACTACTCGTGTGAAGCCCTTGTTCTCTTTCATCAATTATTTCAACTGGTGATTTCTCATCTAGTTCATCATTCTTCACCTCTTCTGCTTTTCCGTTGGATTCAACTCAAGTATTCGGTGTAGTTCATATTCTTTTCCCTCGGCACGGATATTCCCCTTCCTCATTTACCTCTCGCCATTTAATTATCCGGAGTTCTGCAAGCATCTCAGATTCTTCTGTGTTCCAATTAATTCGAGGTTGTCACCTCATTCGAGTTTTTCAATCGTTCTGGTGCGTCATCAACTTTTCGATATTTTTTAATGGTGTTTTCTCTTCGGTGGGCTCATAACCCACAGGTCTTTTCCCAGGATCTTACCTGACTCTTCTAATTTCCCGGAGTGTTCCCAAATTCTTTTCAAGTGTGACATAAGTATGGATTCCATCCGTCATGTGCCTTCTCCAAGATCACTTTTAATTCTTTTCATCGTTGGTTCAACCTTTCTTCTTTTCATTCGTCCGGAGTATTTCATGAATTCTTTTCTTTGTGTTCCTCCGAATACCATCATTTCAGAAGATTTCTTCGTTCTTAATTTACAACTTCGTCCTCCAAATATTCTTCTTTGATGCCTCTTCGTTTGTCTCACATTCTTCCGATGCTTCGTTCAAGCATTCTTTAATCAGTTCACGATCTCTTCATTCTCGTCATTCTAATTCCCCAAGTGCTTTATTCTTCCTAGCGATTCATTCTCTTGTATTCACTCATTTTTAATTCTTCCCGGTGGTTTGTTCTTTTCTTCACTCGGCTTTAATTCTTTACGGTGATTCCCTCAAGAGTTCTTTTCCGGTGTTATCATACCAATCCATTCATTTTATTCCAATACTACAGGTGTTTCATGACGATTTTCGCAAGTTCGCGATATACCTCTGTCGGTGTAAAAAAGTAGGGGTACCTTAGTATCCCGACTTGTGCACGGGCAGTAGCGGCGTCCCATGGTCTGGCTCACCACGCGCCCGCCAAAGCTCGCTCTAGACCCCTTTAAGCCATTCAAGAACAAAGTATTCAAGTTAAGAGACAAGACCCCGGCAAGAGGAGCTTGCCGGGAAGGCCGCACTAGGCTCAAGGTTATCATTCCAGCACAAGACCCTGGCAAGAGGAGCTTGCCAGGAAGGCCAAAGAATGGCACCTCAAGAAGGTATATCGTGGCGCATCATGCGCCCCGGCAGGAGCCGGAGAGCGACAGGCTTCCGGGCCCGGCAAGATTGCGACCCCGGCAAGGTGCTTGCCGGGGGAAGCTTACGCTGTGCGCCTGCGCTCCAGCTCATCTGGCCACGCGTCGCCCTGGGGCCCTTCCAGGGGCACGTGGCAGATGGCTGTGCAGCCTGGGGTACACGGTGGCGAGCCGCGGTGACGAGGCTATCACCGTGGCGAACAGAGACGCATGGACGGACGCTTTTGGGGCGACGGCGACGGGCATTCAATGCCCTTGTCCCCCACCGTCAGAGTTAGGTGAAGACCACTGTGCACACACTGTTCATGCACTGTTACAACCACCACCAGTTTTACATTTTTACCCTCCTCTACGTTGGCACTTGTCGGCGACCCCTTTGAGCTATAAAAGGAGGCCCATGCACAACGTAGAGGAGGTTCGATCCTAGAAACTCGATCACTCCCTCGCTCGGGGTAGCTAGTACTGTAGATCTTCAAGCTCCCGAGCCTAAGAACTCAATACAACCAAAGCAGGAGTAGGGTTCTACGCGTCCGCGTGGTCCGAACCTGGGTAAACTGCCCGCGTGTGCCCCTCGATCCGCTCTTTGTGCTCCCTCCGCACCCTTGCCGTACCGTAGAAGGGGCTCCGGTCCCATAGGTGTTCGTGGGCGACCAGTTTCCCCGACATCTTTGGCGCGCCAGGTAGGGGGAGCGTCGAGGTTGTGCGAACCTGATCCGGTGCTCACGCGGGCGAAATCTTCAGCAACCTTTCCAGCTTCATCAACCTCATCGACCACATCAACATGCCTCCGAAGAAGAAGGCTTCGGAGGTCGGAGGACCGTCCGCGTCAATCCCACCACCACCAGAACCAACGGTTGGTGGGGTAGACACTGGCGGAAGGGTGGACGCCGGCGAGGACACTCACGGCGCCGCCAAGTCCATGGACAAGACGGACGACCGGGCGAACTCCAAAGCATCGGCGTCCGTACACGCACCCCGTCCCTCTCAGGAGGCGCCGGGCCAGCAGCGACGTGGTACCCACGGTACCATCCGTCTGCTGGGACAAGGCCAAACTGGCGGGTCGCGGGACGCTCAAGGCCAGCGTCCTGGCACGAGCAAGGCGCGGTCGCCGGGGCGAGAACCTGCTCCTTCTAACGTTGTTAGAAGTACGAGCATATCTCGCTCCTCGCACCGCTCGCCACCGCTCCCTTCTACTCCGGCTGAAGCTCTCGCCAGAGCTCAGCTGCTCCTCGACTTCCCTCCAGCGGCGGACAAGGCCGAAGACTGGAGGGCTACAATCCAGAGCCTCATCGCCTTCACCAACAACGACACGCCGCAGCAGCCGGCAACATCACGGCCGCGGCAAGTCGACCAAGCGAAGGCCGATGGAGACAAGACCGCCGGGGGTGCAACTACCGTGCACTCCCCGCCACGGAAGCAGAAATCGCCGACCCGCCGGATCAACGTTGACGATGACTCCACAGCGTCGTCGGATCCACGGGCTCGCCGCGATCAGCGCCAAGTCCTTGACGACAGGCGACAAGAAGACGCTCGAACTCGTATCGAGCGTCGAAGAGAAGCCCGAAGACAGTCCGACCAGCGCGCTGGGACTGCTGTCGACATGCACGCGCCCGGTGAACCAGGCGTCTTGCCGTACGCGGCAGGTTTCCCTGCGTTCACCCGAGAGCTGCGGCAAGTCCAGTGGCCCAGCATGAAGAACTTTAAGCCCGACGTACCCGAGAAGTACGACGGCAAGACACACCCCTTCGAGTTCCTCAGCATCTACACCATTGCGGTGCAGGCTGCCGGGGGATGCGACGAGAAGATCTTAGCAAACTACTTCCCGCTCGTGCTTAAGCCAAACGTCAGGTCTTGGCTTATGCACTTGCCGGAGAACTCCATCTCCTCTTGGGCAGATCTGTGCCACCAGTTTGTCGGCGCCTTCACGGGCGGCCACAAACCCCACGGCCAGGAGAGCGATCTCCACATTCTTGCCCAGAAGGAGGGAGAGTCCCTGCGCAAGTACATCCAAAGGTTCAGCCGCGTTCAGCACAATATCCCCGATGTCCACCCTGCCGCGGTTATCAGCGCGTTCCACCAGAACGTGCGTAACCGCCGGATGAGGGAGGAGATGGCGATGACCAAGATCCGGGACGTCAGCGAGCTTTACGCTCTGGCTGATAAGTGTGCGCGTGCCGAAGAGGGAAGGAGACTCCCCGGAGAGGATACTGGAGCAGGAGGAACGAATAGCGAGGATGCCGCCCCGGCAAGGAAAAACCGGCGGCGGAACAACAAGAAGAAGAAGAACAAGAAGGTACTAGTTGTCGAGCAGTCCGGCAAGGAGGCTGCCGCCAAGAAGACACAAGCTGGTGGCTCCGGCAAGGAGGCCGCCCCTGTAGCGGTAGCCGACAAGCAGGACGGCTCTGACAAGCAGTACTGTAAGATCCACCGCACCAAGGGCCACAATCTCCAGAACTGTAAGAGGGTAGAGTACCTCGTAGAACAGCAGAAGGCTGAATACGAGTTTCGCGACAAGGAGAAGGCCCAAGGAGGCGGGGGAGAGCCCAGCAAGAAGCGGCCGTTCAATGGCCGGGGAGGACGCCGCGGCAAGGCCAAGCAGCGGCAAGGAGACAGACCTCCCCGGGGCCGCGACAAGGACGAAGACGAAGACGATGACGAGGACATGGATGACGGAGATAACAGCGAGCAGGAGTTCCAGAAGGCCACAGAAGTTGTGTGCGTCGATGGGGGCGCCTCTCTGCACACTTCCCACCGCCAACTCAAGCAGTGGGTGCGGGAAGTGAATGCAGCTGAGCCACCTGTCGAGTCGCGCAAGCTGCTGAAATGGTCCGGCACGCCCATCATCTTCGATCTTGAGGACCACCCTGACCGCACAACTGCGGTCGGGTGCTTGCCGATGTTGGTTTCACCAACTATCCGCAACCTCAAGGTCACCAAGATGTTGGTTGATGGCGGGGCCGGCCTCAACTTGATCTCCTCCGCTGTGATCAAGAAGCTGCAAATCCCCGACAGCGAGCTCGAGAAAACCGGGACGTTCCAAGGGATCAACCCGGGAAGGAGCAAGCCGAAGGGGAAGATCACGCTGCCGGTGAACTTTGGCGGAGAGCTTAACTTCAGGACAGAGAGGATCACCTTCGACGTCGCCGATATCCCATTGCCATACAATGGGATACTTGGCCGTCCTGCGCTCGCCAAGTTCATGGCGGCCTCCCACTATGCTTACAACATGCTCAAGATGCCGGGGCCAATAAGCGTCATCTCTGTCCCCGGCGACAAGAAGGGCGCACTTATTTGCGCCGACGAGATTTACCAGGACGCAGCAGCCGCGGCAGACAGCAACACACTTGCCGCTGAAGCTCCCGGGAGGAAGACAAAGACCAAGTCCGGCAAGAGCTCTGGGGCCCACTCCGGCAAACGCACCTCTTCGGAGTGCTGCGCTGCCGTCGAGGACGCACCATCGAGCTCCACCGGCAAGTGCAAGAAAGGAATGGCAGCTCCACCGGCAACCAAGAAGGTGTCCGCCAAGGAGGACGGCACTGGTGGTACTTTCACCATCAGTGCTACGCTCGACCCCAAATAGGAAAGCGCGCTCGTTGCCTTCCTGCGGGCGAATGTCGATGTGTTTGCATGGAAACCATCTGACATCCCCGGCGTTCCCAGGAAGGTAATTGAGCACAAGCTTGCTGTTTGTCCACACGCGCGGCCCGTCAAACAGAAGGTCAGGAAGCAAGCGGTGGAGCGCCAAGAGTTCATAGCCGAAGAAATCAAGAAGTTGGAAGCAGCAGGCCTTGTTAGAGGTGTACTATATCCCACGTGGTTGGCTAATCCAGCTGTCGTGCGTAAGGCTAATGGGAAATGGAGACTTTGTATAGACTTCACGGATGTGAATAAAGCTTGTCCCAAGGATACATTTCCCTTGCCGCGCATTGACCAGATCGTTGACTCCACGGCCGGGTGTGAGTTGCTTTCATTTCTTGATGCATACTCCGGATACCACCAGATATTCATGGCTGAGGAAGATGAAGAGAAGACCGCATTTATTACTCCATGTGGCACATATTGCTTCATACGCATGCCCTTTGGATTGAAGAATGCGGGCTCAATATTTGCAAGGGTGGTCCACACTGCTTTTGAGCCACAGATACACAGGAACGTAGAAGCCTACATGGATGATATAGTGGTCAAAAGCAAGAGCAAGAATACCTTAGTTCAAGACCTAGAAGAAACCTTTGAGAATGTGCGCAAAATACAGCTCAAGTTGAACCCCGAGAAGTGCGTTCTCGGAGTCCCCTCCGGCAAGCTTCTCGGGTTCTTTGTGTCCCAGAGGGGCATTGAAGCCAATCCCGATAAGATCAAGGCCATCGAGCAGATCGAAGCCCCGAAGCGCGTTAAGGATGTACGGAGGCTCGCGGGTTGTGTGGCTGCCCTCAGCAGGTTCATTTCAAAGTCTGCAGAACGCGCCCTGCCTTTCTTCAAAATCTTGAAAAAGGCAGGTCCTATGAAATGGACTCCGGAAGCGGAGGCAGCACTGCGTGACTTGAAAGGGTACCTGTCCTCTACTCCAATACTTGTCGCACCTAGGCCACAAGAGAAGTTGTTGCTATACTTAGCAGCAACCAATCAAGTGGTTAGTGCTACGTTAGTAGCGGAGAGGGAGGCAGAGGAGGAGTCCACAGCCCCGGCAAGCACGTCCAGCGACAAGCAGGGGGCTTCCCCGACAAGCTCTGGCCCTGACAAGGACAAGTCTGCGCAGGAACAAGGAGAAGTGCGGAAGAAGATGGTGCAGCGCCTAGTTTATTTTGTAAGTTCCCTCTTGCAGGGGGCTAGGTCAAGATACTCTGGGGTGCAGAAGTTGCTTTTCGGCCTCCTCATGGCCTCAAGGAAGCTGCGCCATTACTTCCAAGCACACGAGATAACGGTGGTCACTCGCTTTCCATTGAAGAAGATATTGCAGAATCCAGAGGCAACATGCAGGATCGTCGAGTGGGCACTAGAGCTATCAAGCTTTGGTCTCAAGTTTGAGAGTACCTCAACTATCCAGAGCAGAGCTTTGGCAGAGTTCATAGCAGAATGGACCCCAACACCAGACGAAGAATTTCCAGAGACAAGCATCCCCGTCCAAGAAGCAAGCAAAGAGTGGATAATGTACTTCGATGGTGCCTTCTCGCTGCAAGGCGCCGGCGCCGGCGTGTTACTCATAGCGCCCACCGGAGAGCACCTCAAGTACGTTGTTCAAATGCACTTTCCCAAGGAGCAAGTGACAAACAATACTGCTGAGTATGAAGGTTTGCTTGCCGACCTCAGAATTGCGGCCGAACTTGAGATCAAGAAGCTGATTGTGCGGGGAGATTCACAATTGGTGGTCCGACAAGTAAACAAGAGTTACCAGAGTCCTTTGATGGAAGCTTATGTCGATGAAGTGAGGAAGCTTGAAGAACACTTTGAAGGCCTGCAGATGGAGTATGTCCCAAGAGCTCAGAATGATATCACAGATGGCCTCTCAAAGTGTGCTGCAATGAAGTTACCTGTGGAACCAGGGACCTTCATGCTCAAGCTAACTCAACCATCCGTTACACCATCAGTTGGGCAAAGAAAGAAGAGGAAGTTAGTCTCCGACGACTACTTGCCGGCGGATCTTCCCGAAACCGCCGCCAAGGTACCCAAGATCAACGACCAAGTTGCTGAGGAACAGTCTGCTCCTGCAGACCCAAGGGTCTGTACAGTTGAAGCAGGCGTTCCCGACAAGACTTGCCCCGGCAGGCTTGCCGGGGAACGTTCAACTCCGACAGAGCCACAAGACTTTGCCGTAGAAGCTGACATTCCCACAGCAGCACTGATGCCTTTAGTCCTTGTTGTTGAGCCTCAGGCTCCAGCGTGGGTACAGCAAATCGTCCGTTTTCTTCAAGCTGGAGAACTTCCCGAAGAACCAGAAGAGATAGAGAGGATTACCAGGCAGTCAAGTATGTATCAGTTCGTCGGCAATGAGCTATACAGAAGAAGACTCAATGGTGTCAGATTGAAGTGCATTTCTCGGGAAGATGGACAGAAGCTGTTGGCAGAAATACATGGAGGCATATGTGGTCACCACATTGGCGCAAGAGCACTTGCCGGGAAGGCGTTCCGGCAAGGTTTCTTTTGGCCAGAAGCCCTCCAAGATGCAACTGCACAAGTAACCAAGTGTGAAGCGTGCCAGTTCCATGCCAAGCAAATACACCAGCCAGCTCAAGCTCTCCAGACGATCCCTTTGTCCTGGCCCTTCTCGGTCTGGGGGCTCGACATCCTCGGCCCCTTTCCCCGCGCTGTCGGGGGCTTTGAGTACTTGTACGTTGCAATCGACAAGTTCACAAAGTGGCCGGAAGTGGAACCTGTGAGAAAGGTGACCGCACAGTCAGCAGTGAAGTTCTTTAGATCAATTGTTTGCCGTATCGGAATCCCTAACAGGATCATCACCGACAACGGGACACAGTTTACAAGTCGCACCTTCATGCAATACGTCCAAGACCTTGGCGCCAAGGTCTGCTTCGCTTCTGTTGCTCACCCGAGGAGCAATGGTCAAGCGGAGAGGGCAAACGCTGAAGTGCTGCGCGGACTCAAGACAAGAACGTTCGACAGGCTGCACAAGTGCGGAAGAAACTGGATAGAGGAGTTGCCGGCGGCTCTTAGGTCAATCAGGACGACACCAAATCGAGCCACCGGACAGACACCCTTTGCTCTTGTCTATGGAGCAGAGGCAGTTCTCCCCACGGAACTCGTATACGGGTCTCCTCGATTGCTCGCTTACGACGAGCTCGAGCAAGAGCAACTGCGACAAGATGACGCACTGCTCCTCGAGGAGAACCGTCTCTAGGCTGCTGTACGAGCTGCTCGATACCAGCAAGCCTTGCGTCGCTATCACAGCCGCAAGGTCAGGGCCAGGAGTCTCGAGGAAGGCGACCTTGTTCTTCGGCGCGTTCAGTCCGCCAAGAACTCCAACAAGTTGACGCCAAAGTGGGAAGGCCCTTATCGGGTGAGACAAGTCACAAGGCCCGGCGCTGTCCGCCTTGACACCGAAGAAGGCTTACCGGTGAGCAACTCCTGGAACATAGAGCATCTTCGCAAGTTTCACCCATAAGGCGCGGTTGCCGTGATCCGCTCCGGCAACCACCTTTTGTACAAGTCTTGCCGCTGTTGCATGTAAACCTTTGTACAAAGCCGGGCGCAGACCCCGTGCATCAGTAAAACTTTTTGCTTCGCACCATTTGTCATTTCATGCCTTTCCTTTTACTTGCATGAATCATCTGACACTTTGTGCAGCGCACATCCCCGGTAAGCAGTAACAAGCCGCAAGGCTCCACGCTTGTGTTTCCTCCTCTTTGCCTTTCTCTCTTAAACAGAAGAAGTGTTCCTCGCGCACAAGTTTGCCGGGGGGGAGGAGGTAGAAATATGGACGAAGTGCTGTTCAAGAAAGGGAAGCCTTGCCGGGAAGCAAACAATTCATGAAAGCTAAGTTGCCAGAGTTTGAGCAATTCGAATTTTTAATTTTTTAGTTGTCTTCCTTGAACGACCACACTTTGTATGGAAAACCTATGCGCGGAGGAACCTACCCGTGGCTAGCCGCACCCTTACTTTGTTTCGAGCACGCTCAACGGCTTAAGTGAGCTGCGACAAGTGTCGCGCCCTTACTTCGTTTTCGAGTTCGCTCAGCAATCTAAGTGTGTTGCGACTAGCTGCGGCGAGGTTTCTTGCCGGCAAGGGCATTGCTAGGAGGCTGCTAAGAGTCCCGCACTCAGCACTCGCGGCAGGGGTCCCTTTGCCGGCAAGTTCCCTAAAAGCGTAGGGTGGAAAGCATACAAAGTGTAAGGACTAAACAAGGGAGATAACACTGCATTGATTATCCAAAATAAAGTTATATTACAAGATAGCTTGCCACTGTTCTAACCAACTAATACCCATGACTTGATCGACAGCGACAAAGGAAGCAGAAAGAAGGGAGCCTAGTCTCTTCGGTCTCCGTCAACCCTCTTGATCTTGCCTGCCTTGGCTACGATGTGGGCAACTTGGGCCTTCAACGCCTCCTGGTCAGCTTCGGGCGGCAGGGTCCGGAGGACGTTGACGAGGTTGATCCCGGGGTTGTGGTAGACGATCTTCGACAACACCCGCTCCATAGTACCCGTGTAAAGCCGGCGCGCCTCGTCAGCCAGCTGCGTGGGGATCCTCTCCCGTAGCCGCGCAAGAGCCGGCGCCACTCCCCTAAAGAACAGGCTCAGCTTGGCGCTGTGGCGGAGGCTCTCGCCGGGGGAGTACACGAGGTGCTCCACCCTCAGCGCCACCATCTCCTTGTCGATGTTGGCGGCGGAGGTGACGAGCTCCTCGGTCCACTGCTCCACCGTACGCTGGAAGTTGTTCTGTGACAGGGCAGCGCTGTCCAACAGCGCCCTTTCAGACCGGAGATCTTCTTTCAGCTTCGTTTCACGGTCCCGGGCGGCGTCAAGTGAGTCGTTGAGGGTGGAGACCTTCAGCTCCAAGTCTGCGATGGAGTCCTTGGCGTCGTTGAGCTCTTTACCTTCCTTGGAGAGGCGGACTTGCAGCTCCGAGTTGGTGTGGGCGTCCTTCTCCCGCGCCACGTTGAGCGCGGCAACCCTGTCCTCGCTCGCCTTCAAGTTTGTCTCCATCTGCGCCACCCAGGCCTCCAGATCCCTCTTTGCGGTCTCTGCGGCAGCAGCAGCGTCCCTCGCCTCCTGCAGAGCCCCGCCAATGGCCTGCTCACGAGCGGTAAGGTCGTCCTCGTGGCTATCGAGGTCGACCTTCCGCTGGTTGAGCTCTCCCTCCCGCCGACACAGGTCCTCGGCGGCCAGTCGCTGCTGCTCCTCCACCTCGGCCTTCTCGAGGAGGAACGCTTGGTGTGCTCCGGCAAGCTCTTCGCGCTCCTCCGCCAAGTTCCGGAGGGCCGCCTGGTTGGCGGCACGGAGCTCCGCAGCACGCTTCTCCAGATCAGCACCAGCCTTGGCAGCCAGAGCCTCCCGGGACTCCAGCTTAGCCTGCCTGGCCCGGTACAAGGCCAGAAGCCGGCGTTGGAGTTGCTCCTCTTCGGGCTCATCGCTGCTGCCGGGCGCGTCAACAATCTTCAGCCCGGCGGAGGCGAGAACTTCTACGTCGAAGGTCTCCCCCTCCGCGGGTGCCCTTGATGAGGACGCCCACGGGACTTGGATAAAGACCCCGTTGGCGGCCTCCAGATAGACGCCCGACCCAGCCGCGGGGGCGGAGGGGTCGGCGGCCGGCGCAGCGTCCGGCGCTCCTACGGCCTCAGGGCCAGCAGTGCGGTCGCCGGTCCCTTCCCCTGCTGCAGCGTCAGCGGTCGGGGCGGTCTCCTCGGCGGCTGGCTCATCAACACCAGCCATTCCTTCCGCGGTGGTGGCGTCGCCAGCATTGCCGCGCACGTCCTCCTCGGCGATGGTCTCCGTCTCCATCGGCTCCGGGGCGGGCGGATCTGACAGAAGAAAAATAAAAGAAAGAACCATCAAGCAAAGATCCAAAAAGAAGAATCTAAGAAGAAGAAATTACAAGGGTTACCTGCGCGGGCCTCTTCGGTAACGGGGTCCCTCGCCGGGGAGTTCTCCCTTGGCGGCGTAGTAGTGGCCCCTGCTGGCGGAGGGCCGCCTGCGCCTTCCCTTGGCGGAGTGCTCACCCTTGGCGGGGTGCTCACCCTTGTCGGAGTGTTCGCCCTTGGCGGGGTACTCGCCCTTGGCGGGGTACCCATCCTTGGCGGAGCGCTGTCCCTCGCCGGGGAGCTCATCCTTGGCGGGGAGGGTGGAACAAGCGGCTCATCGGGGGCGGCCCCTTGGTGCTCCTGCGGCTGCGGCTCCACTTCTGCACAAGACAACAAGACATCAATAAAGGTAACAAGCTCAAGCGCGCCCCTCAAGCGGAAAAGTGAACACAAGGCTTACGCTTGGGGCTGCGCTGGGGGCTGCCCTCCGGAGCAGCAGGCTGGTCCGGCAAGTTTGTCGCTGGCGCATCCCCCGTCGCTGCGGCAGGCTCGTCGTCCTCGAGGTCAACCACCGGGATTTTGGCCCTCTTCGCCATCCTCTGGGTCAACGTCCTGGAAGCCAAACAAGATCAGAACCAAGACAAAAGCAACAAGAATCAAAAGAAATAGAAATTGCAAGCGCTTACTCTTCCTCCTCTTCGTCGGAGCTGAGGGCGGAGAAGTCGAACTCCGCCTCGCGTGCTCCAGTGCCAGGAGCCGGAGGAGAAGGCTCCCTCGGGCGCTTGGCGGGCTCCGGAGCCGTGGGTTGTGAAGACCCCACTCCGGTCGTCCCCGAGGACCGAGGAGCGGAAGGAACACCAGAGCCGCTCCGGGAAGACCCCCCTCCGCTTGCCGCTGGGACACGGGGCGCCTCATTGACGACCTTGCTCGTCGTGGTGGCGCACGTCGCACGACGCTTCGGCTGCTGTCGGGGCGCCTGTGGCCTCGCCGTCTCAGCGGTCTTACGGAGGCGCTTCTTCTGCGGCGGTGGAGGACTTGGTGGTGGCGGAGAGTTTTCCGAGGATGAAGAGGCGTCGTCGAGGTTCAGTGACCCGCTGGAGTCTTTGTCAGAATCGCCGGATTCGGCATCCTCCTCGGCGGGCTCACTAGACTCAGTACCTTGCCCGGCGGCCTCGCTCATCCCGGCAGGCTCCCTGGCAGGCTCCCCGGCAAACTCCTCGGGCGCAATCTTCAACAGCCTGAGGATTTCCTCCTCCTCGGCCTGGCTCACCGCGTCCGCCGCTTCCGCTTCTTCCACGGTGTACCCAAACTCCCCTGCGGCCGCCGCTGCGGTGGCCTCCTCCATTTTGTTGGCTATATATGCCACGTCCCATTCGGTGGTCTCCCGGGTGAGGCCCTTTCTCTCCTCGGGGTTGCGTGGCTGTTCGACTAGGCTGTCGAAGAAGGCCTGCACGGTCTCCTCTGAAGGCATCAGCCAAGTGGGGACAACCCCGTGGGAGTCACACTCAGTCATTGCCGCGCGGATGGCACTAAGAGCAGTGTTATTGCACAACGGAACTACTCCCCGGGACGGGGTGAACCACTCCCGGACCATCCCCTTGAGTTCCAAGACAGTGAAGTTGTAATTCAACCCCGGGCGCAGCCTCATGCGGTCTACCGCGTTGCCGAACTCCCAGGCAGGCCTCTTCCTTTCCTGCAGAGGAGCAATGCGGCGGCGGAGGAAATCAGCCCCAACTTCACCTACAGTAAAGTTGGCGGCCCGGAGACGAAGGATCCTAGTAAGGGCAATCTGCAGCTTGTCGTCCTCCGGGGCCAAGTCACTCCAATCCCTACCGCGCACTATTGCAATCTGGCGCGGCGAGGTGAACTGCTCGGGCTCATCTTCCATGACCCAGCACCAATCAGCCCTCCACTCCTCCCACTTGCCGCGGAGCTCCCCAATCAAGTACGTCTCCTTCTTGCCGAGCCTGAAGATCCAGGAGATGCCGCCGGAGAGTGGAGATCCGGACTCTACTCTAGGCGTGAAGAAGTGGCGGAAGAGAGCTACATTTGGGTGGACCCCGACATAGTTTTCGCACAGATGTGCGAAAACGGCTAAAGTGAGGACGGCGTTCGGGGTGAAATCTAAGAGGTGGAATCCGTATGTGTTCATCTCGTCGCAGAAGAACTCTGAATACGGAGGACACATGCCGCAATGGAAAAACAAAGCGAAGTAGTGGTAACCTCCCGGGTACAGGTCGATGGCTGCGGCGGGGAGGACTCTGGTGCGCGGGTGAGCCTTCGTCTCCCTCGCCCAGAACAAGTAGTACTTGTCCTGTAGCTCCCTCGCGCCGAGCCTCGGCGGGAAGACCACCACCTTCTCCGCATGGCTGCCAGCTTCGCCGCCTTGTCGGATTTCTCCTTCTTCGCCTGGTCGCTCTTCGCCTTGTCGCTCTTCGCCTTGTCGCTCTTCGCCTTGTCGCTCTTCGGGGCCATGGCGGGGACGACGAGGGAGGTCGACGGCGCTGCGGGTGGTGGAGACGGCGGAGGAAGGGTGGAGCTCGGCTCTCTGTCGACCTTTGGGAGGCAGAGAGCGGCGGGGGTTTCTGGAGATTCAAGACACAATGAAAGCAATGGGGGAAACTGCCCCTGCTTCCTCTGCTTTTAAGGGGGAAGTGGGGGACGTTTCACATTTCCCCATTAAAGAAACAGGCCACGATCTCTCCCACGACGCCGCAATCGACGCGTGCCGTTAGGGAGGGATGCGACGAATCTGGAGTGGGAAACGGCGCGCCGTGGGCCGCGTGTGCCCGTGCACTGTTCTGGGCCTAGCCCAACAGCGCTCGGCACCGTGTGTGGCCCAGGCCCGGGGGCTCTTGTCGGTGTACTAAAGTAGGGGTACCTTAGTATCCCGACTTGTGCACGGGCAGTAGCAGCGTCCCATGGTCTGGCTCACCACGCGCCCGCCAAAGCCCGCTCTAGACCCCTTTAAGCCATTCAAGAACAAAGTATTCAAGTTAAGAGACAAGACCCCGGCAAGAGGAGCTTGCCGGGAAGGCCGCACCAGGCACAAGGTTATCATTCCAGCACAAGACCCTGGCAAGAGGAGCTTGCCAGGAAGGCCAAAGAACGGCACCTCAAGAAGGTATATCGTGGCGCATCATGCGCCCGA
The DNA here is from genome assembly GCA_902687465.1 of Secale cereale. NCBI lineage: Eukaryota > Viridiplantae > Streptophyta > Magnoliopsida > Poales > Poaceae > Secale > Secale cereale. Next base: position 159,839,469 of record LR738713.1, read on the forward strand.
CAGGACCCGGAGAGCGACAAGCTTCCGGGCCCGGCAAGATTGCAACCCCGACAAGGTGCTTGCCGGGGGAACCTTACGCTGTGCGCCTGCGCTCCAGCTCATCTGGCCACGCGTCGCCCTGGGGCCCTTCCAGGGGCACGTGGCAGATGGCTGTGCAGCCTGGGGTACACGGTGGCGAGCCGCGGTGACGAGGCTATCGCCGTGGCGAACGGAGACGCATGGACGGACGCTTTTGGGGCGATGGCGAAGGGCATTCAATGCCCTTGTCCCCCACCGTCAGAGTTAGGTGAAGACCATTGTTCACACACTGTTAATGCACTGTTACAACCACCTCCAGTTTTACATTTTTACCCTCCTCTACGTTGGCACCTGTCGGCGACCCCTTTGAGCTATAAAAGGAGGCCCATGCACAACGTAGAGGAGGTTCGATCCCAGAAACTCGATCACTCCCTCGCTCGGGATAGCTAGTACTGTAGATCTTCAAGCTCCCGAGCCTAAGAACTCAATACAACCAAAGCAGGAGTAGGGTTTTACGCGTCCGCGCGGCCCAAACCTGGGTAAACTGCCCGCGTGTGCCCCTCGATCCGCTCTTTGTGCTCCCTCCGCACCCTTGCCGTACCGTAGAAGGGGCTCCGGTCCCATAGGTGTTCGTGGGCGACCAGTTTCCCCGACAACCTCTCTTTAATCCCTTTCGCATGAATAAGTGATATGAAAATCCATTGCTTCTCATCAATTTAATTGGTGGAGGATAAGCATAACATAATTCTTATTCTTTTCATCAAGTTGATTTAACCCCTTCCTTCAGAGTTTATTCTTGATGAATAAATTCTAGTCCCAAGTCCTTTCATCTTTTATTTTTCCGGAGTTCAAGTTTTCTCGGCTATCTCGTCGGAACCCCGACTAGTCATTGCAAGGCTTTATTCTTATTCTTTTCATACTTCATCATCCTTTGGTTACCGGAGTTCTTCATGGTGGTTCTTCATCATTTAATTCATTCTTCGAATATTGAGAAATTCTTGTGGAGCAGCTCAAGCATTATTCTTTTGCCTCTCGAGTGTAATTAATTCTCCTTATTCTTTCAAAAGGGAGTTTTGCATTTCTTTCTTCATTCTCACCTATTCAATATTTTGGTTGTGGAATAATTCACCTCAAGTCTTGAGATGTTTAAATAAGTCCATAACAACCTTATTCTTTTGTTGATCTTCTCAACAACTCCATTCAAAACTTTCCCTTGAAGATCCTCTTTCAAATTCATTCGCGGTGGAACCTGTTGTTCTCTTATCCGTTCTTTTGATTTCACTCTTGTAATTCTTCTGGAGGCGTTGTCTTGTTCATCTCGTCAAGTATTATTCCATTTTCTCAAGTTCATGTTATATTCATTCCATTTTAGCCGGAGTGCTACCCGAAATCTTTTGTTCGAATTTCTTACCATCTCTTATTAACCGGAGTGGTTTTGAATTAATTCTTGCTCCTTCAGCTCTTGTTTCGTGCCTTTCAACCCCCCTTGGTTCTCGTGTGTTCCTTGTTCCTCTTTTGTAATCGAGTTTCTCTTTCTCGTTCATCTCCATTCTATTCATTCTTTCGAAGTGGCTCAACCTCCCAACCTTCTTTGGTTTCAGCTTCGTCTTTTTTCTCTTCCGTCTCGTTCCTAAAATCTCGGGACGAGATCTCTTGTTAGTTGGGGAGTGTTGTGACACCCCGAGACCGGTGCGCCGGGTGTCAGCCAGTTATTCGTCGTCGTTGCCATGTCGTCTGCTTGCGTGTTGCATCTTTGCCTTGTCATCATGTGCATTGCATCATCATGTTTCAAAACTTGCATCCGCCTGAGTTCGCCCATCCTTTCCGTTGTCCACTCTGAGCCCAGACACACTACACTTGCACGTGCCCGCGGCACCTCCGAATATTTATTTTATGAGTGGCCGGAAAATGTTCTCGAAATGGGATGAAACTTGTCGTGTGGTCTAATTATAGTATAGACAGGCCGCCTGCCAAATTTCATCGCACTCGGAGTCCGTTTGATAGCCCAACGATATATATAGCGGCACTGGTCGCTGGTTAATTCGTCGGACGTTTTCGGTCTTCGAAAACCCCTACGGGCCTCTTCTCTTCTCTCCCACAATCTCTCCTACACAACCCACTGCCTCCACCTAGGCCCATCCTACCCCCCCTCTCGACCGGTGCCGTCCGATCGAGATCGGAGGGCTAAAAAACAACCCCAAACCCTAATCCTAGGCCCCCTGCCTATTTAAACCCCCCCTTCCATTTTGGGCAGCCCTAGCTCCTCTAACCCTCCCCTAACCTCCAGCCACCAAATTCCCCTTAAAATCCGCGCCACCATCAGCCTCCAACCGAATCTCCCTCGCAATCCGGCACCGACCACCACGTCGTCGACATCTGGCAGCCAGCCATTGGCCCCGTCACCACCTGCGGCGCCCTCCAGCTAACGGGGGAGTGCCACCTCCCGCTACAGCCCCGCTAGGGCCCATCCGCGGCCCGCTAGGCCCGGACTCCGCCGCCGCTCCCGGGCCCGAGCGCCCCGCACCTCTCGTTCCTCGCTTCGATCTGGATCGAGGGGAGGAGCCCCTCGACCCGACCCCGTCGTCCGTCATGTGCCCCGCCGCCTCGCAAGGACGTCACCGCCGGCGACCTCGCCAGGCCAAAGCCGTCGCGCCCCCTTCTCCTTCTCCTACTCTCCCTCTCTCACGAACCCTCTCTCTTTCTCGTGGCTCTTCAGGAACGCCGCCGCCGCTTCAGCCGGCGCACTTGGGCTCGCCGATCTCGACGTCGCCGCCGGGAACGGAAGGCGGCCACCGGAACCGGCCCGACGGCGCCCTTCCTCGGCCTCCTCCTTGCCCCGCAACCCCCCTTGCGCCCCACTTCGCCAAGTCGCCACCATGCCTTCCTGCCTTGTCCTGGCGCATGACGAGGACGACGGCGCTGCGTGGTAGCGCGTGGGCCGCAACCGGCCCAGTCCATCTCCATCGATGGGCCTCAGCCCACTAGGTGAGGCCCGCCCGAGCGCCTCCTTTTTTTCCTTGTTGTTGGGCCAGCTACTTTCGGCCCGGTGTGTTTATTTTTACTGTTTGCGTTTTGTTTTTTCACTAAGTCCCTGAGTATATGTAATTAAGTGTGCATGTTTGCATAGTGATAATTTTTTGTGTGTATGTCCAAATTGAGTGTATAATATGTCAAAATGATTGTTGTGATATGCTCTTCATCTTGTTCCAATGTGGCATGCTTATTTGAGTTCATCTGGATGCCCTAATCTCTGTTGCAAGAGTGCTATATGTTTAAAATTGTTGTTAACTGTAATTTTGTTAGCATGTTTGAGATGTGATAACTTTGTGCATGTTTATCCAAATGAAGCATATGATATTTCAAAATGTTCATTGTGAAGTGCTCTACATGATGGTTGCTGTAGCATTCATGTTAGGTGCCATATTGCCATGTTAATCTCTGTTGCAAAAGTGCATGTGGCTGTTAAGTGATGAAACTTGTTATGAGATGCTGATTTGACTTGCTCATTGCTAATGGTGTGTTTGTCTTCATGCCACATGTCAATATGTTTTAGAAGCACAATCATATGGTCTTTGCCATGGTGCAATCAATTTTCCATGACATGCCTTGAGGTGACTTAAACAAGCTTGTAAACATGCCATGCCAATGTTGCTATTTTATACTTAGTGAAAAAACTGCTAAGTATGGAATCTGTTAAAGCTGATGCCATGTTTGCTTGATGCCCTAGTCAAATCCATGCATGCTTTAGTATGTAAAATGATCATGTCTTGTTGTCCATGTTATTGTCTATCCATCCATGCCTCGTTTTATCATGTTTGGGTGTTGTAGCATATATATACCTTGCTCCAAAGTTGCTATATTGCTGATCTTGGACAGCTTGTTGCTATATCTTGTTTCATGTGTATGTGTTGAACCGTTGCTCCATTTTGAGTGTGCCCTATATGAAACTTATGTGATTTTGCATGTAGAAGAATAATATCATGTTGTTGACCTAGTTGGAGTGTGTTTTCTTGATGTTTGGGTGCATCTTGCACCGATGACATGCTTGTCTTGTTTTCCTCATATCTTCTGGGCCGTAGCTCCGAATTAAACAAACTTTATATGAAACTTGACTAGAATTTTGAGTAGATCATCTTGGTGCATGTTAAATTGCTGTTTAACAACTTTAACTTAAGGTTTGTTCAGATCTGGACAAATTTCAAAACGTGCATATGAGGACTTACCGGATTTGTTATATGTTGGTTCCGGCCTCATTTAAAATTGTTGGTTTGTGTTGTTCTTGTGTGCATCATCCCTTGCCATGTTTTGCATCATATAGACTTGTCTTGCTTCGTACTTGTTTGAGCATCTTGTCGTGTTCTTGTGTTGTGTGTTTACCATGTTGTGTGCTTTCTTCTCGCTAGTTCTTTTCCGTTGCGATCGTGAGGATTCGTTCGTGTACACGTGGTTTGTCTTCGTGGCTTTGTCTTCGTCTTCTTCATGGACTCATTCTTCTTCCTTGCGGGATCTCAGGCAAGATGACCATCACCTTAGATACCTTTACTATCGTTGCCATGCTTAGTTGTCTCGATGCTATCGTTATGTGTCGCGCTACCCATCATTTATTGTCAGCCTCTCCTTGTTGCCATGAAACCTCTAACCTTTGACACCTTCCCAGCAAAACCGTTGTTTGGCTATGTTACTCGCTTGCTCAGCCCCTCTTATAGCGTTGCTAGTTGCTGGCGAAGACGAAGATTGCTCCATGTTGGAGCTTGATGTTTGGGGAATATCACAATATCTATTATTATTATTAACACACCTATATACTTGGCAATGGGTGGTAGGCTTGGCCTTTTTCTCGGTGTTTTGTTTCACTCATGCCACCTTAGGAGCCGATAAACCGGCGTTATGTTCCTTGATTTTGCGTTCCTTACACGGTTGGGTATATGGGGACCCTTTGACACTTCGTCTTTGAATAAAACTCCTCAAGCAAGACCCAACTTCGGTTTTACATTTGCCTAATAAATAAAATTTGCATAGGGAGTAGCTATCCCGAGGACTCTTAATCAACCCCCGGGCCACTGCTCCTCATGAGTGTTGGTCCAAACCTGTCAACCGCCGGTGACCGCCAGGGGCAACTCTGGTATTTGGCCTACCGGAAGTTTGGACAATCCGGACGTGGCCTCAGACGAGATACGTGCGGCTACTATCAGGGTGTCGACACACCGGGAGGTCTTGCTGTACTTGTTTTACCATTGTCGAAATGTCTTGTGCACCGGGAATTCCGAGTCTGATCGGGCTTTCGCTAAGATAAGGGGTAATATTATTATTATCGCTGCTGACCGTGAGAGCTTGTGATGGGCTAAGTTGGGACATCCCTGCAGGGTTATGATCTTTCGAAAGCCGTGCCTACGGTGATGTGGCAGATTGGAATTTGTTTATGTCCGGTTGTAGAAAACTTGTCAGAGGATCCGAAGTAAAACACACAACTGTGTGAGTAACCGTGAATGTCTCTTTTCACTTTGAGGAGAGATCAAAGTGGGGTTATGTTTGACTCGTAGGTAGTTCAGGATCTTTAGCGATCACTACTAGTTTGCGACCGTTTGCTTAGATGCTCATCTTATTCTTGTACTCGTAAGTTAGCCACCATATTATGCTTAGCCGCTGCTGCAACCTCACTACTTTACCTCTTCCTACCCCTTTAAGCTTTGTTAGTCTTGATACCCATGGTTATGGGATTGCTGAGTCCTCGTGGCTCACAGATACTAGAACAATAGTTGAAGGTGCAGGTTTCCAATGACTCGACGTGAGAGCGATGTTCTTTTGTTGCAGTTCTACTTCTTCTTCTTCGTCAGTCTTGGGTTAGGTTCCGGGTCGGCAGCCTGGGATAGCAGATGGGTGTCATTGTGCTTTTCATGTTTGCATCCGTAGTCGGATGTCTTGTATTGATATTGATGTATTCATGTGACTTGTATGTATTGGTGTATTCCCCATTTATGTATGTAATGGTACGATGTAATGATATCATTCCTGCTAAGAGCCAGAAATGCGGGTGTGCCCCAATCACGTATGTGTCACGAGATCGGGATAGAATCACATATGGGCTTGACAAGTTGGTATCAGAGCCTCGACCGACCACATGAGGCCCCTTGATTGATCGTAGTCTGGCCGATGTCGAGTCTAGCAGAAAACTTTTTCGGAGTCTAGTTATATCGGAGAGTAGGAATTCATTTTACTCCTCAGCCCCTTCGTCGCTCTGGTGAGGAATCTGGACGTAGGTGTTTTGAATTACTCCTATTCCCCTTCAATTTATTTTAGGATCACGTGGTCAGTTTTCGTTCGTTGCGATGTCTGCTCTTTTCATCTCGTGCATCTCTCGTCAAGTCGATCTAACCTCCTCGTCTTTTGCTTCAATCCTCGGTTCTTTCCAACCGACATTATTTCCCCGTCCGAATTGGTCTTTCTTTTTCCCACCCGCCCACCCTTTTTATTCTCGGAGCTGGAGTCTTTAATCGAGTATCTATCCTACTCGTGTGAAGCCCTTGTTCTCTTTCATCAATTATTTCACCAGGTGATTTCTCGTCTAGTTCATCATTCTTCACCTCTTCTTCTTTTCTGTTGGATTCAACTCAAGTATTCGGTGTTGTTCATATTCTTTTCCCTTGGCTCGGATATTCCCCTTGCTCGTTACCTCTCGCCATTTAATTATCCAGAGTTCTACAGGCATCTCAGATTCTTTTGTGTTCCAATTAATTCGAGGTTGTCACCTCATTCGAGTTTTTCAATCGTTCCGGTGCGTCATCAACTTTTCGATATTTTTCAACGGTGTTTTCTCTTCGGTGGGCTCATAACCCACATGTCTTTTCCCAGGATCTTACCTGACTCTTCTAATTTCCCGGAGTGTTCCCAAATTCTTTTCAAGTGTGACGTAAGTATGGATTCCATCCGTCATGTGCCTTCTCCAAGATCACTTTTAATTCTTTTCATCGTTGGTTCAACCTTTCTTCTTTTCATTCATGCGGAGTATTTCATGAATTCTTTTCTTTGTGTTCCTCCGAAGGCCATCATTTCAGAATATTTCTTCGTTCTCAATTTACGACTTCATCCTCCAAATATTCTTCTTTGATGCCTGTTCGTTTGTCTCACACTCTTCCGGTGCTTCGTTCAAGCATTCTCTAATTAGTTCACGATCTCTTCGTTCTCGTCATTCTCATTCCCCAAGTGCTTTATTCTACCCGGCGATTCATTCTCTTGTATTCACTCCTTTTTAATTCTTCCCGGTGGTTTGTTCTTTTCTTCACTCGGCTTAAATTCATTACGGTGAATCGCTCAAGAGTTCTTTTCCGGTGTTATCATACCAATCCATTCATTTTATTCCAATCCTACATGTGTTTCATGAAGATTTTCGCAAGTTCGCGATATACCTCTCTTTAATCCCTTTCACATTAATAAGTGATATGCAAATCCATTGCTTCTCATCAATTTAATTTTTGACTATAAACAGTAGGGTAAAACCCCACTGTGATTTTTGTAAATTAAAAGAGATAGTCTAACAAAAAGTTAAAGAGGCTTGAGACAAGCCTTTAAAAAGAAAGAAATGAAGAAAGAAGAAACACTAAGCTAAGCTAAAGCTAAAGAGAGAAAGTAACAATTACAGAATGCTCTCAAGCCAAACAGAAAATTGTCCTTCATGCTCTTTCTTCATTCTGAATCTAAGGAGCTTGAGCTCTTCTAGAAATATGAACTTCCATCCTCTGAAAGTAGGTGTAATTTGCTCAAAAACATTATTGTTTCTAGTGATCCAGATGGCCCATGCACCAAGAATGATGATATCCATATAGAAAGGATAATTTATCATCTCTTTGAGGTCTTGGAAAGCTTCTAGTATTGACAGGTTTGGTGTTCTTGTTGGGCATATAAAGTCCCAGCATTGTTGGACAAAAGGACACCCCCAAAAAAGGTGGTGTAATGTTTCTTCTTAAGGACACCCATTGACTGCACAGTTGTAGGATTCTAGCACAAAGTTTTTTTTCTTCTTAGCAGATTTCTTGTATTAACCCTATCATGTAGTAATTGCCAGAAGAAAACCTTGTGCTTTGGTTGACATGAGCTCTGCCAGATCCATTTGAAGTGGGGAGGAGCCTGCTTATATCCAATCAGATCTTTGTATGCTTTTGAGGATGAATAGTGTCCATTTCCCCAAATATAACTCCATGTGTCCAAACAGTCAATGAATTCAGATTGTCTCATGTGGATGCAAATGTCTTCCATTTGAAGAAATTCTTCATATGCCTCTGTAGATAGTGGAAGATAGAATAGATCTTGTAGATATTCTGTTTGTAGTACTTGCTGTATGTTTAACTATGGATTTTTCACAAAGGAATATAAATGATGAAATTTGTGTCTGCAAACATCCTGATGCCATAGATCATCCCAAAAAAATACACTGACTCCATCACCCACATTGCATCTGGCAATGGATTTATATTGTTGGATAAGGGCTAGATTTGATTAACACCAAAAAGATCCCACCATGTTGTCTCCTGGTAATTTACCATCATTTTAATATGTTTCCCATATCAAGTGAACCCATGGGATGTCTTGCCTATTGAAGAATTTATGTAAATTCTTCATTAACATTGTTTTATTGTGTGTGTAGATGTCCAATACACCCAAACCTCCTTGATCTTTTGGTCTGCACACAGTATGCCAGGCCACTAGTGCAGGTCTTTTATCCTCCATATCTGGACTTCTCCATAAGCAATGTCTCAGGTATTTGATTATTTGTTTCTTTATAGTAATAGATATATCCAGACAGCTCATGAAGAATATTGAAAGTGAGGTGAGCACTGACTTGACCAGAAGCAATTTACCTGATTGAGTCATGAAAACAGCAAGTCATGCTAGTCTCTTAGCAATCCTGTTGACAAGAGGTAGACATTGTTCAACTATTGGCTTGCAAATACCCAATGGCAGTCCAAGGTAGGTGAAAGGGAATTCTCCTCTGGCACATTGTAAAGTATTTGTGAATAGTTCAATTCTGTCTTCAGCAATGTTCAGAGGAACCATGAATGATTTGCCATAGTTAACTTTGAGGCCAGTTGCAGAGGTAAAAGTGTTGAGTAAGGCCTTCAGACATAAGAGTTGTCTAGTATCTGCTTTCATGATCACCAGTGTGTCATTTGCATATTGAACTATTGGGAAGTGAGGACAGGAGTTGACCTGTAGGGGTGCAGTTAATAAGTTTAACCTCATTGCTTTGTTGAGGATGGATTGCAACATGTCTGCAGCTAGAACAAAAATTAGAGGAGAATATGGATCTCCTTGCCTCACTCCTCTTTTAATATAAATTTTCTTTCCAGGTACACCATTCAGTAAAACATAGGATGATGCAGTTGAGAAAATAGTTTGCATCCAGGAAATCCACTTGCTACCAAAACCTTTTGCTCTGAAAATGTCAAAGATAGCTTCATGCTCTATTGTATCAAATGCTTTTTCAAAGTCCAGCTTGATGACTAAAATTTCCTCTCTTGATTTATGACATTAGTGAATATATTCATAAGCCCATCCAAGACAGTCCTGTATCACCCTATCTTTTAGGATACCATATTGATTGATGTGAACCATTTGCAGTATGACCCTTTGAAGTCTGTTGGCCAGCAACTTTGTGATTATCTTTACAACCCCATTCAGTAGTGAAATTGGTCTGAAATCATTTGGAGATATAGGCACTTCTTTCTTAGGAATCAGAGTAATGTAGGATGAATTAATACTTTCAAGGTTCACTGTCCCTGCATGAAAACCATTTATAAGAGCATAGACATCAGCTTTGATTATATCCCAGAAACTTTTCAGAAATTCATTGTTAAAACCATCTGGGCCAGGTGATTTGTGTAATGGCAGATTCCTAACCACGTCATCAATTTCATCCTGAGTGAAATTCTTTTCCAGGTCTATGAAAATCTGTGGGTCTACTCTGTTATTAAATAAATCCACCAGATCAAAATGCATAGAATGGCCATTGGATTGCCCAAGTCTGTTTTTAAATGCTTCCCAAAGAATAGCTGCCTTTCCTTCATGATCAGTGACCTCCACCTGATCATTATTTACCAACATAGCAATTTTGTTGTGTCTGAGGTTATGGAGGCTTTTGTATGAAATTTTTTTGTGTTTTCATCTCTAAACTTGACCCCTTTTATTTTCCCTCTTTGTTTCCAATATATTTTCTGATTGTTGAGAACAGTTAGTAGATATTCTTTGAGCATGTTTCTGCAATTGGCTTCAAAAACTGTGAGGTCCCTGTACTTTTCAAACAAGTCCCATAAGAAAATAATATCATTTAGTTCTGCAATCTGCTTCTTATGGCAGGATAAACTCTTTGCCAAAATTTTGAGAGCTCTTCTAGTATTCTTGAATTTTGCATTGATCATCTTAGCACAATCAGTGTGCCCTACTCGTATGTCCCATGCAGCCTGAACCACTTGCTTGAAAGAACTATGATTCAACCAGTAATTTTCAAACCTGAACACTTTTGATTTTGGAATGTTTGTTCCTATTTTGATCATGCATGGCAGGTGGTCAGAAATGGGCTTGGCTAAAGGCAGAGCAGTGGAATCTGGATAACTAGTCATCCAAGCAGCAGATGTGAAAAACCAGTCAAGCTTCTCAAGGAGGGGACTATCCTGCATGTTGCTCCAACTAAACTGTCTGCCTTTGAGAGGTAACTCAATCAAACCAAGTTCACTAATAGCTTCATTAAATATTAGCATTTCATTGACATCACCTCCAGGTTTATTTCTGTCTTCAGTTTTTCTAATGAAATTAAAATCCCCCATGACAATCCAATCCACCTCACAAGGCATTTGAATATTACCAAACCAGTCAATGAACTCAATCTTGTCTTGATGGTTGCAAGGGCCAAAGTTCATGCCATGCCAATGTCTGGAATCTGTTAAACCTGATGACATGTTTGCTTGATGCCCTAGTCAAATCCATGCATGTTTTAGTATGTCAAATGATCACGTCTTGTTGTCCATGTTATTGTCTATCCATCCATGCCTATTTTTATCATCTTTGAGTGTTGTAGCATATATATACTTGCTCCAAAGTTCCTATGTTGCTGATCTTGGAAAGCTTGTTGCTATATCTTGTTTCATGTGTATGTGTTGAACCGTTGCTCCGTTTTGAGTGTGCCATATATGAAACTTTTGTGATTTTGCATGTAGAACCATAATATCATGTTGTTTACCTATTTGGAGTGTGTTTGCTTGATGTTTGGGTGCATATTGCACCAATGACATGCTTGTCTTGTTTTGCTCATATCTTCTGGGCTGTAGCTCCGAATTAAACAAACTTTATATGAAACTTGACTAGAATTTCGAGTAGATCATCTTGGTGCATTAAATTGCTGTTTAACAACTTTAACTTAAGGTTTGTTCAGATCTGGACCAATTTCAAAACGTGCATATGAGGACTTACCAGATTTGTTATATGTTGGTTTCGGCCTCATTTAAACTTGTTGGTTTGTGTTGTTTTTGTGTGCATCATCCCTTGCCATGTTTTGCATCATATAGACTTGTCTTGCTTCGTACTTGTTTGAGCATCTTGTCGTGTTCTTGTGTTGTGTGTTTACCAAGTTGTGTGCTTTCTTCTCGCTAGTTCTTTTCCATTGCGATCGTGAGGATTCGTTCGTCTACACGTGGTTCGTCTTCGTGGCTTCGTCTTCGTCTTCTTCATGGACTCATTCTTCTTCCTTGCGGGATCTCAGGCAAGATGACCATCACCTTGGATACCTTTACTATCATTGCTATGCTTAGTTGTCTCGATGCTATCGTTATGTGTCGCGCTACCCATCATTTATTGTCAGCCTCTCCTTGTTGCCATGAAACCTCTAACCTTTGACACCTTCCCAGCAAAACCGTTGTTTGGCTATGTTACCCGCTTGCTCAGCACCTCTTATAGTGTTGCTAGTTGCAGGCGAAGACGAAGATTGGTCCATGTTGGAGCTTGATGTTTTGGGAATATCACAATATTTATTATTATTATTAACACACCTATATACTTGGCAATGGGTGGAAGGCTTGGCCTTTTGCTCGGTGTTTTGTTCCACTCATGCCACCTTAGGAGCTGATAAACCGGCATTATGTTCCTTGATTTTGTGTTCCTTACATGGTTGGGTATATGGGGAGCCCTTGACAGTTCGTCCTTGAATAAAACTCCTCCAGCAAGACCCAACTTTGGTTTTACATTTTCCTAATAACTAAAATTTGCATAGGGACTAGCTATCCCAAGGACTCTTAATCAACCCCCGGGCCAGTGCTCCTCATGAGTGTTGGTCCAAACCTATCAACCGCCGGTGATCGCCAGGGGCAACTCTGGTATTTGGCCTACCGGAAGTTTGGACAATCTAGACGTGGCCTGAGACGAGATACGCGCGGCTACTATCAGGGTGTCGGCACGCCGGGAGGTCTTTCTGGACTTGTTTTACCATTGTCGAAATGTCTTGTGCACCGGGAATTCCGAATTTGATTGGGCCTTCCCTAAGATAAGGGGTAATATTATTATTGTCTGAGCTGATCGTGAGAGCTTCTGATGGGCTAAGTTGGGACGCCCCTGCAGGTTTATGATCTTTCGAAAGTCGTGCCTGCGGTTATGTGGCAGATTGGAATTTGTTAATGTTTGGTTGAAGAAAAACTGTCAGAGGATCCGAAGTAAAACACACAACTGTTTGAGTAACCGTGACTGTCTCTTTTCACTTTGAGGAGAGAACACGGTGGGGTTATGTTTGACTCGTAGGTAGTTCAGGATCTTTAGCGATCACTACTTGTTTGCGACCGTTTGCGTAGATGCTCATCTTATTCTTGTACTCGTAAGTTATCCACCATATTATGCTTAGCCGCTGCTGCAACCTCACCACTTTACCTCTTCCTACCCCTTTAAGCTTTGCTAGTCTTGATACCCATGGTTATGGGATTACTGAGTCCTCGTGGCTCACAGATACTACAACAACAGTTGCAGGTGCAGGTTTCCGATGACTCGACGTGAGAGCGATGTTCTTTTGTTGGAGTTCTTCTTCTTCTTCTTCGTCAGTCTTGGGTTAGGTTCCGGGTCGGCAGCCTGGGATAGAAGATGGATGTCATTGTGCTTTTCATGTTTGCATCCGTAGTCAGATGTCTTGTATTGATGTTGATGTATTCATGTGACTTGTATGTATTGTTGTATCCCCCATGTATGTATTTAATGGTACGATGTAATGATATCCATCTTGCTAAGAGCCCGAAATGCGGTTGTGCCCCAATCACGTATGTGTCACGTGATCGGGATAGAATCGCATCTGGGCTTGACAAGAAGAAAGAGGGAGAGAGGGAGAAGGAAAGGGGGGCCGACCCCCACCCCAATTCGGATTGGGCTTGGGGGGGCGTCCTACACTTGGTTGCCTCCTCCTCTCTTCCACTAAGGCCCAATAAGGCCCATTGACTCCCCGGGGGGGGGGTTCCGATAACCTCCCGGTACTCTGGTAAATGCCCGAACTCATCCGGAACCATTTCGCTGTCCAAACACAGCCTTCCAATATATCGATCTTTATGTCTCGACCATTTTGAGACTCCTCGTCATGTCTGTGATCTCATCCGGGACTCCGAACAACCTTCAATACATCAAAACACATAAACTCATAATACTAATTGCCATCGAACGTTAAGCGTGCGGACCCTACGGGTTCGAGAACTATGTAGACATGACCGAGACTCATCTCGATCAATAACCAATTGTGGAACTTGGATGCTCATATTGGTTCCTACATATTCTACAAAGATCTTTATAGGTCAAACCGCATAACAACATATGTTCTTCCCTTTGTCATCGGTATGTTACTTGCCCGAGATTTGATCGTCGGTATCATCATACCTAGTTCCATCTCATCACTAGCAAGTCTCTTTACTTGTTCTGTAATACATCATCTCATGACTAACTCATTAGTCGATTGCTTGCAAGGCCTATTACAATGTGTATTACCGAGAGGGCCCAAAGATACCTCTCCGACACTCCGAGTGACAAATCATATTCTTGAACTATGCTAACACCACAAACACCTTCGGAGACACCTGTAGAGCATCTTTATAATCACCCAGTTAGGTTGTGACATTTGATAGCACACAAGGTGTTCCTACGGTATTTGGAAGTTGCATAATCTCATAGTGAGAGGAACATGTATAAGTCATGAAGAAACCAATAGCAGTAAAACTAAATGATCATAGTGCTAAGATAACGGATGGGTCTTGTCCATCACATCATTCTCATAATGATGTGATCCCGTTTATCAAATGACAACACATGTCTATGGTCAGGAAACATAACCATCTTTGATTAACGAGCTAGTCTAGTAGAGGCATACTAGGGACACTCTGTTTTGTCTATGTATTCACACATGTAACAAGTTTTCGGTTAATACAATTCTAGCATGAATAAATAACATTTATCATGATATATAAGGAAATATAAATAACAACTTTATTATTGCCTCTAGGGCACATTTCCTTCAGTCTCCCACTTGCACTAGAGTCAATAATCCAGATTACATAGTAATGATTCTAACACCCATGGAGTTTTGGTGCTGATCATGTTTTGCTTGTGGAAGAGCCTTAGTCAACGGGTCTGCAACATTCAAATCCGTATGTATCTTGCAAATTTCTATGTCTCCCTCCTTGACTTGATCGCAGACGGAATTCAAGCGTCTCTTGATGTGCTTGGTTCTCTTCTGAAACCTAGATTCCTTCGCCAAGGCCATTGCTCCAGTGTTGTCACAAAATACTTTCAATGGACCCGATGCACTAGGTATTACACCTAGATCGGATATGAACTCCTTCATCCAGACTCCTTCATTTGCTGCTTCCGAAGCAGCTATGTACTTCGCTTCACACGTAGATCCCGCCACAACGCTCTGCTTGGAACTGCACCAACTGACAGCTCCATCGTACAACAAAAATACGTATCTGGTTTGCGACTTAGAGTCATCCGGATCAGTGTCAAAGCTTGAGTCGACGTAACCGTTTACGATGATCTCTTTGTCACCTCCATAAACGAGAAACATATCCTTTGTCCTTTTCAGGTACTTCAGGATGTTCTTGACCGCTGTCCAGTGATCCACTCCTGGATTACTTTGGTACCTCCCTGATAAACTTATAGCAGGGCACACATCAGGTTTGGTACACAGCATTGCATACATGATAGATCCTATGGCTAAGGCATAGGCAATGACTTTCATTTTCTCTCTATCTTCTACAGTGGTCGGGCATTGAGTCTCACTCAACTTCACACCTTGTAACACAGGCAAGAACCCTTTCTTTGACTAATCCATTTTGAACTACTTCAAAACTTTATCAAGGTATGTGCTTTGTGAAAGTCCAATTAAGTGTCTTGATCTATCTCTATAGATCTTGATGCCCAATATATAAGCAGCTTCACCGAGGTCTTTCATTGAAAAAATTCTTATTCAAGTATCCTTTTATGCCATCCAGAAATTCTATATCATTTCCAATCAACAATATGTCATCCGCATATAATATCAAAAATGCTACAGAGCTCGCACTCACTTTGTTGTAAATACAGGCTTCTCCGAAAGTCTGTATAAAACCATATGCTTTGATCACCTCATCAAAGCGTATATCCCAACTCCGAGATGCTTGCACCAGTCCATAGATGGATCACTGTAGCTTGCACTCTTTGTTAGCACCTTTAGGATCGAGAAAACCTTCTGGTTGCATCATATACAACTCTTCGTTGAGATATCCACTAAGGAATGCAGTTTTGACATTCATTTGCCAGATTTCATAATCACAAAATGCGGCAACTGCTAACATGATTCAGACAGACTTAAGCATCGCTACAGGTGAGAAAGTCTCATCGTAGTCAACTACTTGAACTTGTCGAAAACCTTTCGCAACAAGTCGAGCTTTGTAGACAGTAATGTTACCATCGACGTCAGTCTTCCTGTTAAAGATCCATTTATTTTCAATGGCTTGCCGATCATCCGACAAGTCAACCAAAGTCCACACTTTGTTCTCATACATGGATCCCATCTCAGATTTTATGGCCTCAAGCCATTTTGGGGAATCTAGGCTCATCATCGCTTCCTCATAGTTCATAGGTTCATCATGTTCTAGTAACATGACTGCTAGAACAGGGTTACCGTACCACTCTGGTGCGGAACGTACTCTGGTTAAGCTACGAGGTTCAGTAGTAACTTGATCTGAAGTTTCATGATCACCATCATTAGCTTCCTCACTGATTGGTGTAGGAATCACTGGAACTAGTTTCTGTGATGTACTACTTTCCAATTCGGGAGAAGGTACAATTACCTCATCAAGTTATACTTTCCTCCCACTCACTTGTTTCGAGAGAAGCCCCTTCTCTAGAAAGGATCCATTCTTAGCAACGAATATCTTGCCTTCGGATCTGTGATAGAAGGTGTACCCAACAGTTTCCTTTGGGTATCCTATGAAGACACATTTCTCCGACTTGGGTTCGAGCTTATCAGGTTGAAGCTTTTTCACATAAGCATTGTAGCCCCAAACTTTTAGAAACGACAACTTGGGTTTCTTGCCAGACCACAGTTCATAAGGTGTCGTCTCAACGGATTTAGATGGTGCCCTATTCAACGTGAATGCAGCTGTCTCTCAAGCATATCCCCAAAACGATAGTGGTAAATCGGTAAGAGCCATCATAGATCGCACCATATCTAATAAAGTACGGTTACAACGTTCGGACACACCATTACGCTATGGTGTTCCAGGTGGAGTGAGTTGTGAAACTATTCCACATTGTTTCAAATGAAGACCAAACTCATAACTCAAATATTCGCCTCCGCGATCAGATCGTAGAAACTTTATTTTCTTTTTACAATGATTCTCTACTTCACTCTGTAATTCTTTTTACTTTTCAAATGTTTCAGACTTGTGTTTCATCAAGTAGATATACCCATATCTGCTCAAATCATCAGCGAAGGTCAGAAAATAACGATACCCGCCGCGAGCCTCAACACTCATTGGTCCGCATACATCAGTATGTATGATTTCCAACAAGTGAGTTGCTCGCTCCATTGTTCCGGAGAACAGAGTTTTAGTCATCTTGCCCATGAGGCATCACTGATGCGCGTCGGTCCTAAACAAACGGTTTAATACCCCTTTCCGCGACGGCATTTGGAACTGTCGCCAAGTGAGTGTGGGCGAAAGGAGGCTCCTTCCCACAAGACCCAGAAACCGTCGGGGATATGCCCTCCTGGCACACATGCTCGGCAAAATGAGGTCGTGTGCGACCAGCGAGCACTCAAATACGGAAATACATACAGTAAAGCTAAAAAAATACAATTATACGACCAAATTGTTTCCGGTCGCAAGTACATCCCACACAGTCAGTCCCCGCTAAACGTTTCCGTTCGTATGCACATCCCACACAGTCGTTCCAAGGAAAACGTTTCCATTCACAGGTACATCACATATAATTTTTCCCGTTAAATCGTTGGCGTTATTAAATGTATCACACACGGTCCGTAGAAGAAACTGTGTGGCAAAGGCTGTCCATCACACACAGTTTTTATGTGGTAAACATTTGTGCAAGGTGGCCTAACGCAACTAGTTTTCGAGCGAATGTCGTGTGTGATTGTTCATTGATCCAACACGGTTTATTCCTTGAAACTGTGTGCGTTGCCTGAGGTCATCACGCATGGTATTTTTTCAACAACCGTTTGCAATAGCAAAACACAATTAGCAGGCTAATTCACCATTAGCTGGTTAATTATCCGATTATTCATAATCCATTTATTAATCTAATTGACATTTCATATTAAGCACACAATATATTTCATTTCCATATTAAGGATGCAGAACTTCATAATTGAAATACATCAGAGTACAACATGATATAGCTTCATCACTCAGCTACCCCACTACACGGCTGCACCAGCAGCAAGTTCCACATGCAACATGTAGAACATTTAGAAATTAGCATCATAGACGGTATATAGAGAGATCCATCTCATCTGGAAAACTTCTGAAGCGAAAGGCGAATATTGAGCCTTCATTCATGTTGAAGGTCTTTGCAACTTTAGGCCAGTGCTTGTGGATGATTGACCGTCCGTCCTTCGTCCTCTTCAGGAACACTTCAATATTGAACCGTGGGTGTTGTATGAAAACCTTCCTCGCCTCCTGACCATAGAGGTAGTTTGAGAGGTAATCATCAGTGAACTGCTTTGTAAAGGCCTAAAAACAAGGATGTGCATAAATATCTTCTCTATATTGGAAATGGGGCAAAGGAATAAAAAAGGCAAGGTAAAATAGTTAGTACCATCTTGAAGTGAACTGATGTCTTCTTCATTGTGCAGACAAAGATCTTGCTGTTTTTTGTCGCTAATTTATTTATCCTAAAAATCTTTCTGAGTTTCTTGATTTGGTTGATATTCATGGACAACTCATTTCCCCATATGCAAAAAGGGTCGAACAGTGGGTCAAAACCTCTGACAGCAGGACCTACATGTGCAAGCCCAAATTGTTAAAAATAAAAATATTAGAATGGTTCCTACAATTGCACAATAATGTGCTATTAGACAACGGACCATGCACGTGCTAACCTAGATTGTAAACCTCAGTGCTTCCCATTGTTTCCCTATAACACATATAAGGTAGTTAATCATCAGGTTAAGTAAGGGTTCACATGCTATCAGTAAAATATGTTGATGAAAATAAGCACATTGCAGATTCATCAGATTAATTGAAGCCACACAGAAAACCCATTTACCCAAACCAAGCATGATTAAGAACTAGGAAATATAGCACTTGTATATGTTTCTCATGTATTAAGTGTAGCTAGATTCGACTTATTCCTCACATGCACAACAATACAAAATTCTACCCACGACAATTGGACATCGCATTGCAGAATTGAACCAAGCAGTTAACTAAACACGACAACAAATGAACCAAACATTAACTGATCACCACATTGCACAATATAACATACTCCTAATAGAGGATCAGAGAGTTAACCAAACAGTTAACTATAGCCAAATTCAATTTATTCCTCACATGGTATACAAGTAACATAGTGCACCCACAATTTTGTAAATATAAATTCGATTTATTTCTCACGTGGAAGACAATACAAAATTGCAGCCTGAAGAATTGAACATCACATTTGCAGAATTGAACCAAACAGTTAACTGAAGACGACAACTAATTAACAAAACAGTTAATAAGTGAGCACCACACTACACGACGTATAGAACATATACACTAGATCAACAGATTGCATGGTGAAATTAGATAGCACAATTCACTAGAATTTGTGAAGGAAAGGCAGGAGCAGCACACGCAACGGGTAAACCGAGCATGCTTAACTGGCGTAGCTAGCAATTGGCAAGGTGCTCCATCAAGATCTGGGGGTCGGCACGAATGGCAGCCATCGCGACCTCATCCGCGCGTGCACCCGCGATTTGCTTCTCCGCAGCCAAATGCTCCTTGAGGTCCTGGCTATACTGCGTGTACCACGGCTTAGGCCGGCACTTTTTTGGTGGAGGTGTCGGTGATTTGGGTGGAAGGTGTCGCGCTCGCGCCGGCAATCGGGGCATGTGAGATGTGGAAGGAAGAGGAGGATGGGGGTCGGGTGTGGATTACCTGCCTGGATAGAGGAGGCCGAGCAGCGTAAAGGAGGGTTGTCAGCGACGAGGCGGCGGTGCTGCAAGCAAGGAGTGAAAGTTTCAACTTGGAAAGGAAGGCAGGAAGAGGGAAAATGTGGCTTTTGGTAAGGGGGAGGGGGTGGGGAGGTAGATATTTCCGCGGAAGCCGAAAATTTGGAATCGCTTCAGCCAAAAAACTGGTGCGCAAAGGTCATCAAACACAGTCCCTTATTCAGAACTGTGTACGATATGTGGACATCACAAACGATTCAGGTAGCTCAACCCGTGTGTGATGAGATTGAACGTCAAAAGTTTTGTTCGAATTTCCATGGTTACAGTGGTCATCCATATCATTGCATAATTTGGGTACACAAAGGAGACTACAACACACCCACACTTCTTAATCGAGCAAGTTCAACAATTAAACAGAGCTAGCTGACCTAAACATTACTCTAACAAATTAAAGACCGGCGCTCTGAATTAAACAGAACAAAGAGTACTACTACGGCTGGTGCTCATCTATCTCCGCCACCACTTCCATGTCCAGCTCGCGCCCGACGGTCTCTTGGGGAAGGGGCTCCAAGGCATCCATCATACCATACTCGGCAAGCATCTCGCCATCCATGTTCGCCATCTCTTTGGAAAAGGCCACCACGAGCTGGACGTGGGCGGACAAAATCTGGGCTTGGACGGGCTCCGTTGTCGCAAGGTATGCGGCGGAGGAACGGATAGCTGCTCGAACGCTCTCGTCGATTGCCAGCTCTTCGGCCGTGGATTGCCGACCGTTGTCGGAGAAGCTTCGTTCGATTTGTGCGGTGACCGCTAGGAGCTGGGTGTGGGAGGCCTCCGTCAGGGCTAAGGCCGCCGCTGCGGAACAGACAACTGACGTGCCGCTTTCGCCATTTGCTATCCCCGAGGCAGATGTTGCTGCCGCCACCTGAGAAGGAACAACGTCCGTTTGGGCTACCTTTGCCGCCCGGTCGCAAATTGTGGCAGTGCACATGCACCTTGTTAGCAGGCACATGGCGGCTGCGGCCGCACTCTCGCCGGAGTGGGCCACCAAAGTTTCCCTCGCGACAAGGGTCCACGTGCCCATCTTTCACCGATGATGATTGAAAAGTGAAATGATATTTGGGGAGTGATCTAGTGTGCTTGAGGCGCCGGCTGTGGATCGTAGCCGATGCACCTTCTCGCGTAAGCCATAGGCGTACTATACATCGATGGTGCTCCAAGTTATTTTTTACTACATCTCACACGGTTGGTGATAATAAACTATGTGCGATCTACTTGATTTTTTATCTTAATTTGAATTACATAATGGGGTCACAGCGGCAATGGACGGTGTTTGAATTGCTAGACCTTTTATCTGGAGTGAACATGCAACTATATGTCTGTCGTAAAAGGATTTGAATTATTCAGGGTTCGTTTGAACATTTTATACATTACATTGGTTTTCTAGCTATTTCAGGTGAACAATTCAAATTTTAATTACATGCACATGCTCCAGTGCATATAACTTGGTTCAAAAATTAAATTTGTGTCCTTGGGTGCATGCTTAGGTCCCGTGCAAGAAATGGGAATGAATTTCAAACACCGGGGCACCATTGACTGCCGGCAAAACATTGAGATGCCTGGTTTTTAAATTCTAGTAAATCCAAAACTCATCTGAAATTCATGAAATATGGCATGCTATCATGGAGCGGCATCAACATGCCGTGGTACAAAATTTGTCCCATCTGGGGCAGGTTTGGGTATATGCTTCTCACAAACCGGAGCTTCTCACAACAAGCATGGTTTTTTTCGGTAGGGAACATCCCACCTTTGGGGACGAAACGATATCCATTGCCTCTTATTGCTTTTAAATTTTTTTCTCGTGTCAACATAGAATAACAGGAGTGTTGTGTGAATTTTCGGGGTTCGTTGTAACATCCCAAAATTCTAAATTTTGGAATGTTATAATAAATAGATAGATTTGATTGCTGTTTGATGTGTTGTGTGAAATTGAGTGAAATTTAAACTTTTGAAAGTTAAATTAGAGGGAATAAAATGACTTTCCCAAAACTTTCACTTTGCTTTTGATCTCCGAGGGAATTCAAATTCTTTTCAACGCAAGACCCTAGAGTGAAAATAATATGACTTCTTCCATTTATTTTAAATGATAAAAGGCTTTGAAAATGATTTTGAATTTCATCCTCGAAATATTCTCGAATTCCAAAACTTTAAGCAACTCAATGATTTTCCCGAGAGAAGATAAAATGACTTCTTCAAATTATAGGAAATATGAGTTGGAAGTTTTTCTGAAATTTTATGCAACTCAATTTCAATATTGAGTTATTTGGGTTTTATTCAAATTATTTTTCTCCAAAAATAAACTACATGGAAAATAGGGTAACATGATTCCCTACAGGAGAAAATTGGAGAGAAATAAATTTGAAGTTATTTTGGTATTTTAAGAATGATTATTATTGGATTTCATTGCAACAGTAGGACCTTTTGATTTATTAGATTTTGTGGGCATTTTATTTGATAGTAGAAAAATGTTCATGCTGTAGGGCTTATTTTTCTGCAAATTTTTATATATTACTCCCTCCGTTCCTTAATATAAGGTGTATTATTTTTTCAAAAAGTCAAACTTGTCTAACTTTGACCAAGTTTATAGACAAAAATATCAATGTCTAGACTACCAAACCATTATCACTAGATTTCCCATGAAGTATATTTTTATATTTTATATATTTAGTGTTGTAAATCTTTATATATTTTGCTATAAAGTTGGTCAAACATAGGTTTCGTTTGACTTTTTGAAAAACTAATACACCTTATATTTAGGAACGGAGGGAGTATATGCCTATAGGATATTTTTAATTATTTTGTTTTTTGTTTGTTTCCTATGTCTGTTAAAAAAATGTTTAAAAAAATGTTTCTCCCGCCGAACCTGGGCCGGCCCAGCTCCGCCAGGCCGCGGCCCAGCTCGTCCTCGTCCCCGTCGGGACTTCCCCTTCCGCACGCTACCGCATCGGCATGGACGCCGTGCTCGACCAGGCCACCTCCCCTTCGCCCCTTCCCCAAGCCATGCCCTCCCCTCCGCCTATATAACGCGCCGCCGCCGCCCCGTTCCTCCCCCCGCCTCTCATCGCGCCGCCGCCGCACATCCCACGCGCCGCCGCCACAAAGCTGCTGCTGCCGCTGCTGCTTGCGCCTCCGCCGCTGCCCTTGCTCACCACCGCAGCCGCGCCTTGCCCTCCACCCTTCGCCCCGCCT
>LR738713.1:159872356-159889808 GCA_902687465.1 Secale cereale
ACCTTCCGGTACTCCGGTAAATGCCCGAACTCATCCGGAACCATTCCGGGGTCCAAACATAGCCTTCCAATATGTCGATCTTTATGTTTCAACCATTTCGAGACTCCTCGTCATGTCCTGATCTCATCCGGGACTTCGAACAACCTTCGATACATCAAAACACATAAATTCATAATACCAATCGTTATCGAACGTCAAGCGTGCGGACCCTACGGGTTCAAGAACTATGTAGACATGACCGAGACTCATCTCCGGTCAATAAGAAATAGAGGAACCTAGATGCTCATATTGGTTCCTACATATTCTACAAAGATCTTTATCGGTCAAACCGCATAACAACATACGTTGTTCCCTTTGTCATCGGTATGTTACTTGCCCTAGATTTGATCGTCGATATCATCATACCTAGTTCAATCTCATCACCAGCAAGTCTCTTTACTCATTCTGTAATTCATCATCTCGTGACTAACCCATTAGTTGATTGCTTGCAAGGCTTAATATGATGTGTATTGCCGAGAGGGCCCAGAGATACCTCTTCGACACTCGGAGTGACAAATCCTATTCTCGATCTATACGAACACCACAAACACCTTCTGGGACACCTGTAGAGCATCTTTATAATCACCCAGTTACGTTGTGACGTTTGATAGCACACAAGGTGTTCCTCCGATATTTGGGAGTTGCATAATCTCATAGTCAGAGGAACATGTATAAGTCATGAAGAAAGCAATAGCAGTAAAACTAAATGATCATAGTGCTAAGCTATCGGATGGGTCTTGTCCATCACATCATTCTCATAATGATGTGATACCATTAATGAAATGAAAACACATGTCTATGGTTAGGAAACATAACCATCTTTGATTAATGAGCTAGTCTAGTAGATGCATACTAGGGACACTCCGTTTTGTCTATGTATTCACACATGTATCAAGTTTCCGATTAATACAATTCCAGCATGAATAAAAGACATTTATCATGATATATAAGGAAATATAAATAACAAATTTATTATTGCCTCTAGGGCATATTTCCTTCAGAAAGAAAGCAACTTCAATAGCGTGAGTTTACTTAGCAGCTAGATAGCTTGTTTGCTTGTTTCTTTCTAGTTTGCTAGAAAGGTAATACTAGTACTAGCAAGCAAGCATGTGCTTGATGTCCCGGAGATGGAGATTTGTACTAGCACAAATTCAAGAACTGATACCAAGAAACATGGAGCACTAACTATGTCCCATGGGTGATTACACTAGAAATTTCTAGAAACCACTAGGCTGGACTGCTGGAACAAAGCAGAGCAGCGGTAAAAGAATGGGAAGGTCAAACTTGTGTGTGTGTGGGGGGGGGGGCGGTCACCGTCGAGGCTAAGGCCGTTGGGCATGGGGTCCCCGTCATCATCCTCTTCCACGTGGGTGCCATGGAAGGAATTGCAGGTGCTCCAAATCAAAACACAATAAATAAGGGGATCGATCTAAGAGAAGGAAGAGGAGACGGTCTCCATGGGAGGAGGGAACGAGGTCCACGGTGCGCCAGGGCCGGCGCGGCGGCACCGGGAAGCGCACCGAGGCCGGAGAGGCGGCGGCGGTAGGCGCGTCGGGGCCGGGCGACAGCAGCGGAAAGCGCGTCCAGGACAGGGCGGCATCGGCGAGTGGTGCGCAGGGGCAGATCACGGGCGGCGGGGTTGGAGCTTCTGCTAGGGAGGAAGGTGGGACTGGTGACACTTCAGCCCTGGCGGGAGGTGGGAGCGGTGAAGCTTCTGCCAGTGGAGGGAGGTGGGGGCGGCGGCTACGCTTCTGCCCGTGGAGGGAGGTGGGGGCGGTGGGAGGTGAGAGGGAGGTGGGGGCGACGCTGATGGGTGGGAGTTTAGAGGAGATCATGGGGATAAGGTCGGGATGGATTTGTTTTTTTCTTTTTCTCTGCGAGTTCGGGAGTTCGGGAGAATCTGTGCACGCCTATATAGGGCCTGCCATGATCGAAATAGTTATTCTGATCCCAGGATATAAGATAAAAGACATGGGGGGCATAGTTTGCACTAGAGGCTTCTCTCTTGAAACAATAACGTACAGTGGGTAAACAACTTACTGTTGGAAAATTGATAGAAAAATGCATAGTTATGACGTATTCATGGCAACGATCATGTATATAGGTGCTGCTTGTAAACTGCGTTGGGGTTTTCCCCAAATAGGAAGGGTGATGAAGCACAGAGATAAGTATTTCACTCAGTGAGAACCATGATATTAATCTAGTAGGAGAATCGCGTAATGCCTCGTGAACAACACATGCACACACAAAAGCAAATATTTGCACCCAACACAGAAAGAGGGTTGTCAATCCCCTTGAACTTATTACTTGCAAGGATCAAATCTTCTAGTGGTAGATAGATAAATTGCAAAACAAACAAAAAGTAAATAAATTATAGCAAGGTTTTTCATATATGATAGAAGTAGACCTGGGGGCCACAATTTTCGCTAGAGGCTTCCCTCTTGATTACATAGCATACAGTGGGAGAATAAATTACTGTTGGGCAATTGATAGAAAAACGCATAGTTATGATGATATCGAAGGCAATGATCATGTATATAGGTATCATGTCTGAGACAAGTAGTCTGAATCTGATCACCCACAAGTATAGGGGGTCAATTGTAGCCTCTTTCGATAAGTAAGATTGTCGAACCCAACGAGGAGCTAAAGGTGGAACAAATATTCCCTCAAGTTCTATCGACCACCGATACAACTCTACGCACGCTTGATGTTCACTTTACCTAGAACAAGTATAAAACTAGAAGTACTTTGTAGGTGTAACGGGATAGGTTTGTAAGAATATAAAGTGCACGTAAATAAAAACTAGGGGCTGCTTAGGTAAAGAAGCAATAAAGTTAGTACATCGAGTGTGGAAAAGTGGTGGTTGGAGTTGCGAAATTGTCCCTAAGCAATTGACTACTTACTAGACCGATAGCAAGGTTTATGTGGGAGAGGCCACTGCTAGCATGTCATCCCTGACTTGGATTTCTATGCACTTATGATTGGAACTATTAGAAAGCATCCGCAACTACTAACGTTCATTAAGATAAAACCCAACCATAGCATTAAGATATATTGGCCCCCCTTCAATCCCGTATGCATCAATTTCTATGCTAGGTTGAAGCTTCTGTCACTCTTTCCCTCCAATACATAGTCTTATCAACATACAACTAACCTTATGGTGTGATCGACACGCGTGCTCATATGATGGGCACCAAAGGATAGCAACATAACCACAAGCAAATTAAACCAATCATAGCAATTCACCAATTACCGATAGGACAACAAAAATCTACTCAGACATCATAGGATGGCAACACATCATTGGATAATAATATGAAGCATAAAGCACCATGTTCAAGTAGAGGGTACAGCAGGTTGCGGGAGAGTGGACCGCTGTAGATAGATGGGGGAAGGTGATGAAGATGTTGGTGAAGATGACGGAGGTGTTGGTGAAGATCGCCATCGCACGATGATGGCCGCGGCGGCGTTCCTGCGCCATTGGAAGCGAGGGGGAGAGAGCCCCCTCCTTCTCCTTCTTCCTTGGCGTTCTCCCTAGATGGGAGAAGGGTTCTCCCTCTGGTCCTTGGTTTCCATGGCATGGGAAGGGCAAGAGCCCCTCCAAGATTGGATTTGTCTCTCTCTATTTCTGCGTTCCCAGATTCTGGCCTTTCACCGTTTCTTATATTCCCGGAGATCCGTAACTCCGATTGGGCTGAAATTTTGACACGATTTGTATCCAGATATTGGCCTTATTGCAGCGAAAGAAGGGCACCAACCGCCTTAGGGGGTGGCCACGAGGATCAGGGGCGCCCCCCCCCTGCCTCATGGCCCCCTCGGGCATCGTCTCGCATTGATTCTTCTTCCAAAAAATCACATATATTCCAAAAAAATCTCCATGCGTTTTACCCTATTTGGACTCCGTTTGATATGGATATTCTATGAAAAAAAACATGCAACAAATAGGAACTGGCACTGGGCACTAGATCAATATGTTAGTCCCAAAAATAGTATAAAAAGTTGCCAAAAGTATATGAAAGTTGTATAATATTGGCATGGAACAATAAAAAATTATAGATACGACGGAGACGTATCAGCATCCCAAGCTTAATTCCTGCTCGTCCTCGAGTAGGTAAATGATAAAAAAAGATAATTTTTGATGTGGAATGCTACCTATCATAATCTTGATCATGTAATCCAATCATGGCATGAATATTAAGACACAAGTGCTTGAAAGCAATATTCTATCATTTCACATAGAAGAATTTAGTACTCGGGCATCCCAACAAACAATCAAGTCTTTCAAAATATCAATGCTAAAGAAAGTTATCCCTACAATATCATAGAGTCTTTTATGCTCCATTTTCTTAACACAAGGTACCCCTCATGCCCATCCCGGTGTCAGCCAAGCAATTGTTTTCAAACTTTTACTTTTTCGAACCTTTTGAACTCTTCACGCAATACATGAGCGTGAGCCATGGAGATAACACTATGGGTGGAATAGAAGGTGGTGATAGACAAAAGTAGGGAGAAAGTCTCACATCGACTAGGAAAATCAATGGACTATGGAGATGTCCATCAATTGATATAAATGTGAGTGAGTAGGAATTGCCATGTAACGGATGCACTAGAGCTATAAGTGTATGAAAGGTCAAAGCAAAACTACTGGGTGTGCATCAACTTGCTTGCTCGTGAAGACCTAGGGCAATTTTAGGAAGCCCATCGTTGGAATATACAAGCCAAGTTCTGTAATGAAAAATTCCCACTAGCATATGAAAGTGACAACATAGGAGACTCTCTATCATAAAGAACATGGTGCTATGATGAAGCACAAGTGTGGAAAAAAGATAGTAACATTGTCCCTTCTCTCTTTTTCTCTTTTTTTTTTTTGGGCTCCTTGGCCTCTCTTTTTTGGTGGGCTTCTTTGGCCTCTTTTTTTGGGCTTAATTGGACTGTTTTATTTTTTATAACCTCACATGGGCAATGCTCTAATAATGATAATCATCACACTTTTATTTACTTACAACTCGATACTAGCACAAAAATATGACTCTATATGAATGCCTCCGGCGGTGTACCAGGATGTGCAATGATCTAGCGTAGCAATGACATCAAAAAACAGACAAGCCATGGAAACATCATGCTAGCTATCTTACAATCATGCAAGGCAATATGACAATGATGGTGCGTGTCATAATAAACGGAACGGTGGAGTTACATGGCAATGTATCTCGGAATGGCTACGGAAATGTCATAATAGGTAGGTATGGTAGCTGTTTTGAGGAAGGGTATAAGGTGGTTTGATGCACCGGCGAAAATTGCGCGGTACTAGAGTGGCTAGGAAGGTGGAAGGGTGAGAGTGCGTATAATCCATGGACTCAGCATTAGTCATAAAGAACTCATATACTTATTGCGAAAAATTATTAGCCCTCGAAGCAAAATACTACGAGGCATGCTCCTAGGGGGGAGGTTGGTAGGAGTTAACCATCGCGCGCCCCCGACCTTCACGCAAAGATAAAAAATCAAAATACAATGTGCGCCAATTTGGTTACATAGTTAGGAGACCATACGTGCATGCTTCGGGAATCACAAACCTTAACACCAATATTTTTAATAAACCACAATCATTCACTAGTACCTCCCACATATTAGCATCTCTATATCGCAGAACTATTGCAAGGAATCAAACATATCATATTCAGCGATCTACAAGTTTTATGTAGGATTTTATGACTAACCATGTGAATGACCAATTCCTGTCAACTCTCTAAATAGATATAAGTGAAGCTAGAGAGTTTAATTCTTTATACAAAAGATATGCCCTACCCTAAAAAATATAAGTGAAGCAAAAGAGCATTCTACAAAAGGCGGTTTTCTATGTGAGGACAAATAGACAATCCAAACTTCAAATGATATAAGTGAAGCTCATGAAGCATTCTATAAAGCCATACTCAAAAGATATAAGCGAAGTGCAAAGAGCATTCTAAAAATCAACTATGGAATATCCCATACTAGCATGGTGCATTAATAAAAGAAAAATAAAAAGAACACGACCCTCCAAGAGTTTACGCATATCATGTGAATGAAACGAATCCAAAAACACACCGATACTTGTTGAAGAAAGATGGGATACCTTCCGGGGCATCCCCAAGCTTAGACGCTTGAGTCTCCTTGAATATTTACTTGGGGTGCCTTGGGCATCCCCGAGCTTGAGCTCTTGCCTCTCCTCCTTCTCCTCACATCGAGACCTCCTCGATCTTTGAACATTTCATCCACACAAAACTTAACCAAACTTTTAGTGGCGGGGTTAGTGCATATGGTCAATGAAATCCCATCATGTACTGCTCTAACATTATTGTATAATTATGAACAAACATTACCCACTGTATGCTATCACAATTCTATGGCCCCAAGTCAAGGAGGCTTCAACAAGAATTCAAACATATGCAAATAATGAATCTATAAACGCAATATGTGAAAACAGCATAGCCTGTAGTAATCTGAACATTAACCATACTTATGGAACTCTAAAAATTCTGGTAAAATTAGGAAAAATAAACAATTTCTATATCAAGATTGTGAAAAAAGTTTCAGATCCTTTCGACGTCCCAGTAAAAAATGTAAAATCGCGCACTACATCCAAAATTTCTATTTTTGCATCGCACAAACCAACAAGCAGTTTAATCATCCTAAAGGAAACTCTTGGCACATTGTTTTTATAATACAATGGAATTGTACAAGGGGATAATTATTTTTTGTTGAAAAGTTTCTATAATCGAGGTTCACAAAGATTCCATGGGCATGAACAAAGTTCAAGGCTAGCTCCCACTTTAACAATGCTTGTATTTCTCACTTTCATTTTTCTTTATAAAAAAGTTTTAGGTTCCCCTCTTTATTTTTTTTGTTTTTAAACTTTATAAAAGCACACAACAGAAATAAATGACTCTCTAAAACTTACGGGTTGTCTCCCTGGCAGCTCTTTCTTTAAAGCCATTAAGCTAGGCATATAGTGCTCAAGTAATGGATCCACTCGGATCCCAAGGTATATCAAAGCCAATTTTAATTAACAATGATTTGTGATTTAGTGCTGTGCACAAAGTGATATTTGTCATGCAACAATGAATTCTAACTCTCTTCCTATTCATCGGCATGTCATACGAGAACAATTCACACACATCAAGTAAAGGCCAATGCATAGTATAAGCAGTTTCTTGCAATTCTATCGTGTTGGAAACATAGAGAGGCGGAGATGTAGTTCCTCTCTCATAATAATTGCAAGTAGGAGCAGCAAGCACATGCATATTATATCTATCAAAATCATCATCTGTAGTAGTAAAATGCAACCCATCAATATAATCCTTAATAAGGGCAAACTTCTCCGATATAGTGAAGTCGGGAGAATTCAAAAAGATAATAGGACTATCATGCGTGGGTGCAATAGCAACAATTTCATGTTTAACATAAGGAACTATAGCAAGTTCATCTCCATAAGCATAATTCATATTGGCATCTTGGCCACAAGCATAGCAAGCATTATTTTCATCAAAAAGGGATATTTCAAAAGAATCAACGGGATCATAGTAATCATCATAGAATTTAACCTTCGGTAAGCACGAACGGAAATTAAACAATGTATGAGATAAAGAGTTACTTTCATTAGAAGGTGGGCACGGGTGATCAATCCGCTCATCCTCCTTTTGTTCTTCGCTCTCTTCCTCATCTTTTTCGCCCAATGAGCTCACAATGTCATTAATTTTTTCTTCCATAGACTCCTGCAAAATATTAGTCTCTTCTGGGACAGCGGAGGAGTCCTCAATATATGGTTTAATATAAGGATTAGAAGCATAATTATCATAGCAATATTTAAGTATGGCCAAATTTTCAGATTTCTAGAGAGTAGTATCACACTCTTCAATAAAAGAAGCAATTTCACAAGTACCCCTAACAGCAACAAATTATAAACACCCTTAGTATACAAAGGTATGATTCCATTATCACTAAACTCACATTGGTAAGGAAATTGTTTCTTTGGGTCTTTAGAACAACAAGTACAATCATATATTTCACATAAATTCCAAGCATAGCACTGCAAACGATGAATTTGATCCAGTAAAAGATTCCCTTTTTCAGATGCGGTGTCGCACATAGCAAGCATGCTCATCTAAAGATTTGCCCTCAACTATGCTAGTTGGGATTTCAGCTCGAGCACATAGGGATCAAAGATGATCCAAGTAAAAAGCTTCAGTATTGTGATATATTTTGAGTGGTTCTTCAACCATTGGTTCATTAGGTACCACTAATGTTTTTGGTATTTTGCATTGCCTTCCCATAACTAAAGATAGAGAACAACTTAGACCAGCAAATAAAATCTACTTATTAATAAAGCAAACAAGTACACACGAGAATATTCACCCCATGCTATTGCTCCCCGGCAACGGCGTGAGAAAAAGGTCTTGATAACCCACAAGTATAGGGGATCAATTGTAGCCTATTTCGATAAGTAAGAGTGTCGAGCCCAACAAGGAGCTAAAGGTAGAACAAATATTCCCTCAAGTTCTATCGACCACCGATACAACTCTACGCACGCTTGACATTCGCTTTACCTAGAACAAGTATAAAACTAGAAGTACTTTGTAGGTGTAACGGGATAGGTTTGCAAGAATATAAAGAGCACATAATTAAAAATTAGGGTCTGTTTAGGTAAAGAAGCAATAAAGTTAGTATAGCGAGTGTGGAAAAGTGGTGGTAGGAGTTGCGAAATTGTCCCTAAGCAATTGACTACGTTACTAGACCGATAGCAAGTTTTATGTGGGAGAGGCCACTGCTAGCATGTCATCCTTGACTTGGAATTATATGCACTTATGATTGGAACTATTAGCAACCATCCGCAAATACTAACATTCATTAAGGTAAAATCCAACCATAACATTAAGATATATTGGTCCCCCTTCAATCCCATATGCATCAATTTCTATGCTAGGTTGAAGCTTCTGTCACTCTTGCCCTCCAATACATAGTCCTATCAACATACAACAAACCCTGGGTGTGACCCACGCGCGCGCTCATATGATGGGCACGAAAGGACATCAACATAACCACAAACAAATTAAACCAATCATAGCAATTCACCAATTACCGATAGGACAACGAAAGTCTACTCAGACATCATAGGATGGCAACACATCATTGGATAATAATATGAAGCGTAAAGCACCATGTTCAAGAAGAGGGTACATCGGGTTGCGGGAGAGTGGATCGATGTAGATAGATGGGGGAAGGTGATGAAGATGTTGGTGAAGATGATGGAGGTGTTGGTGTAGATCGCCGTCACACGATGATGGCCCCGGTGGTGTTCCGACGCCACCGGAATCGAGGGGGAGAGAGCCCCCCTCCTTCTCCTTCTTCTATTTCCTTCTCCCTAGGTGGGAGAAGGGTTCTTGCTCTGGTCCTTGGTCTCCATGGCATGCGAGGGGCGAGAACCCCTTCGAGATTGGATCTGTCTCTCCGTCTCTCTCTGTTTCTGCGTTCCTAGATTCTGGCCTTTCACCGTTTCTTATATTCCCGGAGGTCCGTAACTCCGATTGGGCCGAAATTTTGACACGATTTGTATCCGGATATTGGCTTTCTTGTGGAGAAAGAAGGGCACCAACCGCCTTACGGGCCACGAGGGTCAGGGGCCCGCTCCCTGCCTCGTGGCCCCCTCGGGCATCGTCTCGCGTTGATTCTTCTTCCCAAAAATCACATATATTCCAAAAACATTCTCTGTGCATTTTTATCCCATTTGGAATCCGTTTGATATGGACATTCTGTGAAACAAAAAACATGCAACAAACAGGAACTGGCACTAGGCACTGGAACAATATGTTAGTCCCAAAAATAGTATAAAAAGTTGCCAAAAGTATATGAAAGTTGTATAATATTAGCATGGAACAATCAAAAATTATAGATACGACGGAGACGTATCAGACTCCTGCCTGCATCTACTACTATTACTCCACCCATCGACCGTTATCCACCATGCATCTAGGGTATTAAGTTAATAAAAATAGAGTAACGCCTTAAGCAATATGACATAATGTAGACAAAGTAAACTCAACTAATATGAATAAAACCCCATCGTTTTACCCTTAACGGCAACAATACAAATACGTATCTTGTCTCTTTCTATCACTGGGATAGAGCACCGCAAGATTGAACCCATCAAAAAGCACCTCTCCCACTGAAGATCAATTAATCCAGTTGATCAAACAGAACCGATAGATCGAAGAGAAATACAAAGCTATAACAATCATGCATAATAAAGTTCAGAAAAGACTCAATTACTTCTCATGAATAGTCAGATCATAAACCCACAATTCATCACATCCCAAAAAACACACCGCAAATGAAGATTACATCGAATAGAACTTCAATAACATTGAGGAGAACATTGTATTGAAGATCAAAGAGAGAGAATAACCTATCTAGATACTAGCTATGGACCCGTAGGTTTGTGGTTAACTACTCATGCATCATCGTAAGGCGACAATGATGATGTAGAAGCCCTGCATGATAGATTCCCCCTCCTGTAGAGTACAAGAAAAGGTCTCCAGATGGGATCGCGGAAGAATAGAAGCTTGCAGCGGTGTAAGAAGTGTTTCTGGTGGCTCTCTCCTATATTGGGAATAATTTGGAATTTATATAGACGGAATTAGGTCAAGATGTGCCACGAGGGGCCCACAAGCTCAGGTGGGCGGCTCCTGTCAGGGTTATGATCTGAGAATGAGTACTACAGGTAAGAAAGAGGGGCAGAACCTAGATACAACGCAGGTGTAACACTCAATGTTTTATGAGTTAATGCCCCTCTTGGAGGAGGTAATAGCTCTAAGTATCGTACCCCGAGGATTGTTTTCTTTGAGTGGTATGATTACAAAGATTGCGTTTGCCCAACCTATGAGGATTAGGAGAGTGGCTTAAATAGAGTGTGCCACAGTTTCCATTGCTCCCTCATTGCCGGGGATCTTAATGCTCATAACTATAACAGTTACAGGTGTAAAGTGTCACAACTACAGTAGTTACAGGTAACAGTAGCTATGACTCTACTTTAAGAATGACTTAAGATCCCTCGAGCGTTGTAGCTCCCACATTGTTCTTTCACCTCCCTTGTCCGAGTGATGGTGGTTGTGCCGAGTGGAAATTGGGTGTCCGAGTGTTGTTGAGTTGTCCGAGTGGATCTCCCACTAGTCGCATTAGAATGCTCGTGTGGACCCGAGACTCACCAACAAAGGGCCCTAGGTGGTTCCCATATGATAGATCCTTGACCCTACTTGTAGTAGGTGACCTCATCATTAGCCCCTAAACATGTTGAGGTTCTGTAGGGTAGATGGGCTGAATTTTTGGTTCAATTTGAGTGCTTCTGGAGCACTCAGAATATGTTTCGAGTAGTAGTCCGTCGCTCCTTAGACGAAAACAAAACAGATTCTGGACCGAGGGGTTCCCTGGGTGACCGGACGTTGTTTATCGCCAAGAAAAATCTGGTGTCATTCATTTGTCCCTCGGGAGAGATAGACTTGAGGTCTGAGTGTGGACATGTCATTATAACTCGAGTGGCGATGCCGGCACGTAGTCTAACTCTCCGAGGAGATTCCACTCCTTATCCCAGGGAACGCCAACGCGGGCCATCTTCGAGTCCAGATTTACGAGTCATGCGCCTTGGAGCCTAATGAAAGGGCAAAGTCAACCCGCGGAGGGGCGTCAAGCTCGACGCATAGCAATCCTGAAGAAGACTTCAGTCGGGTGTTTAGCGTGGCCGAGTGCATGGGTCCCCACAGAGGGTGGTCATCCGGACTGATAAACGCCATTTAAGAAAGGGACAACTGGCAATCAACCGGATTGATTCACCGTGGAAATAACATTATTCAAATTTGAGTGTGCGCGTAACGACGTGGGATAGTGGGGAAAGTGGTGGCATGACGCCTCGATTTTTGCCCAAGAAATAGTCAATGTGCCACTATAGCTATGTGCGAGACCTCACTGTGGGCGTCGTCGATTCAGAGATTTGCAGCAGGAGATCCGTAACGCGATTTTCATCGGAGATACAAAAGAATTAGGGATGGGGTTAGCCCTCCAGATCCCCTTCTCTCCCTCGACTCCTCTACTTCTCCTCTCCATCCAAGCACACTAGAGCAATCGAAGCTATGGCGAAGGATTCCATGGCTAAGGCGGAGAAGGCAAATAAGGCCGGGAAGGCCACTTCCTCGAGTTCCGGTGCTCCGGCTGGGGGCGCGTCGGGGGATTGGATCCCCTCGCATCTCTCGGTCAAGAAGCTGGAGGACCTGGCCGCAAAGGGGCTGATCCCGCAAGATGGATGGAAATGTCCGAGGGCGGGAGAGGTCGAGCTAGTGCCGCATCAAGACGAACGCGTCCTTCTAGTGACCCATATCGAGCATAATTTCTCAATGCCTCCCCACCCTTTCTTTTGGGCTTTTCTGGATTATTTTGGGGCGCAGCTACATCATCTTCCTCCCAACGCCTTCGTTTATCTCTTGGCTTTTATTCCTCTCTATGAAATTTTCTTGGTTGCCACCCACAGTGGGGTATTTTCAAGCATGTAACATCCCAAATTTTCAATTTGGAATGTTATACATAGATCATACTGCATTACATATTTCTTTGCATTTTGTGCGTGGTGATCCTCGAAATTCAAAGCAACTCAAGGACCTACGGAGAGAGTTGGGAATTCTACCGTTTTGTATTTGAGTTCACTCGAATACCGGTACGAGGACAGTGTTGGTTTTAATTATTTTTCTCTCCTAAAAATATTTCTAAATAAAATATATGAGCGGAGATAATATGACTTCTCCAAAATAACAGAAATATTGGAGGAAAATGTTAAAATCACTTTTGGTAATTTTCTGGATTTATTTGTGATTTTATTTGCATAGGAAAAATGCGCGTTTTTCAAAATTGCATTTAGATCCAGGAAAAATGTTCACTTTGTCCTAAATATTATTAGAGGTCGGTGAAAATATATTTCGGGATTTTTGGAGTCCGTTTAGTATTTCTTTTGTTAGTTTTTCTACGTCAGGACTCGGTTTAAAAAAAAGGGAAACCGCCTCTGGGCTGGCTAGGACTCTCCTAGCCGGGGTCTTTATAACCCGCGCCCGCCGGCCCGCCAGCCCACCTCGCCGAGCCGCCGAAACCCTAGCCCCGTGCCAGCCGCCGCCACCGCCGCCTGCCCGCGCCTCCTGCCTGCACCGCCGTCGCCACGCTGCACCGCCGCCGCCCGCGCCAGCCACCGCCGCACCGCCCGCCGGAGCCGCCGGACCCCACCGCCGCCTCGCCACCGACCGCTGGAGCCCGCCGCCGCCGTCTCCCGAGGTAGCCGCCGCTATTCCATCGCCGTTGGTTTTTCTTTAGAAATCGATGGGTTTTTCTTAGAAAACCCTAGATTCGTTTTTTTTAGGATAGATCGGTTTTTTTTCGGTTTAGTTATTTAGCGGACGTTCGTCCGTACGTTCGTTTTAACGAATGATGTTCGTCCGTTAGCCGCAGATAGTGAACGTTCGTTGGTTAGTCTGTTCGTCAGTTTTCTTTTTCGGGGTATTTATCCGTGATTATTTCGATCGTGATTTGTGCCCTGATCTTGTTTTTCGTTTTTCTTTTCGCTCGAGAGTCGGAATCAGGTGATTCAAAATCCTTTCATCTTGGAAATCATAACTTCTTTCTAATTAAGCATCAGACTAATCATGTGATTATTGAATCTGATGCCTCTGCATTCTTTCTTCCTCTGAGTGAGTACCGATACTCACATCAGCTCCGTTGTGGATCGCCTGATCCATTGTTGGATTGTTACCGACAGTGTCCTTCATATTCAATCACCTTGGGAGTTCTTCCCCTGATACATAATGCCTTTGGTAAATTGTATCCTCTGCTTGGCCAACCATGCTCTGCTTTCGAGCTTGTGTTTTTACTTTTGAAACTTGTGGTATATGTTACTAAGATGCCCGATGGGTTGAACCTATGACTTCACCTAATCCGTGAGAACCCGAAAGTTTTCACAAGTCATACTCTTCCGGTGTTCTACCAAATAAAATTCCAACACTACAGTTTTATCAAAGCGAGAGGTGAATGAAATGATATGCATTAAAGAAGTGGGAGTCGACCTTGAACTTTGTGTTCATGCCCATGAATATGATGTAGACCGTCTCGGAAGCTTCTTGCAAAATGATTTTTCACCTAAATAATTCTTTCGGTGTCAATAAATTTGATCCCTTGCAGTTATGGTTCCTACCATGCTGTCCTTATTCAATATATCTGGAATGAATCCATTCCAAGCCTCGTCAATTTTTGACAAGGTTACAGTATCTACTGTCATAGGTCAATGGCCTAGTTCAACTTCTATTGTGTTATACCTTCGAGTTTTACCCTCTAATATCTCGAGGATATCATGCCTTTGCACTACACCTTTTGAACTTTTGATAAAGTAATACCTTTGCTTGTCGTAATCACTCTATGGGTTCTAGGTTCCCGTCAACCGAGGACACTGTTTAGTAAATCAAATCTGCTCTAAAAATTCAACACCCCTAGTATATGTTACTGGGAAATTTTTAAACTCAATCTGGTTTATTCCTAGACTATCGGGTACATCCCTTGTCTAGCTATCTTTGACTATGCTACCTCGTCCTTCTTTGGTGCACGAATTCTTCAGAGATGGAGCACAACTTCGTCGAGCTTTCTACATCTGGTTGCTTGTTCAGTAAGGCAACTTTGGTTCCGAGCTTGCATCTTATAAATTGATCCTATAACTTGCCACTTCGTCATTCCCTTGCTTGTTGCCGTTGTTGTTTGATTGCATCCCCTTGACACCTCCCGGCAAATGTGTCGGATCACCTTCAACACTTTGACTACTACCAAGATGTCAACTGTGTTCATAATGAGAAATACCCTCCTTGCCCTTGATGATTTTCATTATCATCGGCAACACCCTTGACTTCCTTTCATCGCGAACTTGTCCACCTTATGAATACAACTTGCTCTCCAGCTAGTGTTGTGTTCTGCATTGAAGTATTACTGTCTTTTATGTCGAGAATGTTGTGGGGATTGCTCCACCTCTTAGAAATTCTCGGTATGATGATACTTCTCACCATCACCATTCTTCCTTGGTCCTCGTGTTGTTTTTAATCGGGATACCAATATGCTAACGATGCCGCTTGAGTTCTGTAGTTCTAGCAACCCTATTGCTTTGAAGTTAACGGTCGACAGTTCGTTCTTAGCCTGTTGGTTATTGAATCGTCACTCTAACATTAGCCTTGCTGCCTAAGGTCATATTTCAGGCACACCTTTCAACTAATGATTAATGATGTATGTTTTCCTCGAGCATACAACATTATATCATTTGAATCAACAAGTGTCATCTTCTTGTTCACGTTATTATGGAAATCCATCCGTTTGGAATTCTCGAGGAATTGTCGCTGAGCCCATCAGCCACCTACTCATCCTCTCCTTGGTTTAATGATGAACTATTGTTTCGGGAACCCACTCCCATAGTTCATTTCCCGAGAATTTTGCAATGTCATTTCATTGATTAATGTTGCACCGTTTCTTCTCGAACATCCTGAGTCTGAGGTATCATGACACCAGTCGGATCTGAATCTCGGTCAGATATGATAGTTGGGACAACTTTCCAGGAGTTATAATATTGGTCCTTGGTGACTCCGTAATATGATGTCATGCCTAGCACCCCTGGCTGGAGGACCTATCATTATAATATCTTTTGCAAGGATAACCGTTCTTCCAGGAGGAAATTGTAAGACTTATTCTATAAGTTGTTCCTGATGAATCCTTTGTGTATCCAAGTCCAACCTTTGCTTCAAGACCATGCCAATGCTATCTCGAAGCATGTCTGTGGTACTCCAAATTTTCAACAAGAACATTTGAAGCCCAATGCTAAATGTTTCATCGTCAGTTATCCAAACACCGTTGTATGGGTAACATCTTGATTAATCCCTGGCCTCTTTATCTGAATGGTTGGGTACTTACTCTCCTACCCTGTATACCATGTTCTGCTTGTCCATGGGAAGGATATACTCCTAATAATTGTGTCATGGTATACCACAATTTTCCTTTCCATTTGTTTGTTTAACCTTTCCTTGATCTACATGATCTAAGAAGTAATAATTCTCTGCTTATGTAAACACCTCGTTGTACAACTCTGTCAGTAAGACATTGATTCTATCGTTGATAACATTCCGGTAACCACCGATGGATGAGAACTTTGCCTATTGGTCCGCCTCGTTTCAACGAGTGGGAAAAATGGTTCTCTTCGTTTCCCGTCCTTGGTACCGACTTTGTTGCCGTCATAGCTGACGATCTATCCACTGACATGCCTCCCTGTCATGGCTGTGCAAGATGTCACCACCCTTCCCATTTTTAACCCACATGGTGGGACCATAACCCACAGGTCCACTGGATCGAAACCTGACTCTCCTGTACAACCCTGGTTCTAATGTATTCTTTGCACCTGGCTTCGTGTGTAATTCACGAGCTAAATACTACCATGTTTCATCCTGGTATCAAACACCATATCATTCTCGTTGATCAAGACCCCATTCCAGCTTCTGGTTAGGCATCGAATGACTGCCTACCCGTTTGAGACTTTGGTACCCTCGATTCACTGAAATACTACGCATAGGGTACTTCGTGTATCACTTTCTGAATTCACTGTCAGATGCACATACTTCATGGAGATACGTTCCTCCAAAGTTTTCCCCCTGGTCGCGTTCGTAGAACGATGGAGATCCTGAAGAAAGGATGACGACTTGATCATGATGACTTGAACTAGAGAAATGAAGACATCAACGAAAGGGATCAACCTCTTCGAAAGGGCAGCCAAGACCGAGAAGACTCGTTAGGTTTTCGCTACCAGCACCCCCCTTACTCCACCGCTTAAATCTCGGGACGAGATTTTTTTTAGTGGAGGAGAATTGTGACGCCCGGGTAATCAAGCTAAAGCAAACCTCTGCTAATGATGCCACGTCACCACGGTTACTGTTGATAATCTCGCGTTGCTTCAAAACCGATTCGAAATTCAAATTCGAAATAAAGGCAAACAACAAAAGTTTTGAAACATTAAAACTAAAATGTTCGGATTGTGGCAAATAATCCATATAAAATATTGGTGAATAAATCACACTCCTGTAAAGAATTTAAATGCACTATAGTAAGTAAAACGTCGACAAAACTATTATTTAAATGCTCCTAGTATAATAAACATTTATAAACTACTTTAATTCATGTGCCAAAATATTTGTGGCGGTGGAATAATTACTAATACTAAATTAGGTACAACCTTTGTAATGTACAAAACAAAATTTAAATAGTAATTAAAAGAAAACAGAAAAGAAAATAAGAAAAAGTAAAACAAAACAAAAGCAAGCAGAACCAAAAAAAAAAC